>CAWUFW010013922.1:0-443848 GCA_963921515.1 Calotriton arnoldi
AATTGGCTGCACATTGATGCAATATGTGTGCTTTCATGTGCAGTAATTGTGTGCAGTGTTGGCAGGGTGCACAAGTAGGACATGTGTGCAGTGAATTTAAACCAACACGAGTGGATAAGCCTGCTATGGCGTAGTATCCTTTCTGGGGCACAAGCTGTTCTTGCACAGTGTGGGTGAACTGAAAGTGCTGTTGAATCAAGCTAATGATGGCATCCAAGACAGGTGAGATATACCTTGATAGGGCTGGCTGTGACACTCATCCAACTCTAACTTTTGTTGTTTTGAAGGTACCAGAGGCCAACAAGTGATGCACAGCCAGCATCTTTGTCTGCGGAGGGATGTTGATAGTCCACTGTGTTGGTCCTGACAGCCTGTGGGAAATGTGGCTCAGGATGCTTTTGATGTTTGTCCTTTAGTACCTATGTTGTGCAATGACATCCGCTGGTGTTATGTGTATGAGGCTGTTGTGTTTTTGTTATGTACTCAGTATATTCATGCGGTGACTTGTAGGTATACTGGTGTGGGTTTGTCCTGGTGGTGTTGTAGGTTGTTTTTGTGGCACTGTTGTGTCTCCAAGCAGCTGGAGGATTAGCTCCATGGCAACTGTTGTACTTCAGTTGTGTGTTTGGGCAGTGCTACCTTCATACTGCATGCCATAGTGCAACTTAAGTGCAGATTAACGTTTGTCTACAGTCCTTTTGGATCACGTACCTTGTCCACTTTTTGTGTGCCACATTGACAATCTGTTTGCTTGTTATGATATTGTGCAGTGGTGTCATTGTGTCTTGATCCACGGCGACACAGGATCTGCAAATGCTTTTCATTATTAGTCATTGACTGACTCTGATTTGTGATTAGCAGCATGTATGGCATGTCTACTGATGACAGTGGATATTAGCACAGGCTTGTGGATATGTGTGTGAATGTCTCTAAACTTGTGTGGATTTGAAGTGGCTCAAATTCCATAATGAGTCCTTCATAACTAGACAAATTGTGTTGTTAATGTGTCCCCTGTCATGATTGCACAAGAAGGTGTGGCAGGTACAGCAGCCACTTGGAAGCCAGCAGTGTTTCTGTGTCATACATGTCCTGTATCATATACTGTCAGGGCTGTTTACACAAAAGTTTGAAATGTGACTAATAGCATTCACAGAGACAGTTTCTGTTGGAAAAAGTATCAGATTATGATAATCATGAAGCAGAGAAGATAAGTTTCCTCAGCGGAGTTTATTCCGTATAAATCCATTACCCGTTATCAGTACAATGCCCCACCAACCGTAACTCCCATCAACCCCCAACATACCATGCAATCAAAACATAACAAGCTACTCTAGAGCGAGACAGTCACAAGCGGCCAAAAGGAACATACGCTCGTGACAGCCACGCTCCATATATACGACACATCTTCCCTCCCTTTTTTTTTTTTTTTTTTAACAATAAAAAAAACAAATTAATTCATGACAAAATCCTTGAACCTCTCAGGAAGATGATGATCTCGCATCCTCCTAGTAGGAAAACAATTGTGGTTGGAATGAGATAAATCATGGTTAACTGGAACATTACTGCTCTCAACATCTAAGAACACATTACTGTTGGAATCATCCGATGGGTTTACCACACCCTTGAACAAGGAAATTCTGTTCAAATTCCAGACACTTCCACCCTCGACTCTGACAGCATTTCTAAAAACTTCTATGACTCTTTTGGGAACTGACCAAACAGGAAAACCTTTGGCAACACCTTCCTTTTTTTTTATACGAATAAGATCACCAATCACAATTCCTTGTTTACTTGCAGGACCCATTTTCCTTTCCATGACCTGTTTCTTTTTTTTTTTGTAAACATTAACTCTGTGTCTAACTAAATCATAATCTACATTAGTGGAATTTTTATCTTCACCTAAATTTCTTTTTAACCACCAAGGAGCAAGTTTAGTACTTGGTTTGCGTCCTCTTAGTAGTTCAAAAGGACTAACTAGAGTGACAGAGTTAGGCGAGGGCCTGTATGCCAACAACATGGACTGCAAAGCATTGCGCCAATTAAGCCCTCCTTTAACAGATAATGGAATGGCTTCTTTCACAACGCGGTTAAAACGCTCAACTTGACCATTCGCCTCAGGATGGAAAACAGCTATTCTCCTGTGAGTGATTCCACACTTCTCCAGAAAAGATTCCATATCCTTGCTAACAAATTGTGGTCCATTGTCTGTGACAATTTCTTGGGGAATGCCTTCTCTACAAAAAATATCATCAAGAAATTCTATAACACTTTGTGAAGTAACCTCCTTAACCATCTTGACTTCTGGCCATTTCGAATAATAGTCGATAAGAACAATACCAAAACTTTCATGTTTGGGTAAAACATGAAATGGACCAATAATGTCCAAACCCAGTTTTCGCCACGGACCAAGAGGAAAATCCACAGGATGAGGTTCAGAACGTAAAACTACAGCTGACTTATCACTGTCCGAGCATTTGGCACACATGCGCACAAAATGCTCAACAAACACATCAATACCAGGCCACCAAAACAATTCTCTGATGCGTCTCCTGGTGAAAGAAATCCCTAAGTGTCCTTCATGGGCAATATCCATAATAGTATTCCGCAAAGAGAAAGGAGGAATGATTTTATCACCTCTCATAACTAAACCATTCTCAATTGCCAATTCATCATGAACTTTGAAGAAACTCATCATATCTCCTGATAGCTTTCTCTGTTCAGGCCATCCTTGTACTATGTGTTTTTTGACATTATTTAACTCAACATCCTTTTCCATTTCTAAAAACGACATTCTTCTTCACAAAAATTGGTTTGTTCACCATGTAATAAATTAACATCACGCGTAGTGAATGCTACTTCACAGTCATCCTCAAGACTCTCTTCCTCACTAACTACAGGTAATCTGGACATGCAATCTGCGTGTATATTAGCCTTCCCCTGTACATATTCTATCTGGAACTGGAAGGATTGCAACCTTGAAGCTAACCTAGCAAGACGTGCAGACATGGAACGTCCTCCACCTGGAGACATCAGAAAAACAAGAGGTTTATGGTCGGTTTTAATAGTGAATTTGGTACCCCACAAAAACTCCTGAAATGTTCTGCACCCCAAACACAAGCAAGTAGTTCTCTTTCTATAACAGAATAATGTTTTTCTGCATCTCTTAATGCTCTAGAAGCATATGCTACTATCCACTCTTTTTCATTGTCTCTCTGCAATAGTACACCTCCCAAACCAGTATTGCTGGCATCCACTATTATAATACAATTTTTCCCACATACAAATGGTTTTAAACACGGGGCATCGATAATAAATTTCTTCAAATTTTCAAAAGCATGAGACATGTCATCAGACCAAATCATTTTGCATTTTTTTTAAGAAGACATCTGAAAGGGTCTACTTTTGACGAGTAATTAGGTATAAATTTTGCATAGAATTCAATTAATCCAAGAAAAGCTACTAATTGTTCCTTCGAAGAAGGAATGGGAGCATTAATAATACTATCAACATGTTTACGCTTAGGTTTAATGCCTATACCACTGATAGTATGTCCGAGGTATTCTACCTCCTTTGCTTTGATTTTGCATTTATCAAGGCGAAGAGTGAGGCCTTTTCAGACAAAGCAGCTATAACATTACGTAAATTATAATCATGCTCCTCTTCGTTCTTCCCATACACCAAAATGTCATCTTGAAATGCGATGGCACCAGATAAACCTTCCAAAGTATCTTTCATTAATCTCTGGAAAACAGAAGCAGCACTGGCAAGGCCAAAAGGCATACGGCAATACCTAAAAAGGCCTTCTGATGTTATAAAAGCAGTTAAGTTTTTCGATTCTTCTGCAAGAACAACCTGGTGATACGCACTGGCTAAATCGATGCACGAAAATACTTGTGCACCGGCCAAAGTTGATACCATTTCGTGCAAATTTGGCAGAGGATGAGCATCTACCCAGATGGCACGATTTAAACTGCGTAAGTCCACACATAATCTGAGTTCGCCGGAAGATTTAACCGAAATAACAATGGGAGAAACCCATGGAGATGACTCAATGGGTTCAATAATATTTTGTTGGCACAAATTTTTAAGCATGTCCTTTAACTTATTTCGGTAGGAAAGGGGCACATTTCTTACCTTGTGACGGATAGGTACAGCATTATCATGTAATTTAATGGCATGTTCAAAACCTTGGTACTTCCCTAATTTCCCGCAAAATACACTTGGAAATTCTACAATTAGTTTATCAATGCAGTTTGTGTTAGATTGAGAAGTTGTATGTGACTCAATAGTATAAACAGGAGGATCAGCTCTAGGGTCAAGTCTGATGCCCAACTGTTCTTGGTGTGGCCATCCTAAAAGGGATTGTCCTGATTTTGCAACATAAATTTTACTAAATGTGTGGCGACCTGAGAAGGTTAGGTGAGCCAAAGAAACCTACCAGATCAATTTTGTGCCCTGTGTAACCACCGGGTGACACATCAGGGGAAAAAGTGCTCTGTTAGGCCACCTGTCATAAAAAATATCAGAAGAAATAATAGTGTACCATGCACACGAATCTACCAAAAATCTAAGTTTGACATCATCTACAGTAATGAAACATGAAGGGAATTTGGTGAAACCTTCATCAGCACAAACATTAATAACAGTGTTAATATCATTATCATAGCTGTCACATAAATTGTCACAATCCTCTGAATTTTGTATGTAATTGACTTTCTTGGGAATAGTCTTACAAAATTTCCCAAAATGGCCTTTCCTATTGCACTTGGAACAAATTTTATCAAATGCAGGACAAGCTTTAAAATTGGCCAAATGTCCATTGCTCCCACATCTGAAGCAAAATAATTGGAAATTCCGTCTTTCATATTTTGTGCTCCTGGATTTGTTGTCAAATTTAGAGGTGGTATCATTCCTTTGTGTAGATAATTTCTTTTGTTTCTCTGTTTCCTTAGTAATATTGAAAACATCGCCTTTATCATTGCCTCTGATCTCTTTAACAAACTTTTCTGAATGTTCTACAGATTTGGCAATATCAATGGCAGCATTCAATGACAAATCAGAAGTGGTCCATAACCTCTCTTGAACCTTTTTTTGTTTGTTCTCATTAAGATTTGATCTCTGAGTACTTGTTCATACGATATGTGCTCAAAATCGCACGAAACCGCCAGGGATCTAAGTGCTGATACAAAGTGTTCAATGGACTCATCGGATTGTTGTTTACGTGAATAAAAATAAATCTTTCCATCACAACATTTTTCTTTTGCCAAACCGTAAATTGAGCTGTGAAGAGGCATACTGATAAACATTAATTCTACCAGGATTAACTAAAGCAGGTAATGTCTTAAACTCTTTTAACCCGATACCTCCTAAACAATGTTTTAATAAAGAAAGTTTCCTTTCAGGTTCACAGTCATCTCCTCCCAATACTTCCACGTAAGCTAAGAAAACAGGCTCCCAAACTTCCCATGCTACTGTAGAGCGAGACAGTCACGAGCGGCCAAAAGGAACATACGCTCGTGACAGCCACGCTCCATATATACAACAGTTTCCATGTTGGTTGTTCTCACTGTGCGAATACTGAACAAGTGTACAACAATGTTTTCTCAAAGTGTCACAACATTTGACTTGCACTGTCTGCTGCATTGTGATGCCAGTAAATGTTTGTGCTGTGTCAATCAAAAGCTACGGATTTGTGCACATCTCATGTTCTGTTGCAATGACGTGTCCCCTTTCATCTCACCTAGGAGGCGACCTAATGTGTATCGTCCTGTCACCCTGATGGCTAACATTGAGGATGATGACGTAATACACAGGTTCCGTCTGGACCGCACAAACATCCAAGACCTGTGTGCCATGTTGGAGCCACACCTGCGGGCTGGCAGGACATACCCAACAGCATTGACAACTGAATCGAAGGTGATGGCGGCACTGCATTTCCTGGCTAGTGGTTCATTCCAGGAGATGGTGGGCATTGCAGGGGGGATGTCTCAGCCCACCTTCAGCATGGTGCTACGGGATTTCCTGTCAGCCATGATGCAATACAACGACCGATACATACGTTTTCCAAGGAGGGTGGCTTTGGCGGCTGTGAAGGCGGATTTTTATGCCCTTGGTCACATCCCTAATGTTGTAGGTGCTATTGACTGCACACATGTTGGCCTGGTTCCACCACAGGCACAGGAACACATATATAGGAATCGTAAACATTCACATTCCATCAATGTGCAGGTGGTGTGCCAGGCCGATATGATCATATCGCATGTCTGTGCCAAGTTTCCCGGCTCTGCACATGATTCCTACATCATGCGCAGCAGCATTGTGCCCCAGCTGATGGCCAATCTACTTCCGGAGCGGGCATGGATTGTGGGTGAGTGGGCAGAGTCAAGTTCTGTGCTGTGTGTGCCATGCTGTCCTCTGCCTTTAATCTGTATGTGTTTTTCATACCTAGGTGACTCTGCATATCCCAACAGACCTTGGTTGCTGAGCCCACTACGCAATCCTAGGACACCGTCTGATGTCCGCTACAACAATGCCCATGGGAGAACACGTCAGGTGGTGGAGCGAACCTTTGGTCTCCTAAAATCGAAATTTCGCTGCCTGGACAGGACCGGAGGGGCACTCATGTACTCACACAAAAAGGTGTGTCAGATAGTGGTAGCATGCTGCATGCTGCACAACCTGGCCTTACGGAAACAAATCCCCTGATCCAGGACGATGATGACCAGCCGAGGCCCCCACCTGCGATCCCACAAATGTCCAGTGACGAGGATAGTGGAGAGGAGGAAGGTGTCGACCAGCGTCAGCAGCTCATCAACCGCTACTTCACTTGAAGGTGAGCGACAATGTACAACTGGTCCATTGTCTGTTGATGTAGTTGTTTGCGTAAAGGTCTATGTGATCTTTGTGACTGCATCCTGTTGTTGACTCAGTGCTGGCTGCCTATGTGTTGGGTACAGGGTAGTTTGGCACAGCTACAGGATGTCTATGTTGGTACTGTTGCACATTGTAATGTGTGCATATTAGAGTACGTTGATGACATGTGTTGTGTGATGGCTGTGATGCCACCACCTGACTAGTGACTTTTGTTCTGTTGTGTTTTGCTAGGTCCCTTCTGCCTCTCCTTGCCTACAGAGAATCCATGCTCCTGTGACATTGTAACCATGGTAAACATTGCACATACTGTGATAAACATGGAGCAGACACAACTAAATTGGTGCGTTATTGTGAGAAGTTGGCCTGGTATATGCTGTTCACTAGTTAAAGTGGACACCTTGCACCAGTACAATTCGACTCTTATGGTAGGTAGGTTTAAGATAACCTTTATAGAAAGCTATCCTAGTGGTAGCTGTGGAGAGCAGCCTTCAGGCTAAGTCTTGGAGGAATGTAAAGCAGCTTGTTTTACCACACAATCTCTTGAATCACCAAATGAAAAGACACCACACAGGTATATATATCAAATATATATGTATTTATTACTAACAACTCTCTACTAATCTCTTTATGAGATTAGAAGTCAGGAACATATGCACAAATCAACGTTTCACAATAAATTAAGCACAAATATGGCTGGGGCCCTAGGGGCATACCAGACCATATACTAAAAAAGAGACTTAAGAACAATTACTTGAAGGGAGACAAGGCCTAGGGCCTTCAGAAGTGTTGGGGCCTCACGAAACCACCCAAGGCAGGTAAGTAAAGGACCCACGGGGGACACGTGCAGTGCGTGAACACAGGCGCGGATCGTCGTAGACTTCAATGGGGCAAGTCGCGGTTGGAAATTAAGAGTTTAAGGGCACTTCGGGAGTAGCTACAAGCAAGTCACTTACAGGGTAAGTAGTTCTAGGGCCAACACCCACAGGAGCACCATAGTGCTGGAGTTACCTCACCCAGGGAAGCCGGGTGCATAGGTGTCCTTTGGTGTCGGGTCGCGGCGTCGTTTTCAATGGGAGCCAATGAAGACTTGCTGCTTGTGAAGCCCGAAGAAGTGTCCGGTGGAATCCAAGCCTGGATTCGGAAGAAGGAAGACCTGAAAGCAGAGGGGACAGTGTTCAAAGTCACTGGGCAGTGCCTCGGGGCAAGGAAGATGAATGCCCACCGTCGTCGGGAGATTCAGGTCGTTCATGGGTGTTTTGACTCTTCGGCCACGAGGTCCAGGAGGCATCGACGATGACCAGGAGCTGGATTCAGCGTGTACCACAAAGTCTGCAGCTGACTGCGGTGTCGGCAACCCGATTGGAGCCAACAAGCCTTGGTAGCAGCAAGTCTCGTGGGAAGCGTAAAAAGTCAATGGTGCAGACCAGCAAAGTCTGGGGAATTCACCCAGTGAGGGTAAGTCATAGCAGGCCTGGAGCAACCAGGGGAGCCCTTTGGTTATTTTTGAAAAGTCTTCTGGGGACCCACAAGCCGGCTGGCAAGGGATCGCGAAGATGCCTCGGGAGGATTCCTTCAACAGGTGCCCACGGTCACTCGGGATGGAGTAGGCCTCTGATCTTCAGAGGGATTCCTGCTAGAGGCTAAGACCACAAGTGCTCCAACGCACAAGTTCGTAGAACGTCGTGAAGGGGTTGCACTTGACAATAGTGCACGGTACCCAGGGACTGCGGTTCCTCGTCACTCGTGGGGTCCACTGGCCTCAGCTTCACTGGGGACTCACGATGGCCTTTGAGAAGTCAGGAAATCCTTGTCTTGGGCTGCAGGGACCTCGGGATCCAGCGGGAGTGGCGTAGTTTGCGACCATCGTTGTAGTTTTTGGTGCCTGCCAAGCAGGGGAGTCACTCCTTGACTCCAAGGGAGATTCTTCAGTCTTCCAGAGGTAGTGGAACGTCGAAGGTCCAGGATTCTTCTTTAGAGCGTCATCCAGGGGTATCTAGTTTGCAATGCACAGGTTCCCCCTCTTATACTAAAAGGAAGGGAGGGACTAGCTCTATGACCCCACCTATGGGAGGGTCAGGGGAGTGGGTGGCTACACCCACTTCCCTTTGTCCAGTTTCACGCCAGAGCAGGGGCAGGTAGCCCCTGAGCTGGTTTGAACTGGCATATGCACAGAGGAGCCTTCTGCTCCCCCAGTGCAGGACTTCAAAGCACTCTAGGAGTGCACCCACCCAGCCCCAATACACTAAACCCTGTCTGGAAGGTGGCCACACCCTCCTGTGACAGGATACCTATTGTTGGGCTTCCTCCACTGCGAGTTTCGGTCATCAGCAGGAGGGCAGCCCAGTGTCTGTGACTGGTGGCATCCATTTTGTGATGCCAGGGCTCTTCAGGATTCTACAGCGTTTCCACAGTAGGTACATGTCTATCCCTCTAGAAGGGTGGAATGCTACCCCCGTCGCCAGAACTGGCGGGGGGTAGTATTCCAAGATGTTTGACACCAAACACGACATGTTTCCGTGCAGCCATCCCAAAGTTAGCATTTAACGCGAGGTTATAATGCGCTTAAGAGTATATGGTCAGGCTGCACTACAAACAGCATCAGAGAAGGGTCTCCGAATGCTGCAGAGGGGCTCTGCTCATGCAGGGGCACACCCTCACATAGGAACCAAGCACTCTGCCTTCAGGATTGATAACGCCTGCCATAGGAGTGACTTATAGGTTTATATGTGTGTATCTAGGTAGTGATATAGGTAGCCTATATCACAGTAAGGGGTGCATGCACCACCTTACCCAGGCTGCAGTAGCAGGCCTGTGGTGTCAGATTTAGTCTGCTTCCCAGGGGTGGCATAATACATGCTTCAGCCCCTGGTAGGCCTGTGAAGTACCTATGCCCTTGGCACCTAAGGTACCATATACTAGGGACTCATAAGGTACCACAGTATCCAATCACTAGTGCACCTAGAGTGCACTCCAAGTCGTTTAGAGAGAACAGAGAGGCTGGGGCCCTGATTGGCAGGGTCCCAGCCTGACTATAGCCAGAAACCAGTGTAAACATCAGATAAAAAGTGGGGGCAACATAAGAGGCAGATCCTACTCTCCTACACAACCCCCCCAAACGCAGGGACACTAAACTAACCTTGACCAGTTGAGTCTTCGTGCTCTAAGTGGAAATACCTTGAGAGTCCATCTGCATTGGCATGTTGGGTCCCAGGCCTATGTTCCACTGTATAGTCCATCCCCTGTAGGAAATGGACCACCTCAAAAGTTTGGGGTTTTCACCTTTCATCTGTTTAAGCCATAGGAAGGGCTTGTGGTCAGTCTGAACTATGAAGTGAGTGCCAAACAAGTATGGCCTCAGCTTCTTCAGGGCCCACACCACAGCAAAGGCCTCCTCTCTATAGCTGACCAACGTTTCTCTCTAGGGGTCAGCCTTCTGCTAATAAAAGCTACTGGCTGGTCTTGACCTTCATCATTCAGTTGAGACAGTACAGCTCCCACACCCAGCTCAGAAGCATCTGTTTGGACAATGAACTTTTGGTGTAGTCTGGACTCTGTAAGATGGGGCAGTGCACATGGCCTGCTTTAGGTCTTCAAATGCCTTCTGACAGCTAGCTGTCCACTGAACCTTTTGGCATTTTCTTTGAGGTCAGATCATTCAAGGGGGTCACTATAGATCCATATCCCTTGACAAACCTCCTATAGTACCCAGTCAGGCCTAAGAAGGCTCTCACCTGTGTCTGGGTGGTAGGAGCAACCCATTCCATTATGGTTTGGATTTTACTCTGTAAAGGCTGAACCTGGCCTCCACCCACAAGGTGGCCCAGGTACACAACCTGACTCTGCCCTATCTGGCACTTAGTGGCCTTGATAGTGAGGCCTGCTTTCTGCAGAGCCTCCAAAACATTTCTGAGGTGGACCAGGTGATCCTGCCAGGAGGAACTAAAGACAGCAATATCATCTAGATAAGCTGAGCAATACGTTTCCATCCCTGCCAGAACTTGATTCACCAACCTCTGAAAAGTGGCAGGTGCATTTTTCAATCCATAGGGCATCACCACAAAGTGGTAGTGCCCACCAGGGGTCGAAAATGCTGTTTTGGCTTTTGCATCATCAGCTAATCTGATCTGCCAGTAGCCAGCTGTTAGGTCAAATGTACTCAGATATTTGGCTGAGGCCAAAGTATCAATCAGCTCATCTGCCCTTGGTATGGGATAGGCATCAGTCCTGGTGACTGCATTGAGGCCTCTGTAGTCTACACAAAACCTCATTTCTTTCTTACCACCCTGGGTATGAGGCTTGGGCACTAGGACTACTGGGCTAGCCCAAGGGCTATCTGAAGGCTCAATCACACCTAACTCCAACATTTTCTGGACTTCAGTCCTGATACAGTCCCTGACATGGTCAGGTTGCCTGTAGATTTTACTCTTGACAGGCAGACTGTCTCCAGTGTCCACCTCATGGGTGCACCAGGTAGTTTGCCTAGGGGTCAGGCTAAACATATGTCTGTACTGTTGCGGAACTTGTCTGCACTCAGTTTGCTGATGATCAGTGAGGCTGCTTGCCAAAGCAACACCATCTACTGACCCATCATCAGGGTTCTGTGAGAGCAGGTCAGGGAGAGGGTCACTCTCCTCCTCCTGGTCCTCATCAGTTGCCATGAGCAAGCCCATGTCAGCCCTGTCAACATATGGCTTTAATCTGTTGACATGGAGCACCCTCAGGGGGCTCCTGGGAGTTCCAAGATTCACCAGATAGGTGACTTCTCCCTTTGCTCAACTATGGTATGGGGGCCACTCCACTTGTCTTGGAGGGCTGCTGGGGCCACAGGCTCCAACACCCACACTTTCTGTCCTGGCTGGTACACAGTCAGCACAGCCTTTGGTCATGCCAATTTTTGTAATTCTTGGCTGGCCTCCAGGTTTTTGGTTGCCTTTTTCATGTATTCGGCCATCCTGGAGCGGAGACCAAGTACATAGTCCATCACATCTTGTTTGGGGGCTTGAGAGGTAACTCCCAGCCCTCTTTACCAAACACAGTGGACCTCTTACAGGATGCCCAAACAGAAGCTCAAATGGGCTGTAACCAACCCCTTCTGTGGAACCTCTCTGTATGCAAACAACAGGCAGGGAAGAAGAAGGTCCCATTTCCGCCTAAGCTTCTCTGGGAGTCCTTTAATCATTCCCTTCAGGGTTTTGTTGAAACGTTCAACCAACCCATTGCATTGTGGGTGATAGGGGGTGGTGAACTTATAAGTCACACCACACTCCTTCCACATTGCTTTCAAATATCCTGACATGAAGTTTGTACCTCTGTCAGAGATGACCTCCTTTGGGAAACCCACTCTGGAGAAAACTCCAATGAGGGCTCTTGCCACCACAGGGGAATCGCCTCTGGGTACCTGGTGGCATGATCCACTACCACCAGGATAAATCTGTGCCCAGATGCAGTTTGAGGGTCAAGGGGACCAACAATGTCAATCCCTACCCTTTCAAAGGGTACCCCACCACAGGTAGTGGTATCAGGGGCCTTTGTGGTGCCACCTGCCTTGCCACTGGCTTGGCATGTGACACAGGAGCGACAGAACTCCTTTGTGTCCTCTGACATATGTGGCCAATGAAAATGTGGAACAAGCCTGTCCCAGGTCTTGTTTTGGCCCAAGTGACCTGCTAAAGGGATATCATGTGCTAGGGTCAAGAGGAACCCCTAAACTTCTGAGGTATTACCAACCTCCTGGTGGCTCCAGGGGCTGGATCTCTACCCTCAGAATATAGGAGTCCCTCATCCCAATAAACTTTATGGGACCCACTAGCACTCCCAGCAGCCTCAGCAGCAGCCTGCTGTCTGAGAGGTTCAAGAGAGGGGCAGCACTGTTGCTCCTTACTCAGATCTTCCCTAGAAGGGCCCCCTGCCCCCAAGAACTCAACCTGATCAGGCTCAAGGTCCTCTGGGGCAGTTCCTTCTTCAGGATCTGCTCCTCCTCCCTTAAGAGGGGAATCAATGATCTGAGACAGAGGGGAAGGCAATGCCTTAACCCTACTGCTCCTCTTCTTGGGAAGCATCTGGTCCATAGTTTCAGGATCCAGAGCTGGTTCAGTGTCATGCATTTTGGCCTGTGACCTGGTCACAGCAAATACCTTCTGCAGGGATGCCTAACATCTTAGCATGAGTCCATAACTCTACTTCAGACCAGGCTGAAGTCTCTAGATCATTGCCCAATAGACATTCTACAGGAGGTCTGCACTGACTACAACCTTCTTGAGGCCAGTTACCCCTCCCCAGGAGAAATTCACAACTGCCAGACTATGGTTGGTCCTGACATTGCTTGCATTGGTCACCTGGTACATTTCGCCCAGGATGATCTGTCCAGGGTCCACAAGATCCTCTGCCACCATGGTGACACTAGCACCTGTGTCCCTAAATGCCAAAGCCTGTTTGCCATTTATTACAGGCTGCTGTTTGTATTTGCCCAGATTACTGGGGCTTACCAGGAAGGACATGTCCATGTCTCCATCACAAATCAGCATTGCCTGAGTGGGTACTCTGACTAGGCCAGAGTCCACTTCAGAACCCAGGGTCAACCCTACTATACCCTTATTCTGAGTACCACCTCCACCAGTAGCTGAACTAGGGGGAACAGTTGCCTTAGGGGCAGGAGTGGTGGTGGTCTGGTCTTTGGACTTGTCACAGTCAGAAGTCCAGTGCCCTTTCTGTTTACAGAATTTGCACCAGGGCTTCTTTTGGCCTTTTCCTTGTTGGATTGTGACTCCCCACCAGATGCAGATTTTTGGGGCCCTTGTGAAGACTTCTGGTCTTTTGACTTATCCCCACCTTTCTCAGAGCCCTTAGAATCCTGCTTCTTTGTGTCACCCCTTGGTTCTGGGTTTTCTGCCTCACCCTGGTTCTGACCCACTTGTCTGCCTTCTTTCCCAATTCTTGGGGAGAGGTCAGATCTGAGTCCACCAGGTATTGATGCAACAACTGGTTCTGGCAATTATTAAGGATCTGTTCTCTCATCATTAGATTATACAATCCCTTGAAATCAGTAACCCTACTGCCAACCAGCCAACCCTCCAGAGCCTTGGTTGCACAATCTACAAAGTCAGTCCAGTCCTGAGTCTGTGCCTTCTGGGTGTCTCTGAACTTCAACCTGTACTGCTCAGTGGTTAAGCCAAACCCATCTATCAGTGCACACTTCAGGACTTCATAGTCATCAGCATCCTCTTCTCTAACAGTGAGGAGCTTGTCTCTACCTTTATCTGAAAAGGAGAGCAACAAGATTGCTGCCCACTGCTTTTGGGGGACCTGTTGTACTCTACAGGCCCTTTCCATAGCAGTTACCCACTTATGGATATCATCCCCACTCTGGTAGGGAGGAACAACCTTGCTCAGGTTCCTATGGTCTGGAATATATTCTCTGCCTCTAGGGACACTGTTGCTGCCACCAGGGGTTCTAACCCTCTTTTCTAGAAGCTCTCTGGAGCTCCAGGGCTTCCTTGTCTAATGCCAACTGCTTGGTTTTGAGGGCAAACCTTGCTTCCTCATACTGCAGCAGTTTGTACATTCTGTCAGAGGAGGTATCTCTTCTTGGGTAGTAGGAGTTCCTCTGGTAGACAGATTCTCTGCCAGAGTGATAGGAGTGTTCAGATTCCCTAGAAAGGGACCTATGCCTCTCCTCCACTATGTCAGTTCTCTTAGGGAGAATTCCTCTGTCCTTTTCAGGCCCCTGGGGACCTGGCCCTTCAATCACAGAGTCTTGGTCATTCTGATTTTCATCATCTGACCCAGACACTGTAATTGACCCACCCACTGATTCAGACCCATTAGCTCCTAGAGCTAATCTAAGATCATCTGCTGTCAGCAGATCTATCAGGTGTAGTGTGGAGGGACTCTGTCCTAGCTTCAGGTGCCTTGCAGCACACATGGTTCTCAACTCAGAGAAAGCCATGTCCTTATACTGAGGCTGAGTGGATCCACTGAGTCCACCCTTTAAGGACATTCTAGGGTTGTGCAGTGTTGTACTACCTACACTAGTTTGTGGCCTACTGATACTAGCTTGAGCTGTAGAAAGGGTGTGCTATCCCTTGGCACACAGCTCTAAGTTCAGTAGAACTTATTGATACTAAGCTTGACTTTATATGTACCTTGAGTACCTATAGTGGTTTTCAGTTAGTAATTCAAATAGAGATTTTCTGGTAAAACAATAGCAAGCTGGAATCCCACACGCTGCCACCAATGTGAGAAGTTGGCCTGGTATATGCTGTTCACTAGTTAATGTGGACACCTTGCACCAGTACAATTCGACTCTTATGGTAGGTAGGTTTAAGACAACCTTTATAGAAAGCTATCCTAGTGGTAGCTGTGGAGAGCAGCCTTCAGGCTAAGTCTTGGAGGAATGTAAAGCAGCTTGTTTTACCACACAATCTCTTGAATCACCAAATAAAAAGACACCACACAGGTATACATATCAAATATATATGTATTTATTACTAACAACTCTCTACTAATCTCTTTATGAGATTAGAAGTCAGGAACATATGCACAAATCAACGTTTCACAATAAATTAAGCACAAATATGGCTGGGGCCCTAGGGGCGTACCTGACCATATACTAAAAAAGAGACTTAAGAACAACGACTTGCAGGGAGACAAGGCCTAGGGCCTTCAGAAGTGTTGGGGCCTCACAAAACCACCCAAGGCAGGTAAGTAAAGGACCCACGGGGGACGCGTGCAGTGCGTGAACACAGGCGCGGATCGTCATAGACTTCAATGGGGCAAGTCGCGGTTGGAAATTAAGAGTTTAAGGGCACTTCGGGAGTAGCTACAAGCAAGTCACTTACAGGGTAAGTAGTTCTAGGGCCAACACCCACAGGAGCACCGTAGTGCTGGAGTTACCTCACCCAGAGAAGCCGGGTGCATAGGTGTCCTTTGGTGTCGGGTCACGGCGTCGTTTTCAATGGGAGCCAATGAACACTTGCTGCTTGTGAAGTCCGAAGAAGTGTCCGGTGGAATCCAAGCCTGGATTCGGAAGAAGGAAGACCTGAAAGCAGAGGGGACAGTGTTCAAAGTCACTGGGCGGTGACTCGGGGCAAGGAAGATGAATGCCCACCGTCGTTGGGAGATTCAGGTCATTCACAGGTGTCTTGACTCTTTGGCCACGAGGTCCAGGAGGCGTCGACGACAACTAGGAGCTGGATTCGGCGTGTTCTACAAAGTCTGCAGCTGACTGCGGTGTTGGCAACCCGATTGGAGCCAACAAGCCTTGGTAGCAGCAAGTCTCGTGGAAAGCGTAAAAAGTCAATGGTGCAGACCAGCAAGGTCTGGGGAACTCACCCAGCGAGGGTAAGTCAGGGCAGGCCTGGAGCAACCAGGGGAGCTCTTTGATTCTTTATAAAAGTCTTCTGGGAACCCACAAGCCGGCTGGCAAGGGATTGCAAAGACGCCTCGGAAGGATTCCTTCAACAGGGGCCCACGGTCACTCGGGACGGGGTAGGCCTCTGATCTTCGGAGGGATTACTGCTAGAGGCTGGGATCATACGTGGTCTAAAGCACAAGTTCGTAGAACATCGTAAAGGGGTTGCACTTGACAATAGTGCACTGTACCCAGGGACTGTGGTTCCTCGTCACTCGTGGGGTTCACTGGCCTCAGCTTCGCTGGGGACTCACGATGGCCTTTGCGAAGTCAGAAAATCTTTGTCTTGGGCTGCAGGGACCTTGGGCTCCGGCGGTAGCGGCGTAGTTTGCAACCATCATTGTAGTTTTTGGTGCCTGCCAAGCAGGGGAGTCACTCCTTGACTCCAAGGGAGATTCTTCAGTCTTCCAGAGGTAGTGGAACATCGAAGGTCCAGGATTCTTCTTTAGAGCGTCGTCCAGGGGTATCTAGTTTGCAATGCACAGGTTCCCCTCTTATACTAAAAGGAAGGGAGGGACTAGCTCTATGACCCCACCTATGGGAGGGTCAGGGGAGTGGGTGGCTACACCCACTTCCCTTTGTCCAGTTTCACGCCAGAGCAGGGGCAGGTAGCCCCTGAGCTGGTTTGAACTGGCATATGCACAGAGGAGCCTTCTGCTCCCCCAGTGCAGGACTTCAAAGCACTCTAGGAGTGCACCCACCCAGCCCCAATACACTAAACACTGTCTGGAAGGTGGTCACACCCTCCTGTGACAGGATACTTATTGTTGGGCTTCCTCCACTGCAAGTTTCGGTCATCAGCAGGAGGGCAGCCCAGTGTCTGTGACTGGTGGCATCCATTTTGTGATGCCAGGGCTCTTCAGGATTCTACCGCGTTTCCACAGTAGGTACATGTCTATCCCTCTAGAAGGGTGGAAAGCTACCCCCGCCGCCAGAACTGGCGGGGGGGTAGTATTCCAAGATGTTTGACACCAAACACGACATGTTTCCGTGCAGCCATCCCAAAGTTAGCATTTAACGCGAGGTTATAATGCGCTTAAGAGTATATGGTCAGGCTGCACTACAAACAGCATCAGAGAAGGGTCTCCGAATGCTGCAGAGGGGCTCTGCTCATGCAGGGGCACCCCTCACATAGGAACCAAGCACTCTGCCTTCAGGATTGATAAGGCCTGCCATAGGAGTGACTTATAGGTTTATATGTGTGTATCTAGGTAGTGATATAGGTAGCCTATATCACAGTAAGGGGTGCATGCACCACCTTACCCAGGCTGCAGTAGCAGGCCTGTGGTGTCAGATTTAGTCTGCTTCCCAGGGGTGGCATAATACATGCTTCAGCCCCTGGTAGGCCTGTGAAGTACCTATGCCCTTGGCACCTAAGGTGCCATATACTAGGGACTCATAAGGTACCACAGTATCCAATCACTAGTGCACCTAGAGTGCACTCCAAGTCATTTAGAGAGAACAGAGAGGCTGGGGCCCTGATTGGCAGGGTCCCAGCCTGACTATAGCCAGAAACCAGTGTAAACATCAGAAAAAAAGTGGGGGAAACATAAGAGGCAGATCCTACTCTCCTACAGTTATTGTTGTTTATTTTCAATGGGCATATGTGAGAGGGAAGTGGCTATTTACATAAGTGTGAATGGTGAATCAATGAGTTGGCAGTGATGTTAGATGAGACAATCGAGTAGGCACCACATTGATGTGGTGACACAGTCCAACAGACGGATGCCATTACCATGGCAGTGTGGGTACGGACAGTGTAAAAAGTCAATGGCAGGGTGTAGAGTGTTGCCATCATGGCTGGCTCTTTGACTGGCGTTTGGCAGGTGCTTTGCCACGGGTGAGTCCCAAATTTTTCTTTGGATGGCCCCTTCTTCTTTTGGCAGGGGGGGCATCGTCTGCTGGGCCAGTGCGGTCTGAGGAGTCACCCCTCTCGGTGCCTGCAGGGGTGGATGATGAACTGTCATCCTGCGTGGCAATGGGGGGAGGTGGAGGTGTGGAATGTGGCACTGGCCTGTCCCTCTGTACCGCCAGAAACTGGCCCATGAGGTCCACGATTTGTCCCATATGGTTGTCCATGGACCTCAGCAGACGTTAGAGCTCCTCGGCATCTTCATGGACCTGGCCCATTTGTGCCTGTGTGTGTTCATAGGCACCAACAACTCTGGTGATGTCAGCCAGGGCTTCGGTCACAGTGTCCTGTGGTGTTGGAGTCCCACTTGTCCTCCCACCTGCCCTGCTATCCCTGACCTGTTGCCTCACCACTCTAGGCACACGCCTACTCTCCCTGCCCTCCGCAGTTGTTGGTGTGGGCTGGGCATCCTCTGGGGCAGGGCGAGTGTTGCAGGCAGCAGTGGTAGTGGTGGTGGTGTTGGTGGCACAGGTCGTTCCAGCAGGGGTCAGCGTTGATGTTGTTGCTGAGGGTGGGGGGGGCAGTGGGGTCATGTGACCTGTTGCACCCTGGCACACCAGATGGGCTGGCTTGGAGCTCCTCATCCAAAGAATCCAGGAACTCTGCATCAGAGTGTCAATGTTCCGGGGGAGGAGAATGGCTCTGCAGGTTGAGGTTGTCGTCCTCTGCAGTCAGTTGTTGGTCACCTGTGGGAGAGAGGGTACATAGTCATTGACTTACACCCATCAGGCTTGCAGTGTTTGATGTCTCTTATTTACATGTTATGCAACACACAGTTAAGTATTTCATTAATTGTATGTCTGCACAGTGATGTGCGTCATGACATGATGTGGAGGTACATACATATTTTTCCATGGTGTGACAAGTCATTGGATACCATGCCCCACGTGAAGCTCTTAGTATTAAACTGAAAGGTTGTCATCTGACAACTGGCTGCTATCCAACTTGATGTGATGCATCTTTGCTGATTACTCTTCCTGGCAGATGTTACATATGCACATGTACTAGCCATTGTACCATTGTTATCTCATGCATACCTTTGTAATGTTCTGTGTTTGGATTTAATTGTTCAACAGAACATGCCTGTTTATTGTTACCATGGTCCTTCATGCTCAGCACCCATGGAATTTACAGATAGCATTCGGTGCAGTGCATATATGGTCCCTGATTTGCTTACACATGGGTTTAGTTGAGTCACAGTTCTGTTTCTGTCACAGTTACATACGCTTAGCTGTCTGCATACTATCAATTGCTATTTTATTGGGGTGTATTTTGTTGTGATGTGAGGCCCTTGTGTTGTCATTAGCTCAATGCTTTTGTTGAGGAATGGTGGGGTGCATGCACTGTCTGATTACCTGTCCAGTTGGCCTTTTTAGGTGGACTTTCTGACACATGCTTCTGGGTGAGGGGAGTGCTCCTCCTTCTGAGAGGTGGGACAGGGGTGGCTGGTGGGAGTTGTAGTGCAGGCCTCCCTATTCCAAACACACCTCCCTGGAAAGATGGCTACCTACCTGTTAGGTGAGGGTGTAGCACACAATGGCTGCCACATGGTTCTGGGTGGGGGGAGTGGTCAATCCAGCTCAGCTGTGGGACAAGGGGACCTGGTGGGAGTTGTAGTGCAGGCCTCCGTATTCCAAACACACCTCCCTGGAAAGATGGCTACCTACCTGTTAGGTGAGGGTGTAGCACACAATGGCTGCCACATGGTTCTGAGTGGGGGGAGTGGTACATCCAGCTCAGCTGTGGGGCAAGGGTGGTTGGTGGGAGTTGTGGTGCAGGCCACCCTATTCCAAACACACCTCCCTGGAAAGATGGCTCCTACCTGTTAGATGAGGGTGTAGCACACAATGGCTGCCACATGGTTCTGGGTGGGGGGAGTGGTCCATCCAGCTCAGCTGTGGGACAGGGGTGGCTGGTGGGAGTTGTGGTGCAGGCCTCCCAACCCCAAACAGCCCTCCCTGGGAAGATGGATACCTACCTGTCAGTTTGTTTGTGGTGATACAATGTCTACCACATGCTTCTGGGTGGGAGGGAGTGCTCCATCCTGCTGAGGGATGGGGCAGGGTGTGCCTGGTGGGAGTTGTAGTGCAGGCATCCCTATTCCAAACACACCTCCCTGGAAAGATGGCTACCTACCTGTTAGGTGAGGGTGTAGCACACAATGGCTGCCACATGGTTCTGGGTGTGGGGAGTGGTCCATCCAGCTCAGCTGTGGGACAGGGGTGGCTGGTGGGAGTTGTGGTGCAGGCCTCCCACCCCCAAACAGCCCTCCCTGGGAAGATGGATACCTACCTGTCTGTTTGTTTGTGGTGATACAATGTCTACCACATGCTTCTGGGTGGGAGGGAGTGCTCCATCCTGCTGAGGGATGGGGCAGGGTGTGCCTGGTGGGAGTTGTAGTACACGCATCCCTATTCTAAACACACCTCCCTGGAAAGATGGCTACCTACCTGTTAGGTGAGGGTGTAGCACACAATGGCTGCCACATGGTTCTGGGTAGGGGGAGTGGTCCATCCAGCTCAGCTGTGGGACAAGGGGGCCTGGTGGGAGTTGTAGTGCAGGCCTCCCTATTCCAAACACACCTCCCTGGAAAGATGTATACCTACCTATTAGGTGAGGGTGTAGCACACAATGGCTGCCACATTGTTCTGGGTGGAGGGAGTGGTCCATCCAGCTCAGCTGTGAGACAGGGGTGGCTGGTGGGAGTTGTGGTGCAGGCCTCCCACCCCCAAACAGCCCTCCCTGGGAAGATGGATACCTACCTGTCAGTTTGTTTGTGGTGATCCAATGTCTATCACATGCTTCTGGGTGGGAGGGAGTGCTCCATCCTGATGAGGGATGGGGCAGGGTGTGCCTGGTGGGAGTTGTAGTGCAGGCCTCCCTATTCCAAACACACCTCCCTGGAAAGATGGCTACCTACCTGTTAGGTGAGGGTGAAGCACACAATGGCTGACACATGCTTCTGGGTGGGGGGAGTGCTCCTCCTGCTGAGAGGTGGGACAGGGGTGGCTGGTGGGAGTTGTAGTGCTGCTTGCCTGGACACATCCAACACAGTTGATGTTGTGTACCTTTGTGATGATTCAGATGGGGTGAATGTTAAATCAGTGAGACCTGTGTTTGGTATTGGGGTGCAGATGAATGTACTTGTGCCTCAAAGATGTAGCTTTGTAGTTGTGCAAGACAGTACATGGCAGTTTCATGGTATACATTAGTTGGTACTTACCAGCCTCCACTCCCCCGGGTATTCCTTCAAGACTCTCTGGATGCAGTATGGCAAGAACCTTCTCCTCCCACGCAGAGAATGGTTTTGGTGAAATGGGAGGGCCTCCACCAGTCGCATCAGCCAGCTCATGGTTCTTGGCCCTCTTCTTCTTGATAACACTCTTCAGGTCATGCCACCGCCTCTGGATTTCATGCTTGTTGCAGGGCACGTTCCCTACTGCATTGACCTTGTCCACTATCCTTACCCACATGTTTGTTCTTGTGGCTAATGGTGTCTGTTGGACCATGCTACCAAAGAGTTGTGGTTCTACTCTAATTATCTCATCTACCATTACTGTCAACTCAGTGTCTGTGAATTTTGGCATTTTTTGTGGTGCCATGGTGTGTGCTGTGCTGATGTTTTGGGGTGCAGTTGTGAGGGTGGTGTGGGTGGTGTAGGTGGTGTGTGTGTGTGTTGTGGTGGTGGTGTGATGTGTGCAGGTTTGGCTCTCCTTAGTGCTCTGGTGTTGTCTCCTTCTGCTGAGTCGTTTTGCAAAGGATTGTGGTCAGGGAATGGGCTGGTTTTATGCTCAGCTATGTGGGTGTGTCAAGATGGTGTAATGCTGTCTGGTGTGCTGTGTGGGTTGTCCTGTGATTTGTGTGTTTGAATTTGCCATGGGGGTGTGTAATTGGGATTTTTCAGGTTATTTTGGGGGCAGGGCTAGTTGCCTGTGTGCATTTGGTGGCCTTATTGTGTGTTTCTTTCCTTGGCCGCCATTTTGTTGACGGAGCATCCGCAGCGATGGCTCTGCTGCAGGCCTTCCGCCGTATCTCACATTCATTACTGTTAGCGACCGCGGCGGTCGGATACAGTGGACCGTACCGCTGTGACATCGGGATATCATAATATCATTGGCGGTCACTCCGCATGCCTGGCAGCGGTTTTGTGTGTTTACGCTGTGGAACCGACCGTCGCGGTTGGATTTTCCCCTTCTCCGCGTCTACGGGCGGTGTTTTGATGCCTCCTACCGCCGCGGTTGGAATATTTTGACGGTTGATCCTAATAGGGTCGGAAGTGTTTCCGCGGTACCTGCGGACGGTGATTTTCCGCTACCATGGCAGTTGGATTTTTTGCAGTCGGTCATCGTAATGACCCTCCTAGGGTTCATGTTTGACAGTAGAGGCACCTATCAATGCACAGGGAGCAAATTAAACTCAAGGCTAGTTCCCTCCTCGCTGCCTTCTCCTCCCCACAGAAAAAAAGTTAGAGGGCTCATCCTTTCTGCCACTAATTAAGGTAATCAAAGCTAAATTTCTGCTAACAATTGCATATGACAGTGAAGCACTCCACGGCAATGACACTCACTGGATAGAGACACTGCATCGCAACCTATACAGGCAGCTTTTTTGGCTCCCTCGAAACACCTCTCCCACTCAAATTAGGTTGTGGTTTGGGTTTCTAAAACAAAAGTATGCTCAACAAGGAGCCTTCATCAAACTGCGACAGACTAAGAGCTGCCAAAGAGAACTCCAGGGACCAGAGATTTTGGACTTAACTGTCAAAGGGATTACCTACACTCATCTCTAGTTAATCTACCTTTTAAGGGTCTGTGGGATTTACCAATATCTTATCAAGTTTTCAAGAAACACGTTAATAACTGCATGCATGCTCTAACCCTACTTGAAGACAAAAACACTTTTTCAAAGCAAGCTCTCCCCTGGTTCACCATCCAGTCGTACTAATCTTTGGTGCAACAACCCTATTTGAGTTCTTGCTGGTCCTCCTACTCAATTAAAAGTTTTCTGTGCCTATGACTAGGAGAGTTTGTAACTTTAGACCTGTGCCGTAAATGGCTCTAACAGCAAACGACAATCAATGTAGAGGCTGCAATCAAGCCCCAGAAACAATCATGCACATAATCTGTACTTCCCCAGCATTTCAGAATGAGCAAAGGGACAAACTACATCACTGTTTCTATTCTCTGGAAGTAGGTACCTGCAGGCAAGCAGTAATTGCATATTTTAATGGGGCCAACACTAGTTTAAACAAACATAAGTCTTCTAGCACACGCAATATCATATAAACACAATTTTCTTGTATTCTTCAGTTTTTCTTTTTATTCGATTTCTACTGCCAGCCAACAAGTGTTTCATCAATGGGTGCGTAACCCTATGACTTGCTCAGGGCTGTAATCCATGAGCATTCTCTCAGTCATAAAGTAGAAAGTAGACAAAATTCTATTCTGGTACAGTTCTTCATGATAGCGTCTCCCCTGCCCGGGTACGGACTTGGAAGGTGTATAGTCGCCGTCAACCCGTGTGCGGGTCAGCTGGTCCCCAGCTGTTATATCGGCTTGTGCATGTTTGTATCTTCGCGTACCCGAAGATACGAACATGCGCGAGACGATGAAACACGTGTTGGCTGGCAGAAGAAATCGAATAAAAAGAAAAACTGAAGAATACAAGAAAATTGTGTTTATATGATATTCCGTGTGCTAGAAGACTTATGTTCGTATTTTGTCTCACAGTGGATGCAGGGTTGACATCCTTTCTTCTTTAGCACCGCACTAATATAACACGCAAGAACAACTGTGCCATATCACCTTATCATCTCCCCTGTGTAGTCGACTATTTTAAATGTACAGATGATACATTTTTTGTCTCAAATTGCAAATAAACGCACTGTGCAAAACAGTGTCAATGGAAATAATCTACCTAGATGAACTCAACAGTACTAAACTGGTTGCTCTTTGAGCAAACTCTATATGCAATCATGCATTTCATGCCCATCGCGATACAATTGTATATATCTCCAATCGAAATTTATGGAACTTAAACTTTTGCACCTATCTTTTGAAAAGTGTACTTTTATGCAATGGTTTTTATTAACTAAGCAACAAATAAATTTGATTTGGTTTGAAAATTGTCAATACCGTCTTTCACCAGCACTCATTCTTACAGCATCACACTGCTCCAATGATGATGATGAAATGTCTTACAGAGTACACTGATACCAAAGCGATGTCCTGGAGCTCGGAGTCACAGCTAAGAATAGGATGCGCCAAAGACTGTAATCCTTCAAATTCTGATATGTGTGGAAATAGGAGTCACCAGACAAATATAACTTTAACACGCCACTTTTGATAGATCCCTAGAGTAGATTTGCTCACACAGACGTTAACATATTGTAAGAATTCCTCTTTGAATAAATGACATTGGTGTGGGTACAGTCCCACCATTCTGAAAGGGATTTTACCCTTGCCATTCCATATTTATGTCACTCATATTATATTTAAGTCTATCCAAAACATTGTGAATCTGGGCCAGTTTGTTTATCTGTAATGTAATCATGATTTTGGATCAAATTACCTAATAGGAAAAAATACCAAAAAAAAAGATTCCAGACTGAGAGCTATCAAAGAGAATTCCCTGGACCACTTATTATCGACTGAACTGTCAAACAAACGATGTCAGTGTTCCCGTCTGGATTACCTACAATTGTCTCTAGTTAACCTGCAAATTGAGGGTCTGTGGGATCTATAAACGTCCTATTAGGTTTTCAAGAAACACGTTCATAACTGCATGCATGCACTATCCCTACTTGAAGTAAAAAAATGTTCTCAAAGCGAGCACTCTCCTCGCTCATACAGACTTTGACATACTGCCAGAATTCCTTTTTGAGTAAATGGCATTTGTGTGGGTAAAATCCCACTATTCTGAAAGAGATTTTACCCTTGCCATTCAATATTTATACCACTCATGTTACATTGAACTGTATACAAAACATTATAAACCAGGTCCAGTTTTTTTATTTGTAATGAAATCATGATTTTGTTTCAAATTAACAAATAGAAAAAAAAATCCAGTTGAGTAAACTTCATTTTTGCAATAATTATGAATATCTATTCACTGTTGCTTTCTGGGATGACACTGTATATTACAGGACATAAAATAAAGCCAATTTATACGATTATTTGACATGAAAATGACTTTCAGGTTTCAAGTACCACACTCAAAGGGTTTCATTCTGATTTGCATGAACTCAAAATGTGCACAAAGTTATAATTGGCAAACTATTTGTGGGTAACAGTTATATTTGCAGTAATTGCCACAAAACTTGAAATCCCAGCTTAGGGCCTAATTATGAGTTTGGCGGTCCGAGGACCACCAAACTCACAGTGGCGCAGTGGTGGCAGTCTAGCCACCACTGCACTTGGACAGCCAGACCGCCATTGCACTGCCGCAATCACCAGGGATCAGAGATCCCTGGCAGTGATGCGGTGGTCTGAGGGCTACAATATGCCTGGTGGTGTTTGCAGCACTGCCAAGCATATTATGACTTTCCTTACCGCCAGCGGTCTCATGGAGGTTCTTACTCCATGAAAGTGCTGGCGGTGAGGAAAGAAAGGGGGTCCTACAGTGCCCCCTCTTGGCCTGTGCATGAGGCTGCATGCAAGAGGGCACATGTTGTGCCCCCCTGTGTGCATGCACCCTATTCCTGCATGGCATGGACTGCACAGTCCATGCTGTGCAGGAACGTGCATTGGCGGTCTCGCTGAGGTGCAGTTTAGGGCTCACATATGAGCCTTTAAACTGCATCACCGTGGGATCGCCACGCTGTCCGCCTGCCAGTCCATGATAATACTCATAATCTGGTGGGCGGTGATCCTGTTTGGTTTTGTGGGAGCAGGGAGGTGGTGTGGCGGCCCGCTCCCACACCGCCAAACTCATAATCGGGCCATTAGACACAAACTCCATTAGGAATGAGATGACAGTATGTATATGAGCCATATAAAACTGTTTAGAAGGTGAGTAAATCTTCATTAACTGATGCTATGACTTATGAAGGGGTTTCAAATGCAAATATGGATAAACACGAGCAAAGTTGCAAAATTAAAGTCTGTTTTCTTTTCTCTTCTGTGCGACTATCTACAAAATGGTTCGCCTTGTATGGTTTTGAATATTTATGATGCCAGAGAGCGGCACAAGTTCTTTTCTAAAAAACACCTCTTCAGAGTAGCATGAATATATCTATAAAAATGATATTAAATGAGATGAAAAATGTATGTTTCCTATGCCCTCTTCCGCAACTGTCTCTGTTCCAGTCTCCCTTCCAAGTAATTACTCGTCCAAATCTAAATTTTGCCTTTTCACCTCTATTAAGATTCAATTTTACTGATATCCTATGCAGCCCCGCAGCACAACTGATTATGTCACATTTTCTTCCTCAAGATCGCCACCTTTCATTAGGCTAAACAATTTAAAGTACATTCTTGGTACCATAGCTGTGTCTGTTCCCTCTCCTGACTGAGTGATGCCTCCGCTCTGAATTCTAGTTGTTGTATTTTTTAGCCAGCCCTAACATCAAATGTAATTAAGTGGACTCCCACAATCACCACTCAACCTCATCGACTAGCAGTCATATGCCACAACTGCGGCCCAATAATATTGACCTACACACATATGGACCCAGCAGCACTAACTTCCATCATGCTCTCGAGAGAATCGGGTAATCACCAATGTCATTCCAGACATTGTTTAGAGTTCTTAACATGTATGTGACAATCTAATGCATTCTGGGTATACTACGCCTGTTTTGGTTTTATTGAACTAGGCTACCACACCTCAAATTAATGATTTGTAGGTGAAAAGTACAGGACTGGAGACAGCATCTGTGATGATTTAGAAAGAGGTGGTCCTGCTACAATGTAAGCATAGAAAGGGAAGTACAGGTTTGCTATTATCAGCTCCATGCATGCTCACTTTGACAATATGTGCCACTATTAATTTATTTGGGTTGCAAATTCAGCTGCATTCTTGAGAAAAACAAACCTATTCATGAATGTATTCTGCATGGTTCAATATATTCTGTTTCACTAATTACTCTGGTTTGCCACATACAGTAAAGCTAAATGCATATCCTCCCTTTATCAGAAAGATTTCTTATGGCTATCCAAATGCGACAGACAACCGTTCTTAGAATATTTCACACATTCCATTTTTAGAGCAATTATACAGTCATTTTAACAGCATGTTCTCACACGATGCTCCAATAACCCGATAGTTTAAAGTGGACTAAACTGTTATACAGACCAATCAATAAAATATCTAGATAATTAAGAAACTGTTCAGCAGTATATCACATTAGAGAAATTTAACCTAGGGCCAATTTTTGTCACAGCCTGATCTGTGCTATTCCCAGTTTCCTTTAAAGGGATGCCGGTGCCAGTATTACTGCAAATTATGGCCAGTCTTGTAAGATATTGGAAATCCATAGTTTGCTTTAGAACTGCAATGTGAAGGCTGGCCACAAAGTAATGAGATAGTGTTTTAATAAAATCTCGCTGACATGCAGATGCTACTTTCATTAGCACAATAAAACTGGCACCGATTACTGATATGCTGTTGTGGTTAACTGATGGGCCACCTTGAATTTTCTTTCAGTTGTTAGCTATACCAAAACAAGCAAATATTAATAATTTGTCGGCAATATGTATTAAATCTAAGGTCGCTGCTATATTTGTACAACCTAACAAAAGTCATTTAATTTTAAAGTGTTTAGGCATTGGTTCTGGTTGCATACACATTTACATATGCAGGTGGTGTTTACAATTTACAGAAGAGGAGCCGAATTATGAACTGCTCACTAGGGCAGAGCATCACTAAGCATGATGCCACTTTCTGCACTGCATCGGCGGGCAAGTGTTCTGTGTCACCTCGAGAACATTCATTACCTGGTAAGATCTCTGAATTAGTGTAGGTTTTGCTGACAACAAAGCTCAGAAACACAGTGCAGAATTTTCTTCTTTTCTCCAGATATTTCGAGTTAGCATATGCGCTGAAGAGTCCCAAAAAAAGGACTGACTACTTGAATACCAATGCACCACAGAAAACAGCATCATCATAATACAGCCCCATTTTAAGAAATCGAACTGTCTAAAGTACATACACTTAGGGGCTGATTACGATGGCGGAAGGACCGCCACCGCCAGCCCGGCGGTTGCGATCCTTCCGCCATCTGACAGCAATTTTCCCACCGCCAAATTACGATGGCGGTGGGAATCGCTTTCGGACCGCGCCGGTCGCAAAGACCGTCCGCCACGGAACTGCCACAGGCAATCGTTCCGATTGCCTGGCGGAGCGTTCAGCATGCCTAAAATAGTGGCGGTGCCTAGCAGGCACATTCCGCCAAATTACGATGCTGACGGAAGCCACCCTTTCTGTGGCGGGTAAACTGCCATTGAAAGGCTGGTGGAGATTGGTTTCGGGGGCCCGTTGCGGGCCCCCCTTGTGTTGGGGGAAGGTGTGGGTGCACTGGGGGGGTACCCATCGTACCCTCCAACATTTCACTGCACCAAGTGGCAGGCACCGTGTGGTGCCTGCCACGTAGAGCAGTGAAATGCGCAACAGGCTATTTTAACTTCGCGGCGGGTGCACCCGCCGCAATGTTAAAATGCAAGATGCGACCGCCATGTTGGCGGTTACATCCTGATTTGGTGTGCGGGACCGCCGCATGTATTGCGGACGGTCCCGGTCTCCACCACGATGGCGGACGGACTCCAGTCCGTCCGCCATCATAATCAGCCCCTTAGATTGGAAATTCTGTGAAAAATTGCATGAGCTGCAGAAAGCAGTTTGAACCTTCAGAGTTCCTCGCTGTGCTTTCTGATACAGCACCCAGCTCTTATCTGTAAAACCTGCCTCATCGCGGAAGTATTTCGAACTGTAATAAATAACAGAAAGACTATGGGCATCCCTTGTTTCTCATTAAAAAAAGGAGAGAAATGCCACAATCACCATAAATCCTGTAACCCTCATGAGCATTTACACCTTGCAAATGCATTGGTGCAACAGTCACTATTTGGGGCACATCAACAACAGCATCACATTTGAAATCACTCATGAGAACTTTTGTTTCATTACTACGGTTGGGATACTAGTGGAAAACTGACAAACACATGAAACCTAGCCAATATAAGTACATTTAGAACTCATAAGAGATATGTTATTAATTGATGCTCCTGCGTCCTTCGGCAGATTGGGAGAGACTGCTTCAAAAAATCAAAATGTCGCTCAGCTACTAAAGGGTCATCAGACTCGCGGGGGCGCAGCGGTGACGGTCCAGCCACTACCGCACCCGTGGTCTGACTGCCCCATTACGAATCGGGCAGTCGGACCGCCCTGAAAATGTCGCCGTTGCCAGGGAACCATCGTTCCCTGGAGGTGGCACGGTGTTCAGAGGCTGCAATAAGGGTCCCACCAAGCATATTATGAGTTTTCTCTCCGCGGGCGGTGTCATGGAGGTTCCTTCTCTATGTACACTGTGGTGGAGAGGAAACAAAGGGGGCCCTACAGGTCCCCCTGTGCCTCCTCTGCATGTGGATGCTCTCAGGGGGACATAACATGTGCCCCCCTGTGTGCATGCACACCAGTTCCTGCACGGCATGGACATTTGAGTCGATGTCATTCAGGAATCTTGTTGTGCGGTCCCATTGCGGTGTCTTTTTTCAAAGGTACTGCCGCCTTTGAAAGAGGCACCGCCATGGGACCACCATGCCACCTCAGGCGGGCGGTGTTGATTCTCGGTGATGTGGCGGCATGGCGGTGGCATACCGCCTGCTCCTGCAGTGCTAAAACTCATAACCGGGCATAAGACATTTGACCGATATGGACTTCCAACCAAACAACACTGTTCCTTCAAGGAAAATCAGCTTTTTTATAGCCTGACAAAGCTCAAAACTCAGGGCCTTATTACTAGTATGGACCGCCGTACTTGTGGTTGCGGTCTGGCCACCGCCACACTAGAGGTCCACCTGCCGTATTATGATGATCCCGCTGCGTTGGCATTGTGGAAATGGGCAGAATATGCTGGTGGTACCTCTGTGGAGCATATTCTGACCTTCATTTCCATCGCACTTTTCATTGCGGTGAGCCCTCCATGAAAAGGGTGGCAGAACTGGAAGTCCAGCTGCTTCTGCGCCTGCATTTTGTTCTCCCCCGGGAATTACACCCCTGTTCCTGCATGGTATGGCATGCATGGCATGGTGCATGCATATCACACTGTGCAGGAACGTGCTGCAGGCGCTGTCACTGCAGCGGTCTGCTGTTTAGGCTCTCCTATAAGCCTAAAAGACCACCGCTGTGAGACCGCCACAGAACCGCCCACCTACCATGGATTACACTCATAATCTGGTGAGTGAGCGCACTACTGGCTTGATGGGGCAGTGCGGGGCTGACAGGACCACCACCAAACTCGTAATAACGCCCTCACTCTAGGCCAAAATGAGTGAAACAAGTATTGGCTAGCACTCAAGAAAAAGGTATTTGGAAAAAATATCATGTTACATAAATACTGTGTCAAGAATATCGTGAGAAATTATTGTGGTAGGAGTATCATTTTCAAAAATATCAAGGTATTTAATATGTAGTATATATTGTTAGTTATAATATCGTTTTTTAGTTGTAGATAGTGTGTTATATATTGCATTTTTTAGCTTATATGTTGTTATTATTTATTTTTATGTTCTTTAATTTTTTACTATTATTTATAAATAAAATATATATATAATTTAAATTGTTTTAATGTTGTTTTTAATAAGCAGAAATATATTTTATAGTAGCAAATGTTGGATTTATAGGTGATAGGGGTGAGGAGATACTTAAAATATGTATTAAAATTTAGTTTGCAATTTTTTAAATAATTTTTTTAAACCTTCAGTTTTTTCTTTAGCTACTGTATGTTGCGATCATATGGGATAAGGTTGGGGAGATTTCTAAAAATCATGCATTCATGTTTACTTTATAATGGAACAATTTAAAATGTTGTTTTTAATTTTAAAAGTAAAATATTATTTTAGTACTAAGAATGTAAATTATTTTTAAATATTTGTAAACAAACTTTATACATTTAAACAAAAGTGAATTTTTAGATATGTATTGGTAAAAATAATTTTTAAAGTATTAAATAGTTATTATTAAAATATTTTATTGCGATACCCTTCTAAAGAAATATAATTTTTTCATGCTTAAATATGAAACAATATAGTCTCATATTAAAATGTTACAATTTTTGTCTAAACAATTCTAATGCATTTTAGACTTTAGAAAAATGGGAAAAATAGCAATTTTAAATTATTTAAAAAATGATAATTGTATTGGTAAAAAAACACATTTGTTAACCAAAATATAGTACTATTTCCCCAAAATTTTATTAGTTGTTGAAAATATTTTTGTAACTTTTGGAAATACATTTTAAATTTTTAACAAAACCAAATTATTTTTATTTTACAATAAGATAGTTAATACTTTCCTTAAATAGTGTGTTTAATTATTGCATAATGTGCAGTATAATATATATTTAATGTATTTACAAAAATTAATGTCGTTAAGGATGTTTATTTTTATTTAGAATTATTGCATGTTTTTTTTGTAATTCTGTTATATGTTTCTTAACTTTGTTTACATTGTAGTGGGAATAGTAAATTGTATCCCTTTAGTGTACACCACCTTCCCTGAGTTGGGTTAGATTGGAGTGGAAATAGTAAATGTCACCCCTTCAGCGTCCTACACCTTCTCTGATTTAGTTTATATTGGAGTGGTAACAGTAAATGTCGCCCCATTAGTGTCCAACACCTTCCCTGAATTTGTTTAGATTGGAGTGGGAATAGCAAATGTTGCTCCTTTAGTGTCCAACACCTTCTCTGAGTTAGTTTACTTTGGAGTGGGAATAGTAAATGTCACCCCTTTAGTGTCCAACACCTTCCCTGAGTTGGTTTAGATTAGAGTGGGAATAGTAAATGTCACCCCTTTAGTGTCCATCTCCTTCCCTGAGTTGGTTTATATTGTAGTGGAGTGGGAATAGTAAATGTTACCCCGTTAGTGCCCAACAGCTTTCCTGAGTTGGTTTAGATTGGAGTGTGAATTGTAAATGCTGCCCCTTTAGTGCCCAACACCTTTCCTGAGTTGCTTTATATTGAAGTGGGAATAGTAAATGTCACCCATTTATTGTCCAACACCTTCCCTAAGTTAGTTGATATTGGAGAGGGAATAGTAAATGTCACCCCTTTAGTGCCCAATACCTTCCCTGAGTTGATTTAGATTGCAGTGGGAATAGTAAATGTCACCCCTTCAGTGTCTAACACCTTCCTGAGTTAGTTTGTAGTGCAGTGAGAATAGTAAATTTTACCCCTTTAGTATCAAACACATTTCTTTATTTTGTTTGTAGTATAGTGGAAATAGTAAGTGTTATGTTTCTAGTGTTAAATACTATGGGGCCGATTTTGATGGTGGTCGGACGAGTGTTCGACCGCCATCGTTGATGGAACAGGACTGACAGGTAGTTGGTGGTCCCGCCTGCCTAATTAGGATCCGACCGCCGCAGAGGCAGTCAGAAGCCCCAATGCAAAGAGGCATGTTTTCAAACATCCCTGAGCCCTGTGGCGAGCACCATGCAGTGCCTGCCACATGATGCACAGATGTTTAGGGGGCACCACAGGTGCCCCCGAGGGCCCATGGCGGAGGGCCAGGTGGGACAGGGGCCCTGCTAGGGGCCCCACAAAAGCCTATCCACAGCCTTTTCACGTGAGAAGAACCGACGTGAAATGGCTGGCGGAAAGGTGGATCATAATCCCCATGGTGGTGCCTGAGATGGCACCATGTCAATTGTGGGGAATGTAATCAGACCGACACCCGCCTGGCTCCTTGAGCCCGTTGAAAGCTGTCGGTCGGTGCCTGGGCCAATGAGGTCTGACTGACCGCATCCTAATGCAGCGGTCTGACTGCAGTTAGAGATTTCGGTGGGACCGACACCAACGGTACTATTATAATTTATATATCAATTGAAAAGCACAATTGAAAAGCACACATACATATTTTTTTAATTTTATTTTTAAATAAATAACCATTCCATTCCATAACTTTATTTCGGCCACAAAAGACCATAAAAGTACATTGACATTAAAACATTAAAATATTTTAATTTTTTTTTTTACAATAACACATTCAAAATTACCGAGTTCAGTTCATTATCATTACATTCACAGCAATTTTAAAAAGATTCACAAAAAAAAAAAAAAACGAGCTCGGCCATACTAATAAAAAATAAGAGTAAAAATTATTCAAAGTTGGGGAATGGATACAGTCTAGATTCGGAGGGGACTCATAAGTAAAAAAACAATCCTACGCATGATCAACTAATTCTCTCCGCCCATAATCGACTGCATTACAAAAAGGCCGCCTAATGAACCACATTGAATTTAAAAACGTGAGACAGCAAACACTATTGGCGGGTGAGTTACATATTTTAAAACCCTCAGTGCCTCCACGCAACGCACAAAGCCGATGTTCTTGCACAGTTGGATTAACCAACGCTTGCGCGGCGTGAGATAGGCTGGGCAAAAAAAAGAAAATGTGGGTAATCAACTCTTCCCTGTACTTACAGGCGGGACACTCACTATTGTTTTCTATAGCCCATTTGCTGGTAAAAGAACGAGTGGGAGAGTCCCTATCCTAAACTGAACATAAAGTTTCCTGGCTAAAGGGGTTCAATAGTGTCTAAAAAGATTCTCTATTATACACGTCTTTGACTTGGAGAAACTCCATAGTCAAACGACCGTGAGAAGAACTTTCCTGGGTGGCCGCTAGCTTACAGGATCTATAACGCCCAACTAGAGCCACCCTGGAGGTCCTTGGGCATACTATCTCAGGTGACCTCCATAAGTCTATCATACCTAGCTTAGAGGCATGGACTTTTATATGGTTTAACCAGGGAATTTTCTTAAGAGTACAGGGGACTAAGAACTCCTTAAGCTCAACCCTAAGAATGGACAATTCCGGTGTCGCCTATAGACGGCGCCAAAATGTAATAGGTCTAAGGGCAATCTCCTCATCTATAGGCCTAATACTCAAATCCATGTGAATTGGCAGCAGGGGAGTACTACGAGGAAGGCCTAAGAGCTGTCGCAAAAAGCTGTTCTCCACCTTGCTCAAGTCAAAAGAGGGGCAGTGCCCCCACAATTCTGCCCCATACAAAGTGGCACCCCGTGCTTGAGCCTTGTAAACTTCCACCACAGGACTCACCGGTTTGAATACAGAGGAGCTATGTAGTTTCATGATCCCACCCACCGTCTGCGTAAGCCTAAGCCTTGCCTTTGTCATCTGTGGCCCCCATTCAAAGCGTTCGGCCAAAGTTACACCCAAATAATCAAACACCTTGACTCTTTCCAAGGGAATTCCATAAAGAGAGGGATTCGGGCGAGTAGTTTTAAGGGGTTGAAGACCATATACTTTGTTTTTGAAATATTGATCTCCAATCCCCGGAGCCTGCAAAAATGAGCAAACCCGTCAAGAGTACGTTGAATGCCCATTGGTGTTTTGGCAACTAGGAGGGTGTCGTCTGCGAACATCAACGCCGGCACCCTCCCAGAGGCTAGCTTTGGGGCATCGTTGTCTTTGATTCTATTAAGATGATCAATAAGCCCGTTAACAAAAAGGCAGAATAAAGTGGGGGCTAAAACACAGCCCTGACGGACCCCTTTCCTAACAGGAAAGCGAGGGGTAAGTTCCCCGTATCTTCCGCATCTCACTTGGGCAAAGTTGTCTTGATGGATTCTTACAATGACATTAAGGAGATAAGATGGTATTCCCAAGTCTCTAAATAACACATTTCAATATTTTAGGAGCTATGAAATACATTTATTGATTAAACTGTAGTAACTTTTTATGTAAATAAATAACATGAAAACAAATAAAGTTGTAAAACAAATACAGAAAATAAGAGTTTTATTACTTTTTCCGTAATATACATTTTTAGAAATACTGTACATTTTTTACACATTTTTAAAACACTTTTATAAACATTTTGTAAGTTTTGTTTAATGTAAATATTATAGTATATATTAAATAATTTCATATGTATTTTATAGTATTATTTCAATCAATCAGGGGTTTGTTAAAGTGCGACTACTCACCCGTAAGGGTCTCAAGGCGCTAGGGGTGGGGGGGGGTGCAGGTTCCATTCCATCAAGGAGGGGGTCTGTCGAAGAGCCAGGTTTTGAGGTTTCTTGCGAAGATGGGGAGCGATGTTGTCTGTCTGAGGTGGAGCGGAAGGGCGTTCCATGCTTTGGCCGCGAGGAAGGAGAAGGAGCGGCCTCCCGATCTGGTCTTTCTGGTGCGGGGGACCACGGCGAAGGAGAGCTGGGCTGATCGTAGGGTCCTTTGGGGTGCGTGGAATTTGAGTCGGCTGTTCAGGTATGCTGGTCCGGTGCCGTGGAGGGCTTTGTGTGCGTGGGTGAGCAACTTAAAGGTGATTCTCGCCTCGACGGGGAGCCAGTTGAGTGTGCGCAGGTGCTGGGAGATGTGGCAGTGTTTTGGCAGGTTGAGGACCAGTCTTGCGGCGGCGTTCTGGATGTTCTGTAGCTTGCGGGTGAGGTTTTTGCTTATTCCGGGACAGAGTGCGTTGCCGTAGTCGAGTCTGCTGGTGACCAGGGCGTGAGTGACGGTCTTTCGGTGTTCGAGGGGGATCCATTTGAAGGTCTTACGAAGGAGGCGGAGGGTGTGGAAGCTGGAAGGCGAGACAGAGTTGATCTGGCGGTCCATTTTGAGCTCGGAGTCCAGGATGATTCCCAGGTTGCGTGCGTGGTCTGTGGGGGTTGGCGGGTTTCCGAGGGGCGGGGGCCACCAGGTGTCGCTCCAGGTGTCGGGGTTTGGGCCCATGATGAGTACTTCTGTTTTGTTGGTGTTTAGTTGTAGGCAGCTGTTTTTCATCCATTTGGCGACGGCTTCCATGCCTTCTCGAAAGTTGCGTCTGGCGGTGTTGGGCTCGTTGGATAGGGAGAGGATGAGCTGAGTGTCGTCTGCGTATGACACAATGTTGAGTCCGTAGGTTCTGACGATGGGGGCAAGTGGAGCCATGTAGACGTTGAAGAGCGTCAGGCTGAGGGAGGAGCCCTGGGGGACTCCGCAGGTGGTAGGTGTGGGGTCCGAGAGGAAAGGGGGGAGTCTGACCCACTGCGTCCTGCCGGAGAGGAAGGAGCGGATCCAGTCGAGGGCCTTGTCCTGGATTCCTGCGTCGTAGAGTCTGCGTATTAGGGTGCGGTGGGAGACTGTGTCGAACGCCGCTGATAGGTCGAGGAGGATGAGGGCTACTGTTTCTCCTTTGTCCAGTAGGGTGCGGATGTCGTCTGTTGCGGCGAGGGAGGGCGGTTTCCGTACTGTGGTTTCTTCTGAAGCCGGATTCGGAGGAGTCGAGGATGTTGTGTTCTTCAATGAATGTGGCGAGTTGGCTGTTGATGGCTTTCTCGATGACTTTCGCTGGGAACGGGAGCAGGGAGATGGGTCTGTAGTTTTGAGGTCGGTGGGGTCCGCTGAGGGTTTCTTTAGGAGGGGGTTGACCTCGGCGTGTTTCCAGTCATCGGGGAACGAGGCGGTCGCCAGGGAGCGGTTGATGGTGTGGCGGAGCATGGGTGCGATGGTGTCGGCGGCTCTGTTGAAGATGTGGTGGGGGCAGGGGTCCGTGGGGGCTCCCTGAGTGGATTGACTTCATTGTCTTCAGTGTGTCTTCGGTGGTGAGGGCTGTCCAGTCGTCAATCGTTGGTTTCCGGGTGTCGGGGTGGTTGGTGAGGGTTCAGTGTGTTGGTTGTCTTCGTCGAAGTTGTCGTAGATGCTCTTGATTTTGTGGTGGAAAAAGGTGCTGAGTTTGTCGCAGAGGTCTTGTGAGGGAGGGATGTCGGTAGACTCGCTGGTGGGTTGGGCGAACTCCTTGATGATGCTGAAGAGTTCCTTGCTGTTGTGCGCGTGGGTGGAGATTCTGTCTTCAATCGCTTTTTCCTTGTTTCTCTGATGAGTTGATGGTGGGCGTTGGTGGCGGCTCTGAAGTTGTTGTGGGCTTCTGTGGATTTGGTGTTCCTCCAGGCCTTTTCGAGGTGGCGGCATGTGCGTCTGGACTCTCGAAGTTCGGTGGTGAACCATCTGGCTTTCTTGGCGCGGGTATTGTTGTTGTTCTTGAGGGGGCTATGGTGTTGGTGCTGTCCGAGATCCATCTATGCAGGGTTCGGGCTGCGGTGTTGGAGTCGTCGTTTTCCGCGATGGTTGGGGTGGAGTAGTTGAGTGAGGAGGTGAGCTGGTCGTCGGTGATTTTGGTCCAGTTTCTTCGTGGAAGCAGGTGCTGGTGTCTGTGGATGGTGGGTGTTCTGAAGGTGAAGTGGACGCAACGATGGTCGGTCCATGGGAGTTCGGTGGTGTGGCTGAAGGTGATGGAGTTTCCTGTAGTGAAGAGGGGGTCGAGGGTGTGTCCTGCTGAGTGCGTGGGCTCGGTCACGATCTGGCGGAGTCCAATGTTGTGGAGGTTGTCCAGGAGGGATGTGGTGTTGGGGTCCAGTTGGTTGTCGAGGTGGAAGTTGAGGTCTCCCAGCAGGGTGTAGTTGGTGGATGCGATGGCCTGCGGGGAGATAATGTCCGTGATGGAGTTGGCGAAGGGTCCGCGGGGTCCAGGGGTCGGTAGATGAGGGTTCCTCGGAGGGTGGCGGTGGGGCTGGCCAGTATCTTGAAGTGAAGGTGTTCCATCAGTTCTGTGGGCTCGTCGGGGAGTGTGCTCAGGCGGAGGCTGGATTTGTGGATGATGGCGATTCCTCCTCCTGGGCGGGTGGGCGGTCCTTCCTGGAGATCTTGTATCCTTGGGGGATGGCGATGTCCGGTCCCGATGTGGTGTTGGTCCAGGTTTCGGTGAAGAACGCTACGTCTGGGGTGGTGCTGTCGAGGAGGTCCCATATTTCTGTGGCGTGTTTGTGGAGGGATCGGACGTTGAGGAGGATGCATTGTAGGGTCTTCGGTTCGGTTGTGTTCTTGTGGGCTGGTTGTGCTGGATCCGTGTTCTTGGCGGTGCTGCAGGTGTGCCGGCAGCGGTGACAGCTGAAGGGTCCGTGGGTGTCGGCTGGTGATGCTAGCTTGCAGTTGTTGTTGCGGCCTGGGTTGAGTGTGTGGAGTGCTGCTGGGTCGTAGCATTGGCGGGGTGAAGGTCCAGGGTTCCTGGCGCTGGTCGCGGACGGGTCGCAGACGGGCTTGCCTTTGACGCGCCTTCGGTGCACCAGCGGCGCGCCCGCTGCCCGCGGCCGCTGTGGCCGCCATTAAGTAGGGGTCGGGGAGGGCTGGACAGCTGGGAGGCGTGAGCGGGGAGGGGAGCTGGATTGGGCCAGTTGCGCTGGGGGAGGGGCCACGGGGCAGCAGCGGCGGGGAAAGGTAAAGGGAGGAAATAAGGGATAAAGAAAAAGGGAAAATAATCAGAAATAAGGCACAAAAGAGCAGAGATGTAGAAAAGTGCAGAAAGGTGAAAGATAAAAGAGGGTAGAAAAACGAGTGAAAACGAGTGAAAGAGCAGAGCGAGAGAAAGGGAAAATGAGCAGAAATAATGCACAAAAGAGCAGAGATGCAGAAAAGTGCAGAAAGGTGAAAGATAAAAAGGGTAGAAAAATGAGTGAAAACGAGTGAAGGAGCAGAGTGAGAGGAAGGAGACATCGGTCCACTGGACCACCAGGGATGAGGCGCAGGGAAACCTGCGGGTGGAGGAGGGCCTCGTTCACCAACACTCAAGAGTGCAGGGGCAGGCCTCACTTAATGGTGGAGCTGCGAGGGTGGGAGAGCAATTTCACTAACAATGAGTCAGTGGTCTTGCTCGCCTGTCCCCGCAGTGGCCGCCATTAAGTAGGGGTCGGGAGGGCTGGACAGCTGGGAGGCGGGAGGCGGGGATGGGAGCTGGATTGGGCCGGTCGGCTGGGGGGAGGGGCCGAGGGGCAGCAGCGGCAGGGAAAGGTAAAGGGAGGAAATAAGGGATAAAGAAAAAAGGAAAATAATCAGAAATAAGGCACAAAAGAGCAGAGATGCAGAAAAGTGCAGAAAGGTGAAAGATAAAAGAGGGTAGAAAAACGAGTGAAAACGAGTGAAAGAGCAGAGCGAGAGAAAGGGAAAATGAGCAGAAATAAGGCACAAAAGAGCAGAGATGCAGAAAAGTGCAGAAAGGTGAAAGATAAAAGGGTAGAAAAATGAGTGAAAGCGAGTGAAGGAGCAGAGTGAGAGGAAGGAGACAGAGGTCCACTGGACCACCAGGGATGAGGCGCAGGGAAACTTGCGGGTGGAGGAGGGCCTCGATCACCAACACTCAAGAGTGCAGGGGCAGGCCTCACTTAATGGTGGAGCTGCGAGGGTGGGAGAGCAATTTCACTGACAATGAGTCAGTGGTCTTGCTTTAATATATACTTTACAATTTGTGCAATAATGTTTACAACATCGTATAATATATATATATATGTATATATATTTAATTTTTTTTAATTTTTTTTATATCATTGTTACTATTTTTCCATTAATTCCTATGGGGAGAAAGTGATTTTTTAAATTTTATTAGGCAGACTTTTGTTTCTACCACTACCTATATTTTGTACTATATTGGTGTTATTTTGGGTCGTTTTTGTAAGGAAGAAGTCATGGTTGGGGGCTGCTGTTCATAAGTTACTTTTTAGCATTTTTTTAAAGTTTTTCTGAGCTCGGGGTATATAGTCCAGTTGTTTAAAAGATTGTGTGTTGTTATTCTTAATGAGTTTTTTGTTTGTTTTATTGCATTTTCAATGCTATTTTGCATTGTGTAATTTTATCACATTTTTGTATGGAAAGTTGGTGATTAACTTATGTTTAAGATGTGTGTTAGTAACTATTTTTGTATAGTTTAATGTTATGTATGTATTTATTTGAGAATATAGGGACCCATTACGATGCCAGTCGGAAAGCCTCCAACCGCTAGTCAGAAGTTTTCGGACCACGGTCGGATGCTAACTGACCGTCACGTTCAATTTACGGTCCGAATGCCGTATTAAAATGTCGGCTTTCGGAGCATTCTGACGCAGTTCCGACTGGCTCTTGGAGTCTTCTGGCCGGTCAGAACGGCACCGTAATCCCCTATGGATGGCCTTTCCGCCGTCAGGATTACGATGTTGTTTCCCACAGTCTTTTTCGTGCCGGCCTTTATGACATAGAAAGGCCATCAGAAAGTGGCTTTGGGGGCCCTTAGCAGGGGCCTAAGGTTGGTTGCCGAGAGGGTACCTAGGGTAAAGCCACCGATGAAAGAGACGTGAATCGTATTAAAATTGAGACCATGTACAAACTGGTCAGTACTTAGCATAACCAGTGCGCCGTGATTTTGGCTATGTTAATTTAAGAATACTCAGGATACTACCCTGAAGACGTTCGTTTGGAGCAGGGAGGCCGTAGATCTCACATCGGATTTTACCCTCAATGTCTTATTATTGCCAAGCAACCTAACCAGCATCGTCAATTATTGAAAACGACGATTCTTAAATTAACATAGCCAAAATCACGGCGCACTGGTTATGCTAAGTACTGACCAGTTTGTACATGGTCTCAATTTTAATACGATTCACGTCTCTTTCATCGGTGGCTCCAACGAACACAAACTATAAGAATTATTTACCAATATAAAGGTTATTCCTTTTTCTAAACCATGCGGATGAGAGTCCTCCTTCCGTTTCTATCGAGTAACATAAAACCCTCGATATATTGAAATTTTATTTAAAAACTCTGTCCTGAAGAAGGTGAAGGAGTTACATCTCACCGAAACGCTTGCGTTGACCTTTTGTAGTTTTCTTGTGATGTATAAATTGTATCCATAAGAATTAACAATAATGGACTTCAAGTATGAGATGTTTTTAAATCTATATGCAATTGTATTGTCTAAATTTTATTACATTTTTTGCTGACATATAAGTTTGTATATTGTTTTTATGTATCTTTTTATCTTTTGTTTTTAATTGATATCCACTGCATTCTGAATTTGTTGTCTATGGTATTTTACAGTCCTGATCAGGAGACACTGGGGGTGATACCGCTACTGGCTACTTGTCACGGCTGAAGGAACTTGTCACGGCTAAAGAAAGAAGACTGGAAGGTGCGCCGGGACTGGACCGGAGCTCGGCTGGAATCAGACCCCCTAAAACGAGTTTGCGACTCCACACCAAACTGCTATTTGGAAGGGGAGCCCGCTAACTGCAGCCACAGACTTGCCGGTCACCGTCAGGGGTACTATATCCCCTAAGAAGCACCACACCGTGCCAGGGAGGCGCCCGCGTCACTCCGCAAGTGCCCGGAGGCGCTCATAACCAGCACTGGCTTCCCGCTGCGCGGGAGCCCGCTAACTGCAGCTACTGGCATACATCGTTTTTCAGGCAGCTCAAGGCGGGTTGAGGCAGCATAGGAGCGATATAGGCTCTGAGTCCCCTTGCCCTACAGCACTTAGCCCGCTTGCCTCCCGCTGACACGCCCCACTGAAAGTGGCCAAAGAGCTGGCGCTGGAGTACATTTGACCACTTCATGAGACTGCGTGGCCTGCAGCTATGCATGCCTTCAGACCTCCCGGAGAAGGTTGGGGCCAACAGCTCAGGGGCACAAGAGAAGGCATATGAGCATCAGAAGTGGAATTCGGCTGAGCTGCGAAACCTGGGAGTTTGTGGGCATGGCAGGAGGTCGAGCATGGTGTGGGCTAAGCCGGTAACAGCTGCTAGTGTCCCCGCAACCTGACTGAACATCGCTGCGGATTGCCAGAGACCCAAGAGCTGGGTGTTGACATGCCCCTGCTCCCCTGCCCAATCTCCTGTCCTTCTGCAGGATGTTTGCATGCCCACTGTAGTAGCTGTTCCGGGCTCAGTGTTGAGGACAAATCTGGAGGAGGAAGTGAGGAGAGAGTTTGGTCAATATGGTGAGAGTCCCCCAGTAGGGGGGGCCCAACCATGGCTGAGTGCAAGGGCAGTGGAGGCAGCCGATCCAGGACTAGGTGCAGCTTGCAGCCCCATGCCCCTCTTGACTTCGACCTACTTTTCATTGCAGCCACGTGGAGCAACACAGGAGCCTACAGTTATAGGCTGCCTAAAGCTAAGACAGCTAACCGTCACCCTATGGGCATAGATTTCCTCCCCCACTTTATCTTTACTTGCAGTGATGAACAGCACTGTGAAAGCTATAGGTGCCATAAAGACCATGGCAGGATTGTTTCGTCCACTATGATTTCAGAGGAGCATTTTGAAGGAGCTGCGTATGTGTGAAGAACAGAGCAGGCAACAAGTTAAGGAGCTCTAAGCAGATGTTGAATGTACAGGGAAGCTGGCTGGTCAGAGTCGTGGAGGGTGACAGTCTCCTATGGTTCCCTGACCTCAGTTGGCTCAATCTTCTGGTTCCCTCTGGCTTTTTACCCTGCTCATCCTGTTGGCCCATTGCGCTACTGGCCCGGGCTGGGTTTTCAGTCTTGGCCAGCCCCTTTTGATTTATTCCTTATCTTTGTTGGGCCTAACATATCGCTGGGTCTGATTGGGGTGGCCTATCTGTTCAGACTTATCTATTCGGGCTACTGATTTCTTTCTGCAAACCAAACAAGTGCCTGGCAGTTTGTGGCTAAAGAAGGGGCTAATACGACAGTTCAGAAACTCCACTCAGGCTATTTGATCCCAACAAGAGCCTGTGTTAAAACCAAATCCAATCCTTTGAGGAATAAATCAACGCATATTAACTCATTGAAGGGTAAGAACCAGATCCTCTCCTTTTGTTACTTAGAGAAAATGGCACAAGATGACTTAAGTGTAACTTGGGACTCCCTTATGTCCCGGTAGAGAGGGGAACTGATAGTTCTCTTGTGCCCTCTCCCCCCCAAAGTTCAATAGTGGCAACCATGGCAATAGATCAGGGGGAAGATTTTGATTTCCCCAAGGGGAATATCAACCTTTCAGATATAGATTTGGGGTCTATCTTAACATGCTACACATTGGGGAAGATTGATGCTCCTAGAACCCCGTCTATGCCGATCCTGACAACTGGATTACAATTATTCAGTGGTACTCCATCGGAGCATTCCACAGCATTTTCTCAAATGTTAGCGATTCCTGATCTAGAACTGATTAGGAATCTGTCATGCAATCCCCTGGACCAAGTGGTGCAGGTTTCAAAATAACTCATCTGCCTGGAGAGAGACTTGTCCTCTATCTAAGCCCTTCTAGAGAAATTTGTAACAAATACAGACTATACTCAAGATATTGTTGCCGCCATCTTGAAAGTGCTGACTGGTCCAAAAGAAGTGAGGGAAAACTCGAATCAGGGTGCACAGTCACAAAAAAGAGAGAACTATGGAAATTTTGGGTCCTTAAGTGAAGAACCACACAATGGTTTGCTTGGAGAGGGAGGAGCTGTTGTGATGTGGTTTATTAGTAGTGATATGTAGGGACCTACCACTAGTAATAAGGACACAAATACAATAAAAGGTTTTGTCAAGGCTTCAATAATTTATTTCCTTGCTCAGCTCTTGGTAGCTGGCAAAACGTAGGCAGGTGTAACTTAGGAAACAGGTGTGTAAAGCAATTAAATACACCCATACACTAAATAAGTAAGATATAAAACACAATAAAAATCCAACACCCATTTCTAAAAATAGGTTATATTTTTATGAACAAATAGGAACCAAAACAATATAAAAAAGGTAGGGAACCAGAGATATGCATTTTTAAAGAATGAACACTTTCTAGTGCTTAAAAAACAATAGTGCCAATTTGAGACATCTGGTCGCGCTTGATCGGTACAAAGTCAATGTTTGAGGCCAATCCAGATGGAGCACTTATACACCAAGCAGGAGGCCTCTGTCAAAATTTTAACTTCGCACTTAGACGTCAAGTGGGCCTCTCCAGCAGGCCAGATTAAAAGCAGCTTCGTCGGCTTGATACAGTGGGAGCACCGGTCAACTCCTGGAAGTATTGAGTTCCAGGGCTTTCAGTGGGACAGACCTGAAATGGAGGCTGGGTCACGGTTCGACGTAGCCGGCTTGACTCTTGACGTTGGGTTGGTCACCAAGAGTTTCTTCAAATGTCTCCAAACCTCTTCCTGAAGTTTTTCTTGTGGGATCAAAGTGTCCAAAACACCAATACAAGGGTCTAGAATGGTCCTTTGGATGTTGGGACTACAATTCCCACAATGTACCTGCCCAAATCTTTAAAGGTCCACTGGACGCACTTTAGGATGGAGACTTCTTGGTGGAGATTTTTTTTAAAAAATTTATTATTTTGTTTATGAGTTTTATATAGCGCTGGCTAGACCCGAAGGTATCAGAGCGCTTTACAAGAGTATCTACAGAGGTACAATAAATTACACAAAGTTACACAGTAAAAACAGGGTTTAAGGACATGAGAATACTTGAGGATGGCAAACGAGGACGCTAGGTGAGGCAAAGTAAAGCAGTGGAATAACAGTAAAAGCGGCAGAAAATCGGAGACAAGAACAATCTAAGGGGGAGGGGAAGGAAGAGGAGGGAGAACAGAAAGAAAGGGAAAGGAAGGCAGATAAGGACAGGAAAGTGAGAGTGAAACAAAATGGGAGAGGGACCAGAGATATTAACAAGATCGACAACGAGGAGTAGGTCCGTGGCACAGGAGAGACGATAGATAGGTCGCCCGGCTGGAGACCGGCTGGGACAGAGGAAGAGGTCATAGATCACTAAGATGGCGGATCAGGGACAGGGGAGTCAAAGAAGAAAGTCACAAAATGGCGGGGAGCATAAGAGTCCAAGTCAGAAAGTCAAGGGAGCAAATTCTAAAAACACCAAGAGCAAATTTCGCGGAGGGTAACTAGAGGGGGAATGAGCCAGAGAGTCAGGAGGGGGGAGGGCAGTCGGTTTCAAAGTCATAGCTGAACTGTCCATGAGCAAAAGTTCAGGGCAGCGGGGGCAGCAGAGTCCGATCCGGTGTCCATAGGTCAAGGATGAATGTTACAGGCGCCAAAGCAGCAGTCCGTAGAACGGGTGGCAGCAAAGTTTAAGAAACCAGAGGGGGCGCCTCTCCGGCACGGTCGCAGAATGATGGGCTCAGATAGCCACGAAGAGCGGTGCCGAGACTTCAAACCTCCGCTATGTCCCCAAATCGGCCCAGATGTCTTGCGAGGAGGCGAAGCAGGCAGCAAAGTTAAAAAAAAACAGAGGGGGCGCCTCTCCGGCACGGTCGAGGAATGATGGGCTCAGATAGCCACGAAGAGCGGTGCCGGGACTTCTTACCTCCGCTATGCCCCCAAATCGGCCCAGATGTCTTGCGAGGAGGCAAAGCAGGCAGGCTAGCTGTAGGGAAGGGCAGCGGCAATCGATCCCAGAGTCAGGAGGGGGAACCTCCGTCCAGCTCTTCTGTAGCCTTCCGGAGAGATCAAAGAGGCATCGGCTACGCAGCAAAGGGTTCCGTCGAACGTTGGTCACCAGGAAATTAAGAGAAAAGGTGGGGGAAGACGAAGACGAGCAGCGGAGATGAGAGGGGAGCTGTGCCCGATGCCCGGCTGGGTAGGTGTCAGCCGCGGCGAGATACCTGGGCCAGACTCCTCTATAGATGAACTGAGCGGCTCCACCAGACATCAGCCATGCTAGCTCTGGAACTCCGCGGGAGAAAGCCTCAAGCGCAAATTCTGTCGAGAATCTCAGGCTCACAAGCGTAGGAATGGAGCATCGAGGACCGCAGTTAAGTACGGAACCTCAGGTGAGAAGGTTGATCCCCGGAGGAGGTGGGAATCCAGGGATTTTAGCCAAAAAGGCGATGTCTGGCCGGGAGCCCCCGGCCGAAGCTCCTCACCGGGCGACCATCTTGCCTACTATGGATGATGTAGGTGTGCTCTGTTAACCTGAAATTTGCAAGAAGTCTCCTCCATAGTCCTTGTGAAGCCAGGCATAGTCTTTAGGGCTATAATCCAAGATTGTTCAGCAGATACAGTCCTTCAGAGTGCAGTCCTTCAGAGTGCAGTCCTTTGGGTGCAGAAAAGGGCTCCAGCAGGGCAGTCCTTCTTCTCCTTGTTGTTTCAGGCAGTAGATCTGAGTTGGTTTGCGACTCTTCCATATTTATTTTGTGTTCCTGGGCATCAAGCAGGAGGGTACCCCTAACCAATGGGATGCAGTTTGCCACCCTCAGATTTGACCACTTCCTCCAAAGTGCGGCATATTCTTGTCCCAGAAAGCACTATTCTTCCAAAATCCAAGATGGAGAAGCTCTCTCCTGGAGGGTTACATCTGGCTAAGCCAACCCACTGGTGTGGCTAAGATTCCCTAACAATCCCCTACCTGCCCCTTCACTGATCTAATTACAGGAGTTCCTGTGTGTCTGAGGGTGCAGGATGTGAGAGTGAGCCTGTGCTGTCCTTAAGTGTCATTCTCCCTTTGAAGACCAGTTTGGCCACTCCTCCCCCATCCTGCCTTTTGCTTCTGCAGCTGCAGTCTCCACCCACAGGAAATCCTTTGTCTCTCTAGCAGGCCAACTCACACCTCATTAAGACAGCTTGCTTGGTTCAACCTGGCTGAGGCTGGTCAATTAGGAGAGGGCAGATGGAAGGCTGGATTTCGGCTGACAGAAAATAAAGTTCTATAACTTATTTTCTGTAAAAGTTATTATAAATCTAGCAGTGGCAAGTTGTTGGATTTATCATAACTGTCATTTAGAGTCTTAGAATGACATTTCTAGATCGCTCCTAATATTCCCATGTTAGCCTACGGAGCTTGTTTTCAACAATGGGGAAAACAAAATTTGCAGTTTTTCACACACCAGGGCTTATAAAACATCTTCCATAACGAGCCTGCTTATTATTACAAGGCACTTTACCCCTGGGTCACCTAGGGGGGACTTTAGGGGTGACCTATATGTAACAATAAGGTAGTTTGAAACTTTAGAAGTACCTTTAAGTCCAAAGTCGAATTTGAATATAAATGTAATGTAAAGGAAGCCTGAAAAGCAGTGCTGCCATTAGAGTGACAGCAGGCAACCCAGTAGTGCACACTTGAGGGCATTAAGTCTACTGGGCCTCTAAACCTACATGCCCTATTATATACTAGGGACTTAGAGATAGGCTGTCAGTACCAATTGTAATGAAACCTAATTACCATGTACCTTATAATCAGAGCACTGGCCCTGGGTCTGGTAAGCAGAGCCCAGGGCACAGTCAGAGTCAGTTACCACCAGTATCCAGCAACAAAAGGGGATGATCAGGGCAAAAAGAATGATTTTCTCCCCCCAGTCACAAGAAAAGATTTTTCTGCACAAGCTGGTAAACATTTTTTCAAGGCGACCTCATACCCCTAAGGAATGGCTGAATGTGAAAGTCCTACAATCTCGATAAAAAACTTCTTTGACCTAAGTTTAATGGACACTGCCGCAAATGGTTCTTCTATGATACTTCCTAACTCTGGTTCTGAATTGTTTCCTATTTTTAAGAAAAAAGCTCTTCCTAAACAAGTTGTGAATGCTTTAGCAGAGACTGTCCAGCCTATGGGTAAAGGTAAAGCAAAAAATCGGAGGGGGAAGAAAAAAAGTCCTATCCACAAATTCCAAAAAAAGGCCCCAAAGAACTACACTTTCAAGAAGCAGCTGAATCGACCCAAAGGGCTGAGACAATGAACCAGAGTAATCAGAGAGAGGTGCTCAGTCTAGGAACTCTCCCCCATTAGCCATTTCTTACCTCTGTTCCCTTAATCTAGTAGCCGAACCATTTGGGGAGGCATCCAAGGAGAAATTAACACTGGTATGGCCTGATGAAGGAGCCCATCGCTCTCCTCCATCCTTTTTCCTACTTTGCTATTTTAAATTTAGGCACTTTTTTGACTCTGATATGATTTTGAATCGTTATTTTTTATTAGCATGCTTTGCAGGTATTAAGAACTTAAAATTAAATCAAAGTAGCAACATTTCACTTGTTTCTTTGAACCATAAAGGGCCAAAGGGCAAAATAAAGGGAGATTTTCAGTCTAAAATTGTTGCAAACTTAGTATTGCAAAATAGGGAATACCTTCACTGTAGAGGGATTGATGTGTTTTCTGTATACAGGGACTTTAAAATCTGGATTAACAAGCCTGAAAATATGTGAAACTTTATGAGCGAATGTTCCATCATGTCTCTGAGTACCCAGTGGAAGACGCAAGATGGCTGCTAGTCTCCGTAGGGAATAATGGTAGACTTGTGACATTGCAGAGCTCAAATCCATTGCCCTCCTACTGCTTTTGCAGATGAAGAGTACCAAAAATGGAATTGGTTGGCAGGTGTATTAAATGGTGCTTGGGTATCGGCCCCAGCATCCAAACATAACATTTAGCAATTAACTAAAAGTGGTTGCCTGGAATGTGGCTGGCATAAAGAAGCTTACGGAGAAAATGCAAGTTCTAGATTACTTTGAAAGCCGATATAATCTACATCCAAGAAACCTGGTGTCTCTCAGATCTTCAGTGTGAAGTATACTTTTCAATAGAGGGCAAAGCTATTCTATCCAGGAAGGGACATTCAAAAGGAGGAATTGCTACCCTCCAAACTAATAAGATTAAATAGAAATATGAGAGCTTTAAAGATCCTTCCAATATTTTCCTAGCAGGTACTTTATTCCCCAATGGAGGTGGGCGTCTATGGGTCCCTATTTTACTGTTGAATGCCTATATCCTTCCTGACACTTCCTATAACTGTCTCTTGTATGACATCTTTGCTTTTATCAAAAAAGCAATAGACAAGGAGAACGGCCTCCAGATAATTTTGGTTGGTGGCTTAATTTGTAAAGTCTCCAAACATGCTACCAGCTTATTCCAAGAAGTAGAGAAAGAGAAAGCCCTACTCATTCCCCTTCTCCAATGGCAAGAGAGAGAGGATACTCCTTGAACAACGAGGAATAATAAATGTCTGATTGTAAATGGGAGATTTGCCTCTGATTTCCTTGCACAGTTTACTCAAAAATCCCTGAGGGCAGATTCAATTTTAGATTATCTCATCATTGCATAGTCATCATTGCATTTGCTGGGTGATCTGAAAATAATAGACACTATTCTCAGTGACCACAGATTGTCAATATTTTCTCTAAAAGCAAACAGAGCCCCAGTAGGTTCATGGAAATTTGATTTTGTTAACTCAAAATACAACACAAAATCAGGTAGAATCCAAAGGTGACGCTAGAATGATCACTATCTTAAAAGGACTTTTAGAGAAGACTGTCACTGATCTTGACTCTTGGATAGCACTCTTTTGACCAGTTTATGAAGCAGATTGTAAAAAAACCTCTATTTGGAGACCTGCAAAGGCTCCTCTAAAGCCAATTTCTTTACCCATCCTTTGACTGAATAAATAAATAAAAAAGCTGGTAGGAAACAATTCATCTTTTTCTCTAAGAAAAAGAGACAGTGTTCTGTCTCTTTTAAAAAGGCATAGAAGTCACTTAAAGGCTAGTCTAAGAAAGCAAAGCCTAGATCACAGGTGGATAGACTTAAGAGAAGGAGCCTCTAAAAATCACATGAAAAGGTTCTGGGAAATAGTTGCAGATTGTTGCTGCTCTAGAATTAGTTCTATCCCTATCCCTATCCCTATTGGGGAAGATATCTGGGTTGGTTTTATCTCCTCATTATATGCAGCAAACTACAAGGTAACGTGGTCACCTGCCCCTGAAAGTCTTATGTCTAGCCATACTGTCTCCTCCGTAAAGGAGATTGAATCCTCCATCCTTGGTATGCGATCTTCTACTGCTATGGGCCCAGATGAAGTGCCAATATCAGTAGCAAAAAAAGAAGCTATACATTAGGCTGAATTACTATTCCCGGTCTTTAAATTCTGCTATGGTAAGGTGACAGTCCCTGTTTCATGGACCATTAGTATTATTGTTGCTCTTTGTTAGACCTGGCATCCTTGGCGTGGGTCTCCCTTCCATTTTTTCGTAATGCCTCCACTGTTGCCGATATGTTTTTGCTGGACTAGATGCTCATGGGCACTTTGCCACTGCTAATCAGTGCCAAAGTGCAAGTGCTCCCGATCGTTAATTGATATATGTAATAGTGACTCCATGATTGGATGATTGGTTTACTTGTCAGTCCCTAGTACAGCGCACTCAGTGTGCCCAGGGCTTGTAAATCCAATGCCGCTGGTGGGCTTGCAGCACTGGTTGTGCCACCCACAGAAGCGGCTTGTAAAATGTGTCTCAGGCCTGCCATCGCAGAGCCTGTGTGCAGCCTCGGGCTGCCATGTCGACTTGGTGAGTACACCCACTTACCAGTCCCTAAACCTTCCCTTTACTGCATGTTGGTCACCCCTAAAGTAGGCCCTAGGGCAGGGTGCATTGTAAGTATAAGGTAGAACATGCCCTGGTGTGTGTGGCATGTCCTAATAGTGAATTACAGCCATTTTCGTTTTTCACTATTGCAAGGCTACCTGCTCCCCATAGGCCAGAATGGGCAGACTGACTATTACACCTTATAGTCAGAACTGACCCAGGGGACATGGTAGAAAAACGAATTTAGTATGCCTGAACTCAGGATGATAAAATACATCTTTTAGTGAAGTTGGTTTTAACATTCTGTGTTTGAAAATACCACTTTTAGAAAGTGGGTATTTTCTTGCCTAACTATCCAAGCCTGCCTCTGCTAGGTTGTGTATTCCTTGTCTGGAGATTGAGTGACAGGGGCTGGGGTGGCTACAGGAGACAGGGTGAGTCAGCGCAGGGCTGAATAGAAAGATCTGCATCCAGAGTGGAGGGAGGAGTTGCACCTGGGTCTGAATAGGGCTGTGCCTGCCTTCCACAATGCTGGCTCCACCTCCTGCCGGGCGGCTGAGCACTCTGCCCCACATTCTGAAAGGAAAGAAGGAGTCAGAAAAACAAAGTGCTCCAGGACTGACCAGAACTGGTTTTGGACTAGGCAGAGGCCTCTCTGCCTCCAGAGAACAAAGAGAATCAGGGTATAAGAGGGGCACCCAGACCCCAGGAAAATTAGATCACTTTTGGGAACAAGAAGAAACCTTTGCTGAGGAGCGGAACCAAGAAGAAACTGAGGAGAGACTATCCCTAAGCCTGAAGTGCTGCTTGGGGGATTGGCCTGCAGTGGTTTGCCTGACTGCCAAAGAAAGGAGAAAGGAACTTTTGCTTTGCTGTGACTTTCATCAACTTGTGAAGGATCTCCAAGGGCTTGGAAGAGAGCTTGCCCCCTGACCGAAGTCCCAGGACCATTGGACTTCACCCCCTTTGTGAATTGCTGCTGGAAACTCTGTTTCAGTGGCTGCAGAGGTAGGGAGCTGTGACCGACTCTCACGACCGACTCGGTGTCCTGTAAGCACCGCATCGAAGCACCGTCTCGCCCTGCAACGCACGGCCCTGGTCTCACCGACTCCGTCAACGAGCCGCTGCCTGCACCGCATCGAGGGACAACGCGTCCTGCAACGCTTCGCTACGCCGAATCGAACTGGTCCGACCGACACAGTCACTGCTGCTGAGTTCGAGTCCTGTGACCGCACCGGAGTTGGGCACCGCTCGCACGCTTTGCGACGCACCGCCCGACTCCGCACCGCTGTCCGGACTGATCGACGCCAGCTCCTGAATCCGGCTCCGTCGCCGCACCGCAACCTGCCAGCACCGCATCGAAGCACCGTCTCGCCCTGCAACGCACGGCCCTGGTCTCACCGACTCCGTCTCGACGACGTCAACGAGCCGCTGCCTGCACCGCATCGAGGGACAACGCGTCCTGCAACGCTTCCATTTCTGCATCGCGACCGCGACGAACAGCCACCCGGCTCGCACGCCCGTGCCTGCCGCTTCAAGTAAAAGGTACTGTGACCGAGTCTGTCTACGCTGTGTTGGCCCGTCTCGACGCGGACAGCTGGATTTGTTAGACTCTGTTTGTTCTCGACATCGCCGTAGCCGGAGGAGGCTACCGACTCGCACAGAACCTTGAATTAAGCCTTTTGATCAGAACTAAGTATTCTTAACAGTATTGTGGATTATTTTTGTCGTTTATGGTCTTGTGATAAATCTATATAAAGTATACCTATTTTTATAAATATATAACCTGTGTGGTGTCCATTTGTAGTGTTGTCACTTGATTAATGCATGTGTTCACAAATGCTTTACACACTGCCTCTGAACTAAGCCTGTCTGCTCGTGCCAAGCTACCAAGAGGGTGAGCAGGGGTTATTTCAGGAGTGTACCTACTTTCCCTGACTAGACTCAAGGGTCCCTATTTGGACAAAGGTACCTACCTCTGCCAACTAGAGACCCCCAAATCTAACATTGGTGGTCAGCGGTGAGGATTCTGGACTTGCATTTGTGACTCATGTACAGTGATTGGTGAACACTACTTAGTGAGTGCAGACCAAAACGCAACCACATACTTTTATAGCATTTTTTCTGGATTTTCCTATTTTTGCAAATGCCAAGTTCAGTCACTATGGAGAAACCAGCATCAGTAGCCTCTGTTGAGTGTGATTGGGAAGAAGAGAGGCTGGAGTGCTACACCCTCAAACAGCTCAAGCATTTCTGCAGGAAGTTTAAAGTCTCCATGACCGGGCTCACCAAGAAGGATGAGCACCAAAAGGCGCTGAGGGCCTGGGTTGAAGCAAGGAGCACCCCTATACCTGTGGAGGGGGCTGAGAATGCAGAAGGGCAGCTGGAGGGGCTATTGGGTCTAGGGGCTAGAAGACCACCTTCCCCAGTAGGTAGCAGTGTTTCTGCCAGAGGACTGTCTCCAGAGGAGTTGGAGGACAGGAAGGAGAGTAGGATGCACGAAATGCACATGACCAAGCTCAAGCTGAATGGGCAGTTAGAATTCGAAATGCAAACTAGGAAATTGGCCCTAGAGGAAAAGAAAATGCAGTTTGAACATGAGAAAGTTTTGAGGGAGTTGGAATTGAAGGCCAAGAGCTTAGAGATTACTCCCTCTGGTGGCAGTGTACCGCCTGTGCCTGTTGAAGCTAGGGTGTATATTCCCAAAGATGTGGTGAAGGAGTTTTTAAAAATGATGACATAGGGCAGTGGTTCAAAGCCTATGAGGTAGCCATGTCTTCCCACCGGGTCCCTGAGAAGGATTGGGGAGCGGGGTTGTGGGGACGGTTCCTCAGTGAAGGGCGGGATACCTTGTTGGATTTGCCCTCTGAAGTCTATAATTCGTACAGCCACATGAAGGATGCCTTAATGACTAGGTATGGTTTGACCCCTGAGCTTTATAGGCAAAGGTTCAGGAACTGTAGTAAGATTGAAAGCAGTACCTGGGTTGAATATGTGACCTTCTTTTGCAGAGCCTTGGATGGTTGGGTAAAGGGTAGCAAAGCGACTGATTTTCAGGCGCTCTTTGATTTAATTGCCTGGGAGCACTTGTCCGGTAATTGTTTTCCTGAGCTACGCCAGCACCTGATTGATAGTAAGCTGACTAACCCTAGGCAGCTTGCTGAGGAGGCGGACCGCTGGGTGAGTACCCGGGTCTACAAGGGTCACGTGGGAGACTCCGCCAAGGGTGGGCAGGGTCCCCAGCAGAAGAGTGGGGGGACAAGGGTAAACAGAAGGAGTTCCATAAAGGGCCCCAAAGTAAACCCCAAGGGAACCAAGGGAAAGGTTCCCAGCCTCCCCTGAGAAGAAGCCAGTGGCCCCGACAGGCCCCCTGTTCACCAGGGACCACTGGTATGTTACAAGTGTGGCGCCCTGGCCACAAGGCAAACGATCCTCGTTGCCCTTTGTATGGAAAACCAGCACCCACCAGTGCAGTCCCCCGGCAGTTGGCTAGTGTAGCCCTGGGGAGGAGTTGGGTGCCCAAGGTGGGGGGATCCCACAGTGTTTTCCCTTGTCTCATTAGGAGACTCTGAGATGGTCCCTAGGACCCCGCTGCCTGAGAACACTAAGAAATACAGGCAGTGGGTGACCATCAATGGCCATAGGGTGGAGGCTCTGAGAGACACAGGAGCCAGTGTGACAGCTGTCAAGTGTCACCTGGTGTCTAAAGAGCAGGTTATCCCTGATGCATTCTATCCGGTTGTTGCCGCTGACAACACAGAGAGTCACTGCAAGGTGGCTCAGGTTCCCTTTGAGTGGGGGGTCTCGGGTACTCTTCAAGTAGCTGTGAGGCCAGCCATGCCTGTTGACTGTTTGTTAGGGAACGATTTGGAGAGCTCACCTTGGGCTAAGGTGGAGCGGAGTGCGCATTTAGAAATGTTGGGCTTGCCTGATTGGGCATGTGTGACCACCCGGTCAATGGCAGCTAAAGGTGTTCAAGAGGACCTGGAGCCTGAGAGGGAGGCCCAGGTGCCTGCCGGAGAGAGAGGAGGCAGGGGGCGCGGAAACCGGCCCCCGAAGTTCCCATGGTCCAGGAGGAGGCAGACCCTGAGGGGATGCCCTGGAGCCTACAGGGGAACAGGTAGCTGAACTGGGGGACCTACCTGAGCTGACCCATTGGCAGCAAGAAGGAGGACCCTCCAGGAAGAGTTCTGCAAGGAGCAGAACACATGCCCTTCTCTCGTGGGTCTGAGGCAACAGGCCACAGACCAGGCAGCAGGTGATCAGTCTGGATCACATTGGGTTTACTGGGAGAATGGTCTCCTGTATTCAGAGCCTAAGGTTGCTGAGCCTGGGTCAGCCCGTGTGCTGGTGGTACCCCAGCGCTTCAGAGCCTTCCTACTGGGGTTGGCTCATGATGTACCGTTAGCGGGACATCTGGGGCAGGACAAGACCTTTGTTAGGCTTGTTACCCATTTCTATTGGCCCCAAATGCGCAGGAGTGCCGCCACTCACTGCAGAACATGCCAGACTTGCCAGGCAAGTGGAAAGAGTGGGAGGAAACACAAGGCTCCTCTCCAGCCATTCCCTGTGGTCAGCACCCCCTTTGAACGGGTGGGTATTGACATTGTGGGGCCACTGGACCCCAAGACAGCCATGGGCAACAGGTTTATCCTGGTCTTGGTGGACCATGCCACCCGGTACCCTGAAGCCATCCCTCTGAGGACAGTGACGGCCCCGTGGTGGGACGGGCACTGATGGGAATTTTCTCACGTGTAGGATTCCCTCAAGAGGTGGTGTCTGACAGAGGTACCAACTTCGTGTCCAAGTACATGAAGTCCCTGTGGCAGGAGTGCGGTGTAACTTACAAGTTCACCACTCCTTACCACCCTCAAGGAAATGGTCTGGTTGAGAGATTCAACCGGACCCTCAAGGGCATGATTATGGGTCTGGAAGAACCCATGAGGCGTAAATGGGACGTCCTCTTACCATGCCTGTTGTTTGCATACCGGGAGGTGCCACAGAAGTCTCTAGGGTTCAGTCCCTTTGAGCTCCTCTATGGACACCCGGTGCGAGGACCTCTGAGTTTGGTCAAGGAAGGCTGGGAGCAATCTCCCAGGAAACCTCCCCAGGATGTATACAGTTACATGCTGGCCTTCAGGAGCCAGACTAGGCGTTTCAGAGAACTGGCTGAGGCAAATCTGGAAGCCAGCCAGGAGGAGATGAAGCGGTGGTACGACCAGAATGCCACTCTGGTAGAGCTTCAGCCTGGTCAGAAAGTGTGGGTCATGGCCCCTGTGGAGCCTTGTGCGCTCCAGGACAGGTGGACTGGCCCTTTTACGGTGGTGGAGCGCAAGAGTCCAGTTACCTATTTGGTGGACTTGCAGTCTCCCAGGAACCCCTTGCGGGTCCTGCATGTGAACCGCCTGAAGCCCCACTTGGAGAGGTCCCAAGTGGGCATGCTCTTAGCTACAGATGATGGAATGGAGGAGGAGACCGAGCCTCTTCCTGACCTCCTGTCAGCCCGAGAGCAAGATGGATCAGTGGAGGGAGTAAACCTCTCTACTTCCCTGACACCTGAGCAGCAGGGTGACTGTCGCCAACTGTTGGGACAGTTCCCTGACCTGTTCTCCCTGGTTCCCAGTGTCACTCATTGGTGCGTCCATGATGTGGACACTGGGGACAGTCTTCCTGTGAAGCACAAGGCTTACAGGGTGACTGACAGGGTCAGAGCCTGCATCAAGGAGGAGGTCTCCAAGATGTTTGCGCTAGGGGTGATTGAGTCCTCTAACAGCCCTTGGGCCAGCCCAGTGGTCTTGGTTCCAAAGGCTGCCGCGCCTGGTGCCACACCAGAACTCCGGTTCTGTGTGGACTACAGGGGACTCAATTCCGTCACGAGGACTGACGCCCACCCCATCCCCAGAGCTGATGAGCTCATAGATTGGTTAGGGGCTGCACGGTACCTCAGCACGTTTGACTTAACGTCTGGGTACTGGCAGATCGCCTTGACTGATGGGGCAAAGGAGAGGTCAGCATTCTCCACACCAGATGGGCACTACCAGTTCCGGGTGATGCCCTTTGGGATAAAGAATGCCCCTGCCACCTTTCAGAGGTTGGTCAACCAGGTGTTGGTTGGACTGGAGGATTTCAGTGCCGCCTACCTGGATGACATCGCAGTGTTCAGTGCCAGTTGGGAAGAACATCTGCGCCACCTCTGGGAAGTGTTGATGGCGCTGCGGAGGGCAGGCCTCACAATCAAGGCGAGTAAGTGCCAGATTGGGCAGGGTTCTGTGGTGTACTTGGGACACCAGGTTGAGAGCGGCCAGGTGGCGCCCCTCCAACCGAAAATTGATACCATTCTGGCTTGGGAGCCCCCAAGACCCAGACAGAGGTGAGAGCCTTCCTAGGACTCACCGGGTATTACCGGAGATTCGTCAAGGGGTATGGCAGCATTGTTGCCCCCTTGACCGAGCTGACTTCCAAGAAGCAGCCCAGGAAAGTGATTTGGACTGACGCCTGTCAAAAAGCTTTTGACACCTTGAAGGCTGCCATGTGCACGGCGCCTGTGCTCCAGGCACCCAACTTCTCCAATGAGTTCATTGTTCAGACGGACGCTTCAGAGCATGGTGTAGGGGCTGTTCTATCACAGATCAATGAGGAGGGCCTAGACCAACCTGTAGCCTTCCTCAGTAGGAGGTTACTTCCCCGGGAACAGAGATGGAGTGCTATTGAGCGTGAGGCATTTGCTGTGCTCTGGGCACTGAAGAAGCTGAGACCATACCTGTTTGGGACTCACTTCCGGGTTCAGACAGACCACAGGCCCCTCAGATGGTTGATGCAGATGAGGGGTGAGAATCCAAAGCTGTTGAGGTGGTCCATTTCCTACAGGGGATGGACTTTACGGTGGAACACCGCCCTGGTACAGAACACGCCAATGCTGATGGACTGTCCAGATTTTTCCGCCTTAGCGATGAGAACTCCCTAGGGGTAGGATAGTTCTCCCCACATTTCAGCTGGAGGGAACACGTGTTAGACCTGGCATCCTTGGCGTGGGTCTCCCTTCCATTTTTTCGTAATGCCTCCACTGTTGCCGATATGTTTTTGCTGGACTAGATGCTCATGGGCACTTTGCCACTGCTAATCAGTGCCAAAGTGCAAGTGCTCCCGATCGTTAATTGATATATGTATTAGTGACTCCATGATTGGATGATTGGTTTACTTGTCAGTCCCTAGTACAGCGCACTCAGTGTGCCCAGGGCTTGTAAATCCAATGCCGCTGGTGGGCTTGCAGCACTGGTTGTGCCACCCACAGAAGCGGCTTGTAAAATGTGTCTCAGGCCTGCCATCGCAGAGCCTGTGTGCAGCCTCGGGCTGCCATGTCGACTTGGTGAGTACACCCACTTACCAGTCCCTAAACCTTCCCTTTACTGCATGTTGGTCACCCCTAAAGTAGGCCCTAGGGCAGGGTGCATTGTAAGTATAAGGTAGAACATGCCCTGGTGTGTGTGGCATGTCCTAATAGTGAATTACAGCCATTTTCGTTTTTCACTATTGCAAGGCTACCTGCTCCCCATAGGCCAGAATGGGCAGACTGACTATTACACCTTATAGTCAGAACTGACCCAGGGGACATGGTAGAAAAACGAATTTAGTATGCCTGAACTCAGGATGATAAAATACATCTTTTAGTGAAGTTGGTTTTAACATTCTGTGTTTGAAAATACCACTTTTAGAAAGTGGGTATTTTCTTGCCTAACTATCCAAGCCTGCCTCTGCTAGGTTGTGTATTCCTTGTCTGGAGATTGAGTGACAGGGGCTGGGGGTGGCTACAGGAGACAGGGTGAGTCAGCGCAGGGCTGAATAGAAAGATCTGCATCCAGAGTGGAGGGAGGAGTTGCACCTGGGTCTGAATAGGGCTGTGCCTGCCTTCCACAATGCTGGCTCCACCTCCTGCCGGGCGGCTGAGCACTCTGCCCCACATTCTGAAAGGAAAGAAGGAGTCAGAAAAACAAAGTGCTCCAGGACTGACCAGAACTGGTTTTGGACTAGGCAGAGGCCTCTCTGCCTCCAGAGAACAAAGAGAATCAGGGTATAAGAGGGGCACCCAGACCCCAGGAAAATTAGATCACTTTTGGGAACAAGAAGAAACCTTTGCTGAGGAGCGGAACCAAGAAGAAACTGAGGAGAGACTATCCCTAAGCCTGAAGTGCTGCTTGGGGGATTGGCCTGCAGTGGTTTGCCTGACTGCCAAAGAAAGGAGAAAGGAACTTTTGCTTTGCTGTGACTTTCATCAACTTGTGAAGGATCTCCAAGGGCTTGGAAGAGAGCTTGCCCCCTGACCGAAGTCCCAGGACCATTGGACTTCACCCCTTTGTGAATTGCTGCTGGAAACTCTGTTTCAGTGGCTGCAGAGGTAGGGAGCTGTGACCGACTCTCACGACCGACTCGGTGTCCTGTAAGCACCGCATCGAAGCACCGTCTCGCCCTGCAACGCACGGCCCTGGTCTCACCGACTCCGTCAACGAGCCGCTGCCTGCACCGCATCGAGGGACAACGCGTCCTGCAACGCTTCGCCAAATCGAACTGGTCCGACCGACACGGTCACTGCTGCTGAGTTCGAGTCCTGTGACCGCACCGGAGTTGGGCACCGCCGCACGCTTTGCGACGCACCGCCCGACTCGCACCGCTGTCCGGACTGATCGACGCCAGCTCCTGAATCTGGCTCCGTCGCCGCACCGCAACCTGCCAGCACCGCATCGAAGCACCGTCTCGCCCTGCAACGCACGGCCCTGGTCTCACCGACTCCGTCTCGACGAAGTCAACGAGCCGCTGCCTGCACCGCATCGAGGGACAATGCGTCCTGCAACGCTTCCATTTCTGCATCGCGACCGCGACGAACAGCCACCCAGCTCGCACACCCGTGCCTGCCGCTTCAAGTAAAAGGTACTGTGACCGAGTCTGTCTACGCTGTGTTGGCCCGTCTCGACGCGGACAGCTGGATTTGTTAGACTCTGTTTGTTCTCGACATCGCCGTAGCCGGAGGAGGCTACCGACTCGCACAGAACCTTGAATTAAGCCTTTTTGATCAGAACTAAGTATTCTTAACAGTATTGTGGATTATTTTTGTCGTTTATGGTCTTGTGATAAATCTATATAAAGTATACCTATTTTTATAAATATATAACCTGTGTGGTGTCCATTTGTAGTGTTGTCACTTGATTACTGTATGTGTTCACAAATGCTTTACACACTGCCTCTGAACTAAGCCTGTCTGCTCGTGCCAAGCTACCAAGAGGGTGAGCAGGGGTTATTTCAGGAGTGTACCTACTTTCCCTGACTAGACTCAAGGGTCCCTATTTGGACAAAGGTACCTACCTCTGCCAACTAGAGACCCCCAAATCTAACACTCTTCATAAAAAGGGACTTTGTAACTTGCCCGCAAACTACCCCCAAATTGCCTTACTAGATACAGTAGGTAAGGTTTTTACTAGATGTCTGCTGCCTCAACTTAATTCTTGGATGGAAGAAAAAAAAATTATCCCGCTAGAGCAGGCAGGCTTCAGGAAAATCCACGGGACCTTGGATACTAAAACACCTCCACAATTAATTAATGAGAAATATGTGATTACTGGAGTTTCTCCATTATATGCTGCATCCATTGACTTCTCAACTGCCTTCGATAAGGTGGACCATCCTACACTGTGAAAGAAGTTCACAGCATTCCTGGAACCTTATTACACCTAATTGTTGCCCTCCACTCTACTGCATGGTGTCTTGTTAGGCAGCGATCGAGGGCTCAAAATGGAGATCCCGACAAAAAATGGCTTCAAGCAGGAATGTTTACTTACCCCCTTGCCTTTTTCCTTGAATATCTCAGATCTGCCAGATTCCCTTTTACAGGACCCAGGTTTTTCCACTTAGCATCAGGGGCCGTCAATATCATGTCTTCTGTACGCAGATGACATAGTAATTTAGGACCTTACTCCTAAAGGTCTTAACAGACATTTAGGGGCATTGATGCAGTACACCAACCATATATTTTTTTTTTATTAATTCAGCCAAAAGTAAAATCCTTTGCTTCCATGGGAGGAAAAAAGATAACTATGGCAATAATTCATGGTAATTGGGCTCCCAAGAACTGGTAGTGGTTAAATCCTACACATTTTGGGGGAAATTATGTGCAGCAATTTGAGTGATTCTGACCATATCTCGAATATTGTGTTTAAGGCATAGTCCCAGGCCCAGGGAGTGGGATTATTTTATAATGCGGTAGGCAGAAGACACTTTTCTCATAGTCTATCTGTCTATCAAGCCAAAATCCCTGCCACCTTACTCTATGCAGTAAAGCTTATTGATGTGTCTAGATAGGGCTTTTTGAATAAGACAGAGGGTCAGATTTTGAGAAAATTAATATCCTGTAACACCTCAGCATCAGTAGCTGCCTTAAGGGTGGAATTTGGGATCAAAAGCTCATATGCACAAGGTCTAGTGGGAATTATTCAGTGGGCTACCCGCCTTGAGAAATGCAAAGGGGATACTTAAGATATATTATGGGGAAGCAAAGTTTTGTGGTGAAAAAGACACATATTTATTCTTTAAATATTTTAAATTTGCCTTAGACCAACTTGTGCTGGATCAAAGTCTAGTACTTTCACTTCCTGCAACCCAATTAAAGGCCTGTGTAAAACAAGCTTCATTGGCTCTAAGTTTTCGCTTAGATAGTGAAGCTTGTAGCGTATCAAGGGGTTGTTAAATGATAAAGGTTCCCATTGTTGTGAAAAAAGTCCAACTGTATGTGAATTTGAATATGCCTCATGGGGTTAGATGTTTCTGGATGCTCCTATGATTAAACATTCTACCCCTAAATTCTTTAATGTCTAAATAGTATGGATATTCAGCTATTTGTAACCTTTGCTCAAATTGTGTCCAAGATATGAAGCACGTTTTGTGTGCCCTGCTCTGCTATTACACCACCATATAAATGTTAATACCTTTGTATCTGAATTAGTTGGTGCGCTCTTCCTCTGAGGCCATCCAATTAATGTTTAACCCCCCCAGTGAAATGTTCTGCGATCAATTTTTTTTTTAATGTTTCTTAAACTTATACTGATTTCTTATCACAAACTATATTTTACGATGTTAATTTCTCTTATGACTTTTTATGCCCTAATGAATTTATGGCTCCTTCGGAGATACTTAGATTTGATGTTTTATGTCCTTTATTGTATCTAAAACTTTTCTGATGACGGGTTGTTATGTGGACCTCCTCAGAGGTCCAAATAATGAAAATTAAAAACTTGAATTTGGCAGGAACGCATGCCAATCATTCCAATTAAACAGGAAGACAGCTCTGCAGTGCATCCTGCACACATCATAGTCAATCAAGTTAGTATTTATCTACAACACATATATTCTGTACAAACTGAAGAAGTTACAAAATAATAACAATGATAGGCACAACCAATAGGTCTGCGTTGGCAACCAGCCTTTTGGCTTTGTCAATGCTTGTTTTGCGTTGTCATGGTATTTGAAAAACTATATCCTTCCAGAAGCTGCCAGGCCTTCATCAATCTAAATAAATGGCTAAAAGTAAAAATAGTTTTTGGCAAAAAAAATATTCATTATCCCCTGTCACTGAAGGGAAATACTTTGGGCCTCATTATGATGTCAGGCGAAAAGCCATCCGACAACTCATCGGAGGCTTTCTGCCCAACTTCAAAGGTATCCATTTGACCATCGAATTACGATACTGGTGGTCAGAGCGAAACCCGCTGTGGAATTCCGCTCTGCTTCCGATGGGCTCACGGAGCCTGTCGGGGCAGCGGTCCGAAAAGTAATCCTCAAACGGCAGCGGAGCCAGCCTTGGCTCCATCGTCGGGATTAAGATTTTGCTTTCTGCCTGCCCTCTCATGGCAGTCCGACTGCCATTAACAGGCAGGCTGAAAGAGACTTTGGGGCCCTAACAGGTCCTGATCCCCCCAACCCTCCACTATGGGGCCTGGGGGGCACCTGTGATGCCCCCTAAACATCCCTGCACCATGTGGCAGGCACTGCATGGTGCCTGGCACAAGGTGTATGGATGTTTGAAAACATCCATTTTTCTATTGCAACTTGTGCTGCGGCCCTTTTTTGGCTGCCACACAAGCTGCAATAGAAAAATGGATGTTTCCGACCGCCCATAGTGCAGTCGCATCCTATTTCCAGCAGGTGGAACCGCCAACTAGTAGTCGGGCGGATTCCATACCGCTACGGTGCGAAGCTTGTCTGACCGACATCGTAATAGGCCCCTATGTGTGTGAAAGGGCTCCTTGTGAAGAAGCAGAATGATGTCACTCACAGTGAAAGTTAGCCAATGGTTGAAGTGGCTGGCCAACTGCCCAAGCTAGTATGCTGTAGTGGGTGTGTGGGAGTAAAATGGTACCCCAAAATTTAGACACTCCAAAGTTTTACCTAAATCAAATCTCCTGCATTTACATTTATGGGATTTCATGAGGCAATGTGTCCCCACGTTAAGTATCCTCTTCATAAATGAAAAATCAAAGGGTTTTATTAGAAAAATTCAGAATTCACAATAGGTGATACAGAGTCAATGCCATGAAGGCCCTCAGATGCAAAGTTATACAGAGAATGTAAAGATCAGAAAATATTGTAACTGCTAAATGAGAAGCAAAATCTGAATAAAATTGGCAGCACCCCTGGTACAATAGGAAAGTCTTTTGCCTCACCCCCAAATTCAAGGGTTTATATACATGATTCATGCATCTTAAATCTACAGTTCTGCATATTCATCATAGTGTGACCAAATGTATAATTTCTTCAGCAAATCAGGGCACATAGAAAATAAATGTCAGTGCCTTAGCACCTAAGCACGAATACATTTCTTCATAATTATTCAGCACCCTCTACCCTAATGTCACCCAGAGACAAAATATGAGACATTAATATGAAGAAGTGAATAGATCCAGTGTAGAAATGGAAAGTGTGGTAACAAGTAGCAATTTTACTTCGGCACCATGGAAAATTCATCATAACCAAATCAATAGAGCAATGAAAATAAACTATTGACCTCAGCTTGATTGTGTTCTGCGGATCCTTTGACGAGAGGATGCGCATAGGGGAGAAAGCGTGAGTGGGTTTTGGAGATGGCTTCTATTTTGTTAAATATGGTATTTGCCCTTAATGTGGTATCACTAGAACACATTAATAAACACACTTCTACACATCATAGAATATTTGTTTTAAATGAAATCCTATATCAGTCTGTAGGTGTAAAATCATGTGTGAAAATGCTAATTACACATTGTTAATGATAAGCAAAAATATAAATCTTTAAATTACTTCCTCAAAGCCACCCTCTGATATTCTATAATCACTAACCCAAATAATAAAACTTTATTAATCAGGAATGTATTCAGTTTTCATCACTTTCTGCTTCTTTCTGGAATTCTCCTCCATCACCTTTAGCTGATTGAATCCTTGTAATTCTTCATCTCACATTCTTCATTCTTTTTCCTTTCCAATGAGCTCTTCTAATTTTTATACTCACAGTTTTTTTCTTAAACACACGGAAAATTTTAGTGACAGAAACACAATATTTGCGCTAATCATTATAGCTATTACCGGAGTTAATATTGAATGTAAAATCCCTCTACCCAAATTATCAATCCATTCACCAACCTTGATACAACCTGTTTCCTATCTCACTAGCCCAGAAACCTACAGTGTCCCACAAGCTATGCTCTTCTTAAGCTTGAAGTTCACCAGAGATGTCAGTCGCATTATTAGTATAGAAATTAATAACAGGGCTATTATCAGGTATGAAAGTACAACATCTTTTAACTTTCAGTACCTTGGAAACAACGCTTTACTTCACAAGATGGAAATCTAGTGATAAGGGGTTTCACATTATAGGGGCTCTAATAGCAATTAGTTCAAACTTAGTTTGTGTTACGGTTCCAGCAGTACTTTAAAAACCCTGACAACCTAGTAAACAAATGTCCAATTTTTACATCATTCATAGTCACACCTATAATGGAAAAATAGCACCTAACATATCTAATACTATCAGTCCAAATCTATGTTTCAGTCTCCTCAAATCAACTACATCATCCATTCCACTCAAATGATAGAATCTAGAAAACTTTAAAGTAAGAAAACAAGATCCAACCCAATTATACAGCAATTTCAAAGAAGCAGTCTTACCACACCCATAAAAAATTCCTTTCAGAATCAGCTCCTCACCAATCAAATAATTGCCACTAATTTCTTCCAAACTCTCTCTCTCCCACATATTCAGCTGTGCCACCATTCAAAGCTTCACAATGCATCATATGCACTTAATCTATTCTCTACTGTTCCATTCTCAATCTAGAATGTAAATTTGACATTCTAAACTCCTCTTCTTCTTTAATCTGTTCTCTTATCTCTCTCCACATCTCTAATCTCTCAAAATATTTATTATTCTCTCATTGTAATTCTCGAATAAACGCATGCTCCTCTTTACGCAAACCACACCCTCCTTTAGTAGATTTATTTCCATGCTCAATTGTGCAATCATTTTCCAAAGTTTACCATATTTCAAACCCTTATGAACTCTTTGTTCTTTACTGATAGGCAGATCCTTTAACGAGACATTGTAATCCAATGAATAAGGAGACAAAAATTAATTCTTATTAAATATACCAACACACACTGTACATGCCAAATTATTGGAAATGGGAAGTTGTGTGTAGGTGGAACCTTTCCTGCAGAAAAGGTACATAAGTCTGTACAAAGCAGTTTTTACCCTTGATTATTTCAATATACTCCCCCAACATTTTATCATAAATATTAGCTTTAAATCCACTAAGTTTTCCCTATGTGTCAGTGTATTAAGTTTAACTTCGTTATGCAACATAGTTAATTCAGCTCTTGTAAAGATGTATCTTACCAGAGAAAGTAGGCACAACAACAGTCCACCTAAAACTATTAGTATAATTAAGACAATCAAAGCAATAATTTTGCACCATTTGCTGTTCTCCATTTTCTATTGAGACTAGAAAAACAAAGATTTGTGTGATGCTCCAAGAATTAAAATTAACAAAAAATTTCTTTAAAACAATAATAGATTTCTTCTTATTTCTGTGAAAACAATAATCAAACAAAATTTCAAAAAATCTTCTTTTTTTAAAGTTCATTTCAGTTCATACTTTTAAAAGTTTCAGTTTTCTTCTTTTGGAATTTGCCGTGGTTCTTACTACTAACTCTATCTTTTCCTTAACATTCCGGTTCACTTTCTACAATTTATTGGACCGTAGTGTAGATCTCTGTTTCGGATTCTTCTTTTTCCTAAAACCCTGTTGCTAGATATACCCACTGAGGTGATGCATATTTTCTATTTGGGATTCTCTTTCTAATTGGTCTTTTAGCAACTGGTGAATCACATTCACTGTTTTCTGAACTGTATTGATTTATTTCTGACTCTTTATTGATTGTCTTTAGTCTCTCTGGTTTCTCTTGTTGACAATGCTTTCTTTTGCATGTTCTCACTGACAAAACTTCAATGACTTGCTTTCTACAGCTTTTTCTTATGCACCTGTAATCACTGCTGACTTTTCTCTGTTTGTTGATGAACTCTGTGAACTGCTTTCTTCCTCTAATGGTTCTTGTGACTCAACTTTTCAACTGCAGGTTTTTGTTTTTTGTATCAGAGACTATGGGCCTGATTTAGATCTTGGCAGATGGGTTACTCCGTCACAACGTTGATGGATATCCCGTCCGCCGAAATATAAATCCTATAATATATAACCCGTCTGCTGAGACTAAATCAGGCACTATTTCTTCTGGCTTCCACTTATGCCTTTGACGTTGAAAGGCAATCGTTTTTCACTCTGATCCTCACTTTGAAACTACACTACACCACTGGTGGAGGAACCGGGATCTTCACCAGAACTTTCACTTTTACTGATCTGGACTTTTATGACTTTATTTTCTTCAACAATTTTATCTTTAAATTTTCTCGCCCCTCTGGACCCATGCCACAAACTTGAGCTTGACTCTGGTAATCAGTCTTTGTTTTTACCACTTCTTCCTCTGCCCCTTACCCTTTTCGTGTGAGCAGCGTGCATTCACGGTGGAATTACGACACACTTGACATCAGTGTTTGTCATCAGGATCACTTGATAAGGGCCATTTAAGTGCTCCTCAAGGCAGCTCTTCCTCATATGCCCTCTGACAATGATATATTCACCAGGGCTCAGATTGTGGCACTGTATTTCTTTCGTTGCTTCAGATTCCAAATTAACCTGGTGAGGGACATATTTCATGATATCAGCTAGACCTTTTGCAATAATCCAGTACGATATTTGTAAATAAAACAAGTACAGCTAAAGGAGTATAAGCCAATCTCATACTCTGCCCATGATCACTTCATGGGGTGAAAGACCAGTCTTTTGCAAGAGGTACATCTGCTGCTCATCAAAACAAGAGAAAGAATATGTATCCACTTCAACCCAGTAAAAGCACAAACCTTGGACAATTTAGTTTTGAATGTCCTAGACATTCTCTCAACCACACGGGAAGACTGAGGACAATAGTTACAATGGTTTATTGGAGAGCAGTACAGATCAATTGCAGAATCTCATTTATAAATTGGGAGTCATGAGCTGTCTTAATAGAAGTTAGGTTACCAAATCTTAGTATAAATTTCCTCAACAAAGGTTTGTCAACTGTAAGGCTGCCTGATCTCTGGATAGGATAAGCCTTGGCCCATTTAGAAAACAAGGAGACAATTATCAACATGTATATCAAGCCACTGCCAAGTGGAATCTCCCCAAAATCTGCTCAGAACATTGTAAATGGCCCCTCTGATTTGCCAATGTGGCTCATGATGGTGGTTGTCCTCTTACCCTGATTATTTTTCTGACAGACTAATCAGCACACACATAATGTCTCAGCAACATTTCTGTAATATGCATATTCCAAATATTTCCTAAAATTTCCAACCATCTAGTCACTCCATATTGTGACTGGCCATGGATATACCCTGCCATAGGATACAACATCAGATCAGGCAGAACATACTTATGATTGGGGTAACATACAAATTGTGATGATTCTTCTTGTAACCTAATTGTTCCCACTTCTTTTTCTCATCTTCTGTAGCTTCCTCCTGAAGGTCTTTCAACTCACCTAGAGAAGTTTGTATTGAACTTATTCTTGATTCATAATTTTCAGGTTCTTGAACCACTGTTACATTCTCAAGTGCAAAATATCTGGTCAGTTGATCTGCATAACCATTTCCAGGAGTTACTATATCTTTTCCAACCTTATTGGCTGCTCACTTGACTACAGGAATCTCTTTCATCTGCTGTACTGCATGTAACAAATCAAGTATATAGAGACTATTATTTATAACAGCTCCAAAAGATGTCATAAAACCCCTTCATGACCAAAGCTGACCAAAAGCAAGCACCGCATGAAAACAATACAGGCTGCCTGCATAAATTGTTGCATTCACATTTTCTTAAAAGCAACAATCTCTGTCAGTGCAATCAATTCTGCCCCTTGTGCTGTGGTTACATTCTGCAGATATGATACGTCAAGAATTTCTGAAATGGAACATACCACAGAGCCATACTTTAGAGCTCCATTTGATCTCTCAAACAAGAACCATCCACAAACAAAGGCAGATCAGAGGTGCTTTTTCGATACCTGACCTTGGTTTTGTACCTAATTTGGTAACTGCTATGCAGTTAGGCTCACTCTCATCATCATCATCATTTTTATCTTCATCTTCTTCATTCCTATCTTCACAATTTTTGTTTAGAACTGGAAGCAACGTTGCTGAATTCAAGGAGTTATCAAAATAGTCTCTGCTGCCAATATGACTTGTTCATTTCTAGTCAATCGACTGTTTGTCATATCCTGTCTTCATGTACATGTTAAAAGGATTTCGACTATGTGTGAGACATAGACAATTAAAGTATGACCCATTACAATGCCCTCAATTTGTTCAGTTTATATACATTTTAAAAACAAAATACTATATGGTCCAGGGGACCAACAAAATCCATTGATTCTGCCTAATGATTGTTATCCGTTATCTTCAGAGAATAATTCAGTCTGACAGAGTGAAAGAAGTGGAAACCCGAGTCTCAGAGGAGGAGGACGCAGTGAAAGACTTTCAGAAAGGGATGAGAGACCTGCATAATCCTCAACTGCCTGGATAGAGACATGATACTTCGCAAAATGCACCGCAAAGGAGAGGTCATATTAAAAAACTCGAAGACCATGATCTTCTGGCAAGGTCCAAAAATAGTGCCAACCTATCTATTCAGTTAAGGTGAAACTCAGGACCCTCCACATACTGTATATGCTTTTATTCTCAGCAAAATCAAAAGTCATTTATCTGGGAAAATCACACTTCTTTCCAACTCCAAAGGACGCCTGTGAGTGGGTGGAGGAGTGACATGTCCCATGCTCCACAAGGGACTCAGTTATGGAAAGACACCAAGACCGTATCATGGAAGAGAGACCCCAGGTATCCCGTCAAAAGAAATGTAAATGACGTATGGGAGGAGGAACACCATACACTCTCAGAAAAGCAACTCAAGACAAAAGACGCCTCGCCAACGAAGATGATATATCAGCCAACTCTGGAAACGGGGCCATGCAAAGGACCAAATCATCAGATGCGCATACAGACTCAGAGGATACTGATATGTCCTTTGGACCGGATGCTATACATCCACTGGTGGCAGGAATACTGGCCCTCGAGAGAGTTGAACATGGTGAGACACAGATGGAACAGACCAGACAGATAAAGTTGAACTCTATATACTTGGGAACTGGCACTTGAACTCTGGCGGGAGGGTAACTATGAACATAATTACACGCCCCCAGTCGGGGACTAGGATTTTTATATTTGATTTACACTGTTAGTTGGCTTCAATGTTCTGAGTGGTTGAGGTTAGAACATTGGGTGGACTTGTGGGGGGAGGACGACAGACCACTCCATCATCTCTAGTATAAAGCCACTTCTGCTGCTGAGGGTGCTTAATGCTGAGGGGAGACTATGGAAGGTGGGGAGGGGGGGGGTTTACTGGATGGGAGTTTGGTTCCAGTTAAGTTTTTCACTTTATCGTTCACTAGTCGCATGGGTCATTCGAAGATGGAGATGTCATTGGGCGCATTCCCCCTTGTCAAGGAGGAGAATTGACTGCACCCCATGGCTATGCATACACTAGCCCAACACCCGGATTTTACTGTATTGACTTGGAATGTTAATGGGCTCAGGAATAAAATTAAGGGGGTCTGGTGATGCAACACATTAAGAGGCTTCACCCCGCCATAGCCATGCTCCAAGAGACACAATTCCAGGGCACAAGCTGTAGATTCTTTGGACGGGGCATATACATGGTGTTAGTACATGCAGGTTACACCACAGGGTCTTGGGGTGCAATCATATTAATAAAGAAAAATATCCCATTCCAGATTAGCCGTACCTGGCAGGACACAATGGGCAAAAATTTAGGAGTGACAGGACAGTGGGGTAGGAGAGATGTAACTCTACTATGTGTGTATGCACCACCTAGACTTCAAGTTCCCACTATGAACAAGGTCACAGACATTCTACTCGAGACACCCTCTACCCTTCATATAATAGGGGGAGATTTCAATGACGTAATGAATCCGGCACTAGACAAACACCACCCCTCTGTCGAGATTTGCCAAGGCTCTTGGGCTGGTTGACACGTGGCAACACAAGCACCCACAGACAAAGCAGTTCTCCTATTACTCAGGCACATAAAACGTGTACCTCAGATTAGACTATGTCCTAATTCCTGGCGATGAATTGCATGGGATAGAGTAGGCTGAATATTCATCGAGAGGCCTTTCCGATCACTCCCCGCTCGTGGTACGAATAGGCATGAGGGGTCTGTAAGTGGCACAGGGTGGCATCTCAATGCCTGGGATTTGCAGCATGGTATGGTGTTGAGAGGAATTAGAGCAGATACAGAAATATACTTCCAGGAAAACATATCCTCTGTCCCTTAGGAAGTGATAGTGTGGGAGACGTACAAGACGGTGCTGCATGACAGAGCCCAAAGTCGCATAGCCTGGGAAAAGAAAGAGAAGGGTAGATGCCTAAAGGAAGTGGACAAAAGATATTGGAGCTTGGGGACCAGGATGTCGGAGGGATAGATCCCACAGTAACCTCAAACTTAGCACATTGAGACAGGAATACAGAGACATGGCCATGGATACGGCCAAGAAACAAAGGCTGGCGACACTGCACCTCCTATACGAAGTTGGGGACAAGGCAGGGAAACTATTGGCCTGGATCAGCAAGAAAGATATGCAAGCTAGATGGGTGTGGGAAATTGTAGATGGGCAGGACACTCTCTACAACACAGACACTCAAGTGGCCGGGGCATTTGCCGACTGCTACCAGACCTTTTACATGCCTGCCCCCACAGACCACACGCAGAAATAGAGGCGTACCTAGCATCTGTCCGGACCCCAGTGTTGGGGGAGGAGGAGGCACAAGGACTGGAAGCCGACCTGACCTTTACGGAAGTACAGGAAGCAGTGGGGAAGCTGCATCAGGGGAAGACCTCCGGCCCCAACGGTCTACCGTCCGAATTCTATAAACACTGCATAGACCTCCTAGGCTCCCATCTACTAAGGCTCTTTGTCGATGCGCATAAGGAAGGTATCCTACCCCTTGACTTGAGATTGGCAACAATAGTTGTCATACACAAGGACAGGAAACTACATAACCAGTGTGATTCACATAGACGCATCTCCCTATAAACATTGAGGTTAAGGTTCTGGGTACAATCCTGACAACCCGTCTCCTCAAATATATCACATCACTAAGCCAATGCGAGCCACCCAGTTCAACCTGAGGAGAACCCATAACTGGTTAATGAAGGTTAAGGATCAAGATGCGCCCCATGTATTCCTCTCACGAGACGCAGATTAAGGGTTTGACGCAGTGCACTGGCCATTTCTTGAACACACGTTCTGTAGCTGGATTGCGGTACTTTACAATCAACCCATCGCCACAGTCAGAGTAATTGGGGTGAGATCAACAACATTCCCCATCGGTCGGGGAACAAGACAGGGATGCCCCCTCTCACCACTCCTCTTTGCGCTCACTCTCGAGTCCTTCGCCTGCGGTATTAGACAGCATCCAGAACTCAGGGTCTTTCAAATATCTCCCATGGATAAAAAGGAATAAAAGATTTCCCTCTACGCCGACGACATCCTTTCATACATCACTTACCCCAACACTGTAATCCCTCTACTTTTCGACATCATAGAAGAGTACAGTAGCCGATCCAATAGAAAATAAACTGGAATAAGTCCATACTTTACTGCCCCAAGGGGAACCCAATCATGGTGGCCACTGCCTGGAGACTTCAGAGTCAATCAGGATGGCTTCCAATACCTAGGGAGCTTTGTAACCCCACATAGGGAGAAGTGTAGAATTCAAAACCTTGGGAAGGTCACACAAAACTTCAAATCGGACGCAGAACAATGGAAGGATCTACCTCGCTCCCTGCTCGGAAGAGCGGCCATTTTTAAGATGATCACTTTGCCCAACTGCTATATGGCATCCAAAACACATATCATCCACTCCCAAGAGAGGTGTTCACCGGGATAGAAAGCAGACTTTGCTCCTTATTATGGAAGGGAGGCCACCCCAGAATCGTGATAAAAACACTACAGTGAAATCCATACAACGGGGGGGATTGCGCTACCTGATATTGTAGTACTATTGGGCTTTCCACCTTGTCCCCATAAATGAATGGCATCACTGAACCAGAGATCACCCCACATACCATCCAGAGAGAGAATTGATGGCACCACATACACATCTACACTATTTGTATGGTGGGAAGGGAACCTCCCACTTACTGCCTGCCCCACAAGTCACTCTAGAGGTGTGGGCCAAAGCAAAGTAGGTAATAGCGTGGACAAACGGGCTACAAAGGCCGTGCCACTGTGGGAGCGGGGAGGGTTCAAGGAACTGAATAAACTAAAAGGGTTCAAAGCCTGGGACCTCCTGGGCCTATCCACAGTAGGAGACATCATACACGTAGGGAAACTTAAAACCTGGCCCAGGCTTAGTCAGGAATATGGCCTACACAAATCCCAATTCATGAAATACGCTCAGTTGCACCATGCATGGAGGGCGGAGGGCATACAGTGCACGAACATACCAGAATACACCCAATTAAAGGGAATGTTGCTGCAAGAGGAACTGGGTGCTAAGGCCATCTTTCTAACATACAAATCTATAAACAATTACATGCCCGACAGACTTGGGGGATTGCGAGAGAGGTGGGAAAATGACATTGGCCCCATGAAAGACATAGACTGGGAGGCAGAATTAATGCACCCCAGAGAGATTGCTATCAAGGCTAGGTTGCACCTTGTATCAATACCTGCTTTCTTCATCAATTCTTTCACCCATCTCGCCAGAGTTGGGGAGGAAACAGCTTTATAGGGATGTCTAAAAGAAATGATTAATTGATCCACCCCAGGAGGTCTCAACAATCTTGTTCTACGTTCATATTCCTTTACACAACGTGCCACACAAAGTTTTTCCTTTTCATCCAAATAGGGATAAAAAATAGCAGAAGAATTAGTTTTGGTTCTTTGTTTAATATGGAAACATATACCCTCAGGAGTAAAACACCTACTAGTGATCTCTAAAGTACAAACATCTCAAACTCTGCGGAAAGAAAGTAGGCACAGCAGCATAGTTAATTTGAAGGACAAGTCTTTTAAATTCAACCCCACATTATCATTCCAAGATTCTAGAAAAATAAGAACGTGAGAAACATCCCAGAGAGATGAATACCTATTACCTGGGGGTTTAGCTAGCCTTATGCTCCTTAACAACCTTCTCACCATAACATCTTGACCAACAGTAATGCCGTTCACCAAAACGTGACCCGCTGAAATAGCTGATCTATATAAATTTACTGATCTGTAAGCTAAACCTGTAGAATATAGATCCATTAAGAAATTCAACACCTGAACTGTATCTGCTGATACGGGATCCAAGTCCCTTTCTACACACCAACCATTCCATTTATTCCAAGCTGATTTATAGGCCTTCCTAGTTCCTGGTGCCCATGATTCTTCAATGAGCTTTGAAGCCTCTGATGAAAGTCCAGGCTTTCTCTAGGCTCTCCTGAAAGTCTCCAAGCCACAAGTTGGAGTTGACCTGATTCTACTAGACCATGAAACTCCCCTTGAGGACCCCGTAAGATTCCTTGAAATATTGGAAGTAGTACTGGGAAATCCACGCTCATCTCTAACAACATAGGGTACCAAGCTTGTGAACTCCAAAAGGGGGTGATCACCACCACCGTCTCCCTCCATTTGCGAATCATCCCTGTAACTCTTCTGATCATTGCAAAGGGAGGGAAAGCATAGGGATGGAGGCCCCTCCAATCCTGCAGAAAAGCATCTATCCCGGCCGCCTCTGGATCCGGGTGCCAACTGAAGAACTTCTCCAGTTGAGCGTTGACTCTGTTCGCAAAAAGGTCTACCTGAAAGGGGCCCCAAAGAAGGTTCAATTCCGAGAAAACCATCCTGTCTAAGGTCCAGTCACTGGAATCATGAAAATTCCAAGAGTACCAATCTGCTACAGAATTGGCCTTGCCTGGAATGTGTTCTGCCTGAACATAAATATTTCTCTCCATGCAGTATTCCCAAAATACTTTCGCTAAATCTGCAAGACCCTTTGAGCGAGGTCCACCCAATCAGTTTACATACCTGACAGCAGAAACATTGTCCATCCTCAAAACAACAGAGCATCTCGCAGTCTGATGTCCAAAGCATTTTATCGCAAAAGATCCTGCTAACAACTCTAAACAATTTATATGAAGCTTCTTTTCCTGCTCTGTCCATCTGTTCTACTAACTTTTCTTCCTCTCTTGAAAACCTTAAGGGGGAGGACGTCTTACCTGAACTGGTCTCTCCACAAAATCTATTTGATAGCCACTTAAAGTTTGTAACACCCAAGGATCAGAGGTAATCTCCCTCCATCTGTTTAAAAAATGGGCGAGTCTGCCACCCAATTTTACTGGAATAGACAAAAGGTCGTTTTGCAAACATACCATGGCTTCTTGACCTTCTTTCTCCTCTAAATCGACCTCTTCCCCTCTGCCTTTGAGGGTAGAAACAGGGAGTATAGCTTCCGGCTTGGAAGGTTCCGGGTCTGTACCCAAGGGAGAAGGATCTCCGTGAGATTCCGATGCCTCGGGCGGGGAATCGACCCCGCATTCTCCCGGCCGAACACAAAACCTTTCTTATGTCCTCCTGGACCTTCTGTATTGAGTTAAAGGCCCCGGCATAACGAGCCATTTCACTTACAAATTCATCTCCAAATAGGTACCCGTTTGCCTCCATGCCTGACTCTTTCCCAGCTAGTTCAGCCAATTTTGGGTCAATTTTCATAAGTAGGCTCTTCCTACGTTCAATACACAGGGATGCATTAGCGTTCCCCAACAAACAGACCGATCTCTGTATCCACTGTCTTAACTTCAAACTGTCAATAGTAGACTCCTGAAGATAAGCCTCCACACAGAGGTCAAAGATCTTGGTCAAAGGTCCAAGCACATCAAGAAGGCGGTCCTGACACCCCTTCAATCCCATATCCAGACCCCTTCTCGGGTCCCTTCCAAATTTGCTTAGGAAGGTAAGCATCTTTGCATCTCTTTTGGGTATATAGGCCACCTTATTCGAAGGGGAGGGTCTTGGACACTCCGAACGGAGTCTAGTCCTAACATCCTTAGGCATTTCTCTCCTTATCCAAAATTCCACGTATTGAGCTACGTGTTTAGACGGGACCCACTGAGGAGAGAGAGGGTGTTGTATAGTACTGGGGTCAAACATAAGGGCACCCAAGGGGTCCATGACCTGATCCAAACCTTGTTTCTCACTCCTCTCCTTTTTTACCTTCTTCCTCTTTATTTCATCCTCTGATGAGTCAAAGTCTGAGGAACATGAAATTATAATATCTCCACTCCTGGAGGATTCATTGCATGCAATAGCCCTGCTCTCCCTTTTTGTGGCCTTTATAGCCTTTTCACTCAACTCCTTATGAGTTGTCCTCCCAAGGCCTTTCTGATTAAAGGCCCCATTTCCTTTTGAAATCCTCTCTTTCTCGAGATGTTTTCTCTTCTGGGTGACCTTTCTAGCACCTCCACCAGATGAGGTGTTACCAACCACCTCTTCAACTGACCAAAATTGTTCCTCATTATGCTTTTCACCAAACCTTCCTTTCAACTTTTCCATACAATCCTCCAGTTTTTTGCCCAACTGAGATGCTAAGACAGAAACTGCTTTATCCACACACTCTTGAACTTTAGCTTCCATATTTGACTCACTTATTTTATTCTCCTCCATAGATTACTCCCCAGTACGTCAAAATTCACCAAGAACCCTAATAATCCAGCATACCAAATATCACTTAGAACCTTAATAAACCAATTCACCCAATATCACTTAATAATCTCAAATCCAAATTTCACTTCAAACCGTATCAATGCCAAAAAAACAAGATATTCTAATTACTGAGGCAGCAACTGACAGCTGAGCAACCAATCAACTGACAGGAGAAACTGTGTTGAAAAAACGGTAACTCGAGCTCTCTCGAGTCCCAAAAGTTAGCTGCTCTAAGACAATGCATGTGAATTTAGCCTGACCATTCCAAGATGGCTGCCGTGTCACGTGACGGTGGTACGGTGGCCTGCAAAGATCAGCGTGTGTCGGAAGACAGGTAAGAACAACCCATACCTAATATTTGCCTAATAACTAAAATATACTTAATTCCCTCGACGCGAGTACTCAGCTCGCGCTCGCATCCGAACTGGAAGATCAAATCAACCTTTTCAGTCTCGAGTGCGAGGGAAAAAACCCTCTTGCGCTCGCATTGTCTATTTTGAAGTGTTGGAGTGCAATAAGATACCACACATAATGAATTATGATAAAGAGAAACTGTACAAGATGGGTAGATCAGAGACGCCATATTGACCCACTTGTAAAAATGTTAAATGCAACTTCTTTCACATGATATGGGCTTGCCCTGGGATACATAGCTACTGGGCGGTTATTATTGAGAAGCTAGAAACAATGCTGGGGACAACATTGCCAGTCGAGCCTGGATTTGTCCTCTTGGGGATACCTAGCAAGGTAGTCGTCAACAGGGCCCAATTACTCTTCGCCTCCGTGAGATTGGTGGTGGCCAAAAGAGATGTGGCCAGGAGATGTAGTGTGATAGAAAATCCCACGATTCAGGAATGGACAAGGGGGATGGACCTCTATATGGCTGCTGAGCTCACCACATACCGAAGCAGGGGCTCCCCAAGAAAATTTCAGAAAGTATGGGGTCCATGGAGATGGTACTTTGGCTTAGATTTATGGGAGGGCTCACAGGAGCTCACGTCACAATTCACAGAAGATGCCATCAGGGACAGACACAGAGATCTGCCCTAGCAAAAAGTGGATCAGGCTAACATTACTCTCAGGCACTGAATGGAGGTTGGGCACCATTACAAGACAGCAATACGAATTTGAATTAATGTGACACGGGGAGGGGGGACTTGGCTGGAGATGACTTTGTTTATGCGACTAAATGTTGTAGTATTGATTTTTGTACGCATTTGGCAGACTAAAATAAAAAAATAAAACATTTTTTAAAAAACTTTACACATTGCCTCTAAATTCAGCCTGACTGCATTTGTACCAAGCTACCAGAGGGTTAAGCATAGATTTATTTAGTGAATTCTGTGATTCACTGTGACAATGATTGTGATTATTACACGAGGTGGGTTTTCACCCCTCTCACTATTACCCCAATCTCTTACACCTAACATATTGTGAAATGCATTTAATGAAGGCAATGCATGTTTAAGGGTGGATTGATATTAAATTGTGCTGAAGGCTATCGGGTGGTAATTTATTACATATAATCTCACAGATTAACTGATAAAGCAAGGGTTTTAGAGTTAGTTACCAGTTCAGATAAACTCTTGGGGTAGAAGATTTGCACTGTGATAATCCTTGTTAGACATTCTTAAGAATATTTGTACATTGTTTGGCCAACTGTAATTTTGTACATACTTGTAACTTTGCTATTTTCTACAATCGCTGCCATGTGGTAAAGCATATGCTCAATAAGTAGTCCTGAGTTGGTGATGGTGACAAACCATAGATAATAGTTATTGGCATGATTTATTTGTTTGGAAAAGTTATGTCAGATGTGTTAGAATTGATCTTATGAAAATGTATGACAAAGACAGTAGGCCTGACTTACTTATTGTGAAAAGCATATTATGTTAAAGTCAACACACCTTTAAAGGTGAATTGTCATTACACTGAGATGCTAGATAGGCATTTTGTTACAGGGAATCTATGAGATTACCATAGTAGGCCAGGCCTTTGGAGTTGGCTATCACCTGTGGTAAAACCAGGCAGTAGATTTTCACTTTGAGAATCATTGTTATACCCTTTTATGATGGGTTGTATATTGTTTTGGAAGCTAGAATTTTGTTCATATATTTAACTTTATTACTGTATGCTAGTGGTTGCTTTGTGGCAATGAATGTGTTCAATACAGTAGGCCTGAGATTTTTATCTTGACAAACCTCTGACAAATGCTATATGCCTGATGCTTTCATTCAGAAATGTTATGTCAGAGGTCATAGGTCTGATTTGTTTATTAAGAAAAGATTTGACAAAAGCAGTAGGCCATACAAATTTATTGTTAAAAGCATATGTTCACCCCTTCCGTGCTCAAGACGGAACAGTTACGTCATGAGCCACTGTGGGCACCATTCCGTCATGGCACCCATGGGGGAAGTGCTGGTGCCTCCCCCATTGGCAGCCCATCCCTACAAACAGGGATGGCAGCGGAAGAGTTACCGCTGCCATCCCCAACTCCCCCTTGGCAATCCCATGATGTCAGCCGGCACAACTAGCGCCAACGTCATCAGGAAGCCCCGGACGCACTGGAAGCAATTTGCTTCCAGGCATCCAGAGGAGCAGGTAGGTGTTTCCTGCTCTGGGGTGGTGGGAGGGGGTTCTTTGTGGATTGAGGCATCGAGGAGAGGAAAGAGTTTTTCCTCTCCCCTGATGTCTCTTGGCAGGGCATTCCTGCTGCACGATCACTCATAGGGTCGCGATCGTGCAGCAGGAATGCTCCCACTAGGCACCATGGATTCCTTTTTTTTGAAAAATGGAAGTGACCCCTTGGGAAAGGGTCGCTTCCAAGGGGGATAATGTATGGCTACTGTTTTCTGCCCCCCTGGGACAGATTGTCTGTTTTTTGGCCTTTCCGTCCCTGGGGGGGGGGGGGTGGGCGCAGCAGAAAAACCCACTAGAGCCAGTGATTTGTTTTAATTGTGCATGGGGGTGGTCCCTCAGGCAAGGATTGCCCCCTCATTTTTTTTTATGCTTGTGGCCAGTTTCTACCCCCCTGGGGGCGGATTGGCCCTATTTGAAGGCCCATGTGCCCCGGGGGGGGGGGGGGAATAGACAACCCAATAGCATCAGGGATATGTATATATTTAAGTTTGGTGGTGGCCCCTTGGGTAAGGGTTGCCCCAATGGAATGGGGCATCGGTTATTATTTACTTTTGGCTGTTTTTCTTTCCCCCTTGGTGGCAGATTGGTCATTTGAGTAGTGACATGGCGTGTTACAATGGTAATTGTTTTATTTCTTTTGAATTGCGATTGTAATGTTTTATTTCTCCTTTTTATTCTAGTTCAAGGCTTTTGCTCTTTTGACTGATGTTCCAGGTTGCGGTTTCGTCACTGATGGTTCTGCAGTTTGTGTAGTTGCAGGTGTTCGGAAAGACATTTTTTTGTACCATTTACTCTAAATGAGTTTCATTTCCCTGCATGAATGTGTTTTTGTAAATGGTGTAATAATAGCAGTATGTTTAGCTTCTGTTTTATTGGGTGTGAAAATCTTTTTGCATTTGTGCTCGATGTGTATTTTGTTGCCTTGTGAGTAATTGGTTTTGTTTTTTCTTTCTAGTGGGATATCATTGGTTTTTGCTGTGTCTCTGCAGAGTAGGTGCTGGTGAGTGTAGCTGTCTCTGGCAAGTGAGTCATATAGTTTTTGAGTATATAGATATTTGGGATAAAGCCACACTTTGTTTATTACTTTTTTGCCCAGTGTTGGTTGATGTAGACTTGTTTGTGAAGTCTCCTTTCTTAGTAAGGATTATGGCTAGCTGCAGGATTAATGCTCAGCAGGTTGGTGGTGTGCTTTTTGAGTCTTCCTCTGACCATGGTTCAGAGACTGATTCTGCATCTGGGGCAGAGGAGGGAGTGGAAGATTCTGACATTGAGTTTTCTGTCCATGAGGACTCATCGGATGATGAAGCCACTCTTAGTGCAGATGAAGTGCCTGTTTTAGAGGAGGACATTGATGTGCCGATAGTGCAGCAAGAGGCATCTGGGCTACAGCCTGGGACTGCAAGGCTTCCCTTTGGAAGAGCTGACCTCGGGGTTGCCCCAGGCATGTGCAGCTGGCATTGCCTGACTTTACTGGTGTTCCAGGTTGTAGAGTGGATACTGAAAACCTTTTGCCTATACATTTTTTTCAGTTGTTTATGGACAATGTATTTTTGCGGAGATTGTTGAGCAGACTAATTTGAATGCTGAACAGTATTTGAGACACAGCAGTGCCAGACTTAGGCCCCACTCTAGAGCTACCTGGTGGACTCTCACAAATCAGGAAGAGTTGAAGGAGTTCTTGGGTTTAACTTTTTGATGGGCTTGATAAGGAAGCCATTGATGTCTTCATATTGGTCTACTAGTCCATTGATGGCAACGGCTATATTTCCGGCAATCATGAGTCATGATCGGTATTTGCTTTGTTGCTGGGATTTTGCACCTACACAGAACTATGCACAGGAAAACAGGACCTCGGTGTATAGGGGTGTACCAACCTACTACCTTAGTGCCCAAAATCCCAAAACCGACTAGCTATAGTGTCTCATTCGTTCTCCTCCAAAATCGCGAAGCCACAAATGATTAGACAACCCAGAACACAACACTCTCGACTCTCTCAGGAATCACGGTGGCAAGACATACCCTTTCGCTCGCTCACTCGTACTTGTCCACAGATAAGAATTGGCAGAGTCACTGTAATAGTTCAAAATGTTTATTTTAACTATCGTGTTCTATAATAAGGCATACGAGCCACTACCAACAGCAAAAATGCATAAACTCAGAACAATTAGCATTGTTACAATTCCATACAGTACAAAGAGGGATGTCATTATATAAAAACAGTGGAAAAAGGACTATAAGGCCTAACCACCCTCCCCTTGACTGGAAGAAGTTTATTATATAAAAGAAGATCTCTGGGCTTTGTCAGCAGACCCTATACCTTAAAGCCTAGATGTAAGGTTTACATCATAGGAACAGCATAGCTCTTCTCCATGGAAAGGGTTCTCTCCAAGTGTGTGTTAAAACAACATGCATTCCCGTAATATCAAAGCACGAGTCTCCAGCAGTGCAGCTGTGTTTAGCATGTTATGTCTAGGTGCTAGGGACTGACCAGAACAGAATAACAAGGGGCATTGTTTATCGACCTTGCACATCGTGTTCAGACTAAACTCTAGGAACTTAGCAGAGAACGTGAAAAGCAGACAGTTCTCATGTGAAAGGCATAAATAGAGTCTTGCAAAATAAAGTCATGTAGTAACGTGCGCAAAAGCAGCATCATGGCTGCAAAGCTCGTGCTAACTTAGCAATGTCGAGAATGACCCTAATGGCCATATAACACCCTCCCCCTGGTAAGGTCATAGGACATAGACAAAGGACCAAAAGAGAGTTCAAAAGCCAAGCAGAGTTCAAAGGCGTCTGAAAAAACCAAATTGGAAAAATGCAACAAAAAAGATTTCATCTTTTTCGTTTTTTTTATTGTTGACAAGTAAAAGTGTGTCGTCTCCGTGAAAATGTTATGATGAAGGAGGTGGTAAATCCATCAAAGCACGTGAACTTAAGAATGCAATTCCCTACAAAAGTGCATCTCCATCGTTAGTAGAAAAAAAGGATGCCATCCAATCAAGTAGGTCAAAGGAACAAACGTGCTCCTCGTAATCTGATGCTTCCAAAAGCATAACCGGACAACTTGCGTGATATTCGATGAAACTCTGTTGCAAGAGGTTCTGCGCAGCCGCACAGATATCCCATTCAGCCAATACTCCAAGTGCTGCTGCACGCGCCAAACGGCCATCCCCAGAACAAGCCTGGTCATGGGCCTCTAAGGGACCCATTAACTGGATAAAATCCGGGACTGGACATGACGTATTGGAGAGGCATAAATCCATAGCCCAATAGAAGGGGCACCGTCGACAGTAGAAAACTGGTTGCACGCAAGTAAAGTAGGCAAAGCGAAAAGTTAATCCATAACTCACGCCAAGCGTTACTAATGGCAGGCACCCAAAAACCTGTTGCATTTGGCCTGGTCTGTGCATTACCACAAGGTGAGCAGCCATTGCGCAGCAGGAACAGAAGAAGCAGGATTCCACCAGCTAACGCTAGTAATAAAGGGAATTCTCTGAAGACGCTGGAAAAAATAGAATGAATAAAAGCCGGTGTTACTCCAAAAATCATCTGAAAAGAAGTTACAAGGCCGGCTCCCACCTGTTTAAAAAAATGTGCAAGGCCTTTAGTGTCAGAACCATTAAATATTTGATGTATAAGCTCCCCAAAGTGGAGTGGGAGGTTGGTGTTCAGAAGTGACTGAATCTCACTAGAAGTTCTAGCCACCTGTAACTCGAAGGTCTCTCGAGCTGAAGTGAGAGCCACTTCTTGTTGGAACAATAGCGCTTTGAGCCTGCTCAATTTGTTGAAATCTGTTTTCAAAGTCAGAATGGAAGGCCAAATGGAACTATCTGCATTCCCATGTGGGGGCGTAAAAAGCACATTGCTACAACAAGTAACGCGTTGTGAAACAGTTACTAAATACGGGACTCCTGCCCGTAAACCACAGCAGTCCTGGTTGTTCAAAATAAGATAGCTGCCATTAGTAAGCAGGGTAAAAGCGGGAATTATTGATGGCACTGGAGTTCCTTTCATAAAACAAGCAAGATTAGGTGCAGATACATTACATGCGCCGAGCAATTTAACGTGTTTCCAAACTAGAGAATGTCCTACTGTGGAATCGCAGTCCTCCCTTGTTAGGAAGACCGCCTTATCCTCCAGTTGACATCTGTAAGTGAAAGGTAGGGACCATAATTCATGCAAAAATGCACTACCCAGGGGTTCGAAGCGGTCAATTGGAAAATGTTGCATGCAAGATTTAAATTGAACAGTGAGAATGGGGGAGAAATAACCCCATGAATTAACCAAACCGCTGAGTCCGTCTCCGCCACAGAGAATGGCAAGGGCTCCAATTGTTCAATGTGCAATAGAATGTATGTAGCATCTTTCATGGGCATGAAATGCTGTTTATCCGTGAGATTAAATGGTAAAAACAGTGGAGAAGCATTCAAATAATCCCAAGGGACCTTTCCCATTTTAAGAGTCTGTAAGGCCATGCAAACTGCATAACTGATCATAATTGATTTTGACCATGATATAACACAGATACATCATTCTGAACAATATCAATAACAGAAGAAACAATGTTATCCAATGTATAAATGCGTGAAGAAAGTGTGTTGATGCTATTGTCGACCATGGCAAGGACTTTTTCTAAATTTGCTTGATCAATTTGGTGCAGACAAAAGGCTGCCTCCATCTGCGAAAGTTTCCAAATTTCATTGTAAGCTGCATATATAAACCGTTTAGATCTGGGAACTCTGGGTCCTAAGATAAAATCAGCCAAATTGATGTCTCTCGACAAGAGCGACAGGTGTTGTTTCACTGATGATAGGGTGGTAATTTACCCACTGAGTATGTGGTGACCGAATGTGAACGTGGATACCGAGGCTCCGCTCTAGTCTGTGTGAAACCAGGTGTTACATTATAAAAACGCAATTGACATGCATTTGAATTTGTTTGCCACACCAACCAACCGGATGAATCAATTTCTGAGACATTAAAAGTGTCATTTTGAAACAAAGCCGCAAAGCATCAATAGTATAATTCGTTCGGGCACCCCAATTGTCATATTCCGCTAAAGACGGAATAGATGGGATATTCAAATTTTTTACAGTTGACAAGCCAAAGCACGTGGTTTGATAGATGCTATCATTTAAAAATAAAATCTGAGCCGGGATTAGGCAGGCACGATGCAGAGCCTCAGTTCCCTGAACCTGCCAAGGCTTTGTGCCCCAGATTGATTTTAAATCAATGGTCTCTTTCCAGTGATCATAACCCTGTGTGGCCAATTTAGTCCTAAAAGAGTTGGAGTAAATTAATTTAGTGTGGGTTAGGATAAATTTGGAATGAGATGACAAGTGTAGTTTAAAGAAATAGGATTCCGGATTGGACCTGTCATAATCTGTAAAATAAGTGAATTTATCTCTAAGAGTTTTCGAACTCCCCTGTATGGGAGTAGGACAATGTTCCCATTGAGTGTGATTAAAAACCGGTCTTAAAGTGTTTGTCTTATGCAAAAAATGATGCCCATAGTGTTGATAACAGAAGAGATCAGCATAATTGGCAGAATTAAATACAAATCTTCAACGTCAAAAGTAGCATAATATTTTAAATCAGAAAACAATGAATGTACTGCTTGCACATTCCAATCATCAGAATGTATGTCCTGTGTTACCACATCTCCTAATGAGACGCAAAACACGTATGGCACCCTGGGCACTTCCGTCGGGCCGTGGATTTCGAAAGCTACTTTATCCCAAACAATGCCATCTGCAACCGGGAATGCTGAAATGTTCACAAGAGTCTGATCACGTTTCATGATGTGGGACGATGTGTGTGGGGCCAGAATTCCATCGACTAAGTTCACAGCAGAGCGTTTTGGCAAATAATGACCATTGATGAGTAAGAAGAATACTGTTACAAATCCTATGGACGTGAAGAGGAAAATTAGGATGAGCACCAACCAAATGTAGGTCTATGTGGGGACCAGGTACGTCTTTTTGAACCAAGAGATGAAAACACTTAATCTAGTTGGTGGAACTGCCAAACTAGAAGACGAGGATGATGAGTCATAAGAGAAGCTGGCATGGTCCCCAAAATACCCGTTTTCACCCCTTGGTATTAAAGGTGGGTGAGAGGTATCAGCATGATGTTGTCGAGGATTGCTCGGCAGTTCCCTTTGGGACTCATCTGTGGGATACGTATACTCAACATCTGTGGGGGAAGAGGCTGGAGGCAAAACAGGTGAAAGGTCAAGAGTAGTTTCCATCTCAGCCTCACTGGTACAGGCTTTAGGCGTAGAGGTTGAGGCGACCGGATTCAAAGAGATAGCGTTGCACGAAACTGCAGGTGTGACACTATTCAGAATCGGCCAGACGGTGTAGCTTGACATTGTCCACTGAGATGTATCCGTTGTCTTTGCGACCAGGTAAAGGCGGTAAAATGACTGTACGTGTACCCTTCAATCCAAGCATTGGAACTGGTGCACGATATGAGGGACCAAATTCTTTTTTGTTCTCAAGCTTTCCTCGTACCAGATCTCCAATCTTGGGAAGCCAGCCGGCAACCGGAATCAGCAGTGCTGCATCATTGGAAGAGGGTAAATGTTCAGTTGCATAGCTGTCACGGGTCTTTTGTAGATCCTGTAACACAGTAGAATGATTATCTATGTCAAAGGTTGTGGCTGCCGCCACAACGTCTAGACCATCAAGGTCTGGTACAAACATTTTAATGCCAAAGAGCATTTCGTATGGGGTCCGCTCACCCAGAGATCTTTTAGGGAGATTATTGAGTGCACGTTGAACACCATACAAATGGGCCAGCCAGTTCCTGCCAGTACCTAAGACTCTAGCTGTCAAGGATAGCTTTAAGTCACGGTTCATCCGCTCCACAATTGAATTTCCCTCAGGCCTGTATGGAGACGAAAACTGCACCAGCACCCCCACTGACTTCATCATGTCCTTGTACGCCTTAGAGGCGAACGCTGGACCTTGGTCAGAGTGGATGGTGCCACAGGCAAACATCCTGACAAAGACATGCAAATCCCTGATGACATTTCAAGCGTCAGCACTGCGTTGTGTCAAACCCAAAGGAATCTAGTGCACAAATCAACTGCAACTTAAATGAATTTATATGCAGTATCAGAAGAGAATGGACCGCAGTGATCAAGATATACACAGCCGAATGGTTGATTAGAAATACATAGCTGTGTTTGTGGTGGGCTCGACACCGTCAATGGTTTGATTTGTTGACAAATGTCACAAGAAAGCACATAATTACTGGTTTGTTTATATAAACCATGCCACCAATAACGTTGCTGTAAATTCTAGACTGTCGCAGACACCCCGACATGTGCAGAAGCCATGCCCTCGTGTGCGGCTCTGATCAAAGCAAGTCTGCGGTCCATGTTGGGAATCAGCCGATCCCCAACAGATGGAATGGAAGCGTAAGGAACTTGTTCGGGAGAAATATGATAAGAGTATTTTGAAGGGAAACCCTGAGGATAAGCAGTTCCCTCCTTCGTAGCAGCTACCGCTGCGAGAATATCATTATCTATTTTAGTCATGGACCTTGTAATTGCTGCTACGGAACACGTGGCTACTGCAGATTTGGCCGCTTCGTCAGCCAAAGAATTACCAAGAGCATGTGCTCCCACACGCTGATGGCCAAGAGTATGTATAACATGTTTGAGGGGCAGACATTGTTTAAGGTCTGCCACTCGAACCCAAAGCGTCTTATGCCTAATTGCACTGCCTTTAGAGTCTCGATAGTCATTTCGAGTCCAAAAGAATAAGTTGTCATTAAAAGACTGAACACAGTAGTAAGAATCGCACACAATAGGAGTAATCACATTAGGATCTGCAAAGTTGAGAGCAAGAATAAGAGCACGCAGCTCTGCCAATTGTGTCGTACAGTCCCCAAGCGCTTAAGTATGCACTATGGAAGACTTAAACTCTCCATCGACAATGGAACCAGCAACAATTGCGCAAGTCGCAGAATAAGCGTGTTTGGAGCCAGTGGCCGGTTGAGCCGAGCCATCGGTGTAAATGATACATTTGTATTCATGTAAAGTAAGCAATGACAAGGGAGGAGGATGAACATGTTCATACTGTAAAAACTCCTGTGTCTGAAGTGCAGGGTCAAAGATAAATGTGACATCAGACGATGTCAGAGACGTAGCCCATTGTATCCAACGGGGATGTAATGCTTTAGAGTTAGGTACACTTGCTTTGATCACGGCCTCCAAAGCAGGGAAGGGAGTGACCATAAGAATGCGTTTACCTTGCGCCAGTGAGCGTTCTTGCAGAATCGCCATTTGGACCGCTGTTAAAATCTTTTCAACATTGGAAAAACGCATTTCAGCTGCAGTGTACAAATGTGATTTGTATGCTATAGGTACTGTGTCCCCCTCATTCAACGTCAAGTAAGTGAAACCCACCTTCCCTGGTACTATACGTATCACCAGGTTCGTGGTGTTATCACACATCAACAAGTAGTTAGTTGCAAGCATGTCAAATTGCAAAGATTGTAGGATAGAGGTATGTTCCGGAAGCCAGCTGGCAGAAGAATATGTTGGTTGTATCAAAGCATAAAGCGGCTTGATACGCTGGGCATAATCGGAAATGTATGTCCTCCCAAAATTCAAAAATCCCAGCAAGCACTGAAGTTTTTTCAGTGTAGAAGGGGGTTGCAATTGAGCACATTTCTCCAGGAAATGGGGGGCTAACCCCTTTCCTTCATTATTGAGCTCATAGCCCAAAAAGAGCACCGCCAAATGAGCGATGTGTGATTTTGTAAAATTGAATTTATATCTATAATCAGCAAATGCTGAAATTATGCGGTTGACTCGGACAAGATGCGGCATAAGCTCATCGTCCGTTAGATAGATGTCATCTACATACGAGAACGCATCTGGTTCTATGTCGAGTAACAAAGACACAACACATGCAGCGAATGCCCCGGGGCTGTTCTTATACCCCAAAGGCAAGCATGTAAATTTTACCAACGGTGGTGAATGCTGTCAAGTCACGGCTCTCAGGAGCCAGATTGTGACTGTAGAAACCATTGGATATTTCCAGTGTAGTTTTGTATTTTTTACGAACAAGGTTGTTTACCAGCGCAGAGCTGTGTGTGTTTTGCACTGCAAACGTGCGACAATGACTATTCAAATTTCGGTAATCCAACACAATGCGATATGAACCGTCAGGTTTTGATACTGTAAAGAGAGGATTATTCATCGGTGATGTACATGATTCAATCACTCCTTGATATTCTAACTGTGTCAGAATGCCACAAACGTGCGCTTTAGCTTCACGTTTGATTGGATACTGCGGTTTTGGTTGTGGCATAGACCGTAATGGTATCTCATGGGCCGGGGAATCTATATCACAGCCTGCCTGATTACGGTACACCACTGGGGCAAGGGCCAAAGCCCACTCAGCTGCTAAAGCCTTTGCATGCTCTTCAGGGACGTAACACGAAAAACGTGGCTAACACAAATGGTGGAGGCCAATCTGCCTCCACCAACAAAATGTCGTATGAGGAGGTTAGATTTTCCCAGAAAACCGCTTTGATTGGACGTTGCACATCACCTTCAATTTGGAAAATAATCTCATAGAGTCTATACGGGGGGCAACCCGGGTATCTGCTGTTTCTACTGTTATGAATGTATCAGTTGCTGTCGCCTCCAGACAGGGACGCAGTGCCTCCCGCACTATGGTAACCTCCGCTGCGCTGTTGAGCAGAGTCACTGCCCATGTCCAGTCCAGGAGTCGCGTTCTCACCGTCTGAGGCATACCTCGCTGTTAAAGCGGCAACTTTTTTCTTCTGATACAGGGGTTCCAAAACGAGGCAGGCCCTCTTGTTTGGCTTTAACGTCAAACTGACGAGGATGATCTCATCCCTGTTGATTAGTTGGACCTTTTCCACGATCCTGGCGCTCCCCTCCACCGACTTGAGAGTCCCAAGTGTCCTGCAAGGAACGAGGAGAGCGCTGATCAGTGACTTGAAATCTATCAGGAGTCTTAATTTTCGCGCGGTCGCGCAAATCATAAGTGCGCTCAGAAGACTCAGGTGTCGGTGAACCAGCACGCAAACCTTGCTTCTGCTGTTGCTGCCCCTGTTTTTTATTTTTTCCAGTTCTTTTTAGGAAATAACGGGCACTCGTCTTCATCAGGTTGGGCCTTTTGTGTTTGAGATTGCGTCTGCGTTTGAGTAAAAGGCTTAACTCCCAGACTATTGCGGCCAATGGTTTTATAAGCCTTTGCAATAATCTTCGGTAATTCTCCTGGCTTATCTGCGTCTGCAACAGCCTCCAAGCGGTTAGCCACTTGTAAGCTCACAGCATCACCCTTGACATTAGCAAGGATCATATCAGCAACCACGTCGAACACCCCCACCAGTCTCATCCCTAAGAGCCACCTTGGCTCTGTGTTCATCCTGAACATGTTTTATCACGGAAGGGAGTACGGTCATGGAGGGAGTGCTGAAACACTTCGAATATACTGTTGCAAACACCTTGCCCCAGGTGCTACAATCAGCTAATTCGGGAATCAAGTCTTTAGGCAAACTTATGGTTAAGATCCTGTGTTTCTCCACAGGAGTGGTATTCGGAAAAACAGCTTCGATTTGTCCAAATTTCTCAGCAAGCCAATAAGGTAACTCATCCTTATTTTGTGGACGCTTGCCCATCACTGAATTTACCATAAGAGGACTGATGGTTACACCACGTGGTCCAGCTGGTTGTGCAGCAATGCCAGGTGGTCCCACCTGAAAGTTGCGCGAAATGAACTGTATAACAGCTCTATGTATACGTATTAATGAAGTATGCAATACACGGAGTTCTGCGATTGTAGCAGTTAGATAACGTGGGTGTGGAGTATACCCAGCCAACACGGGCCACGTGGCCCCATCTATCGATAAAGGGCCTAAACGGACCGGCGTTATTGGGTGTGGAAGGGTGCCATTAAACCATATTTGGTGTTGCCAAGCAGCCAGCAGAACTTCGAGAGCGCTATAAGGCTGATAAATCTGTGGAAGGGTCGAGGCAGAATATTCGTGAAACAAATTATCTGTTCCATCTACCGCCGGAAAGGTGACCCAAGAATAAAACACCTCGAAGTGGTAAGCAGCATCCACTTCTACAACAAAAATAAGAGCAACACCAGCATTAGGGACACCATTTTGAGTCAAATAAGCTGTGATTGCAGCCCGATTAGGCGGTGCAATGGCAACCGCCATAATGAATAACAAAGAAAAACAACCTAAAGCACGACAGCGCAATAACGGGTAAATGAGAAAGAGAAGGAACCTTTTAAAATTCAAGCTTGAAAGAACCTATAAAACATCAATATAGGAGGTTATACCGTAACAACTGTCTCCGGAAACAGAAGTGAGGGGATTGTGGACAAGCACAAGCACTACTCAGGAGTCTTGCAGATAAGAACCAGACCGATCATTGGCGGCGCCATGTTGCGGGGATTCTGCACCTACACAGAACTATGCACAGGAAAACAGGACCTCGGTGTATAGGGGTGTACCAACCTAACACCTTAGTGCCCAAAATCCCAAAACCGACTAGCTATAGTGTCTCATTCGTTCTCCTCCAAAATCGCGAAGCCACAAATGATTAGACAACCCAGAACACAACACTACCGACTCTCTCAGGAATCGCGGTGGCAAGACATACCCTTTCGCTCGCTCACTCGTACTTGTCCACAGATAAGAATTGGCAGAGTCACTGTAATAGTTCAAAATGTTTATTTTAACTATTGTGCTCTATAATACAGTATACAAGCCACTACCAGCAGCAAAAATGCATTGTTACAATTCCATAGAGTACAAAGGGGGATGTCATTATATAAAGACAGTGGAAAAGGACTATAAGGCATAACCACCATCCCCTTGACTGGAAGACGTTTATTATATAAAAGAAGATCTCTGGTCTTTGTCAGCAGACCCCATACCTTAAAGCCTAGATGTAAGGTTTACATATTAGGAATAGCATAGCTCTTCTCCATGGAAAGGGCTCTCTCCAAGTGTGTGTTAAAACATGATAAAAATGGTACCTCACTTGTGTGGGTGTGCCAAGTACCTGCGGCAGGGAAGGGAAGGGCCCAAAACGTATTGTGGAGACATCAAAATTACCTATCACAAAACGACCTGGTTTTGCAAGGGGGTCCCCTGGATTTTTGGTCCCGGGCTAAGCGGCCATCTAGGGAAACCTACCTAACCCAGACATTTCTGAAAACTAGACAGTCGGGGGAGTCCAGGGAGGTATGACATCAAAGGCAATAGACCTGACTTACTAAAGGTACAAATCATATGTTAAAACCAAAAGCCCTTTAAGGGTGGATTGATATTAGAATCTGTTAGTACCTACAGACAGGCTTTTTGTTCATGAAATCTAGTAGATTACTGTGATAAGCAAGGGTTTTGTTGCTGATTACTTCCTTTGACAACAATGTGATAATGATTGCTAAATCCTCTGCCTAGGCCTGGTAGGTAAAGGCCTGTGTGATAAAAAACATATATGTAAAGAACTCTACATACATTGATGGGTTTGGGTTAGCCCTCTTCAGTCATATCGGGCCTGATTCACAGAACTAACTTACGTCAAAAACGTAAACGTAAACGTAAAGTTAGTAGTTTTTAGGTATTCACAGAATACACTTACTCATTTTGGTATTCACAGAATGAACTTACTCATTTTGGTATTCACAGGATAGTACTAACTTTACGTTTACGTTTACGTTTATGTTTACGTTTTGACGTAAGTTAGTTCTGTGAATCAGGCCCACTGGGCCTGATTCACAGAACTAACTTACGTCAAAAACGTAAACGTAAATGTAAACATAAACGTAAAGTTAGTACTATTCTGTGAATACCAAAATGAGTAAGTGTATTCTGTGAATACCTAAAAAGTACTAACTTTACGTTTACGTTTACGTTTACGTTTTTGACGTAAGTTAGTTCTGTGAATCAGGCCCATCAAGCGTCAGTTAAATTATGTTTCTCCCTCTTACAACATACTGCAGGGGGCAATGGGTTGGCCTATTTCAACCATTGGCTCTATTGCGCCATGAGAAATGGGTTTGCCTGCTCACATATGCACATCCACCTAAAAATAAGTCAGCTTCAGTGTCTGGCTCGTGGTCAGTCCTTTTGTTTTTCATTTATCCCTTTTATAGACCCTCTTTCATTTTCTTCCTTATTTTCCTTCTGTTTTTTATAATTTAGATCATCCTGCAAATCACCACACCATCCAACCATCCTACGCACTTGCCTCTCATTTAATCTGCATTGTACTGCATCCTGTGCAACCACTATTCCTCAACTGGGCAGTGATCTTGGAATTATATTGTCCATAGTTTATTACTGTGCTGCCATTCTATGATGGGCAGCATGGGTAGAAGCATTTTGCGGTCCCAGTTTGATCAGTACAACAACGATGCACTGTATACTTTAGCATTCGAAGTTAGACATCCAGTTTGATGTCTACTAAGCAGCTATCTTCAAGTGATATTGAGCACAGTGTTTGATTTTTTTACCACTCCAAGAAGGCCAACATATTGCTACTAAACATGGAGCTATGTTTGAACATTAAAACAACAATACACTATGTACAATGCCATTGCATGACAGCCAGCATTGTTATGTTTAAATGTATTTTTGTATTGCAAGCAATTGCCCACCAAGTTTAGCTTTTTTTCCTGATTGTTTTCTGATTTGATTTTTATTAACATTTTGATATCATGCCTAACAAGGCAATACAAACAGTTCATATACACACATAGAACAAAATAAACATAACACTTAAAAAGAAACTCCAGTCATCTTAAAACATATACATTTACACTGACAAACCCTACCCAACCCCATAAAAAATATTTAAAATCAACAAGTACTACTTTTTACCTGCTACATGATCAATATTTAAAACACTAAAATCTCTCCTGCTTCCTGTCCAAACTGGAGCACTCTAACTGAGACCCATTTCCGCAAAGATTTTGTATTAATCATATTTCTATACAAAGTAAACACTGTAATTGTGCAAAATGCAATTCACTTGTGTGAAAAATAGAGCTGTAGTATTATAAAATATAGTTATTTATATACTGTACACAATTGTGCACCATAGGCATTAGTTAAACAATTAACATTGTGCAAGGCACAATTTTTTTTGTGCAAAATAAAGCGACGGTAATACAGAATACAATTATAATTAAACCATTATTTTTATGCCGTGCGCAATTGAGCAAGATGAGCATTAGGATTGTACATACAGTGTAAACAATCATCATTGTGCAAAATGCTATTTCTTTTGTGCAAAATAGAGTGACTGTAGTGCCAAATACAGTAATAATCATGCAAAGTGCTATTAGGCAAGGTAGGTGTTGACGTTATACAAAATACCCTCTCTTTTATTAATGGTAAACCTGTGGCAGAGTGACATACAATACTTGTATGTGTGCAAAAGAGCAATTAAAACTCAGGGAGCTCAGTGTACCCCTTCCATATCTCTAGCGCTGGGAACCACTCTGCTCAATTAACTGTTCATAAACAATGGACAGGAATTTACCTACCACATAGCACAACAATATATTATCACATCTTAGAATTAATTTCATTAAATCATTTTTACGGCAGACCTGTGTCATTCTAAAAGCCAGTAAAAGCTATTTTCTTCTACTAGCATCAAAACATGCGCAGGCTATGAGTAAATGCAGAAATGTAATGGTACACTTTGACAAAAGGGACACTTAACTATATCTAACCCTGTCTGTCTAGCCAGCTTCCATCATATTAAGGCTGGAACCTGCCCCAGCCTAACCTTCAAAGCCCACCTCCTATTATAAGCACTTTTTATATCCTGCAGGTAAGGCTGAATACGCCTATATACAAAAGAGATTTGCACCCACTATCTATTATTTTTTTCAAATATGGTCTATTCTGATCAGACACAGTTAATGAATTGCAACACTGGATTTGAACATTATTTAGTTAGCGAGGTTAGCCTTTTAAATTTCCCAAGTTCATTAAAGTTTCTTCAAACATGACGTGTTGTTAGAAATGGGATCTCTAGTTGGCAAGGGCTTGCACCTTTGTCCAAGTAGGGACCCTTCTTCCTAGTCAGGGTAAGGGTTGTTACACTCGTGAAGTAACCCCTGCTCACCCTCGTGGTAGCTTGGCACGAGCAGTCAGGCTTAATTCAGAGGCAGTGTGTAAAGCATTTGCACATAACCAACAGTAATACAGTGTAAGCACTACAAACGGACACCACACCAGTTTAGAAAAATAACCAATATTTTATATACTCAAGACAAGACCAATTACGACAAAAATCCACAATACGATACTTTACGAATGAATACTTGATACGTTAACTTCTTCTTTGCAGGAATAGCACAAAAGCAAAGTTCGTACGAGTCGGTAGCTCCGTCCGAGCCTACCGTGATGCTGAGAACCACAGAGTCTAACAGTTCCAGCCGACCGCGTCGATACGGGCCAGCAGAGTCGTGAACAGACTCGGTCACAGTACCTTTCTCGTTGTGGCTGGTACGGAGTGTACGAGCCGGTTGGCGTTCGTCGCGGTTGCGGTGCAAGACGGAGCGATGCAAGGTGCGGTGTCCCTCGATGCGGTGCAGGCAGCGGCTCGATGAGCGTCGTGCAGACGGAGTCGGTGAGTCCAAGGCGTGCGATGCAGGGCGAGACGATGCTCAATGCGGTGCTGACAGGTTGCGATGCAGGCGACCTAGCCGGAGTGCGGGAGCTGGCGTTGGACAGCGGTGCGAGTCGGAGCGGTGCGTCGCAGACGTGCGAGCGGTGCCCCAAATGCGGTGCGGTCTCGACTCTTGAGCCAGTTGCAGCGACAGTGTCGGTCTGGTCCGGCTGGCCCAGTGAAGCGATGCGATGCGAACTGCGGTGCCCACAGGTCACGGTGCAAGCAGCGGCTCGATGTTGGTGGCGTCGGACGTCGCCCACGGTGAGACCAGGGTTGCGATGCGAAGCGGGGCGATGCGGTCTGCGGTGCAAACAGGTCACCGGCCAGGGATGGATTCGGTTGACGGAGTCGGTTGCAGTTCCCTTCCTCTGTGGCGACTGAAACAGCGTTCCAGAAGCGGTACCCAGAGGCTTGTGAAGTCTTTGTAGTCCCTGAGACTTCTTAACAGGAGGCCAGCTCGGTTCCTGGCCCTTGGAGATACTCAGCACAAGTTTGTAGAAAGTTCAGTCCAGTCCTTTCACTGCCCAAGGCAGAAGCAGCAGCTGCAGGCCAACCCAACAAAGCAACAACACAGCAAAGGGGCAGTACTCCTCCTGGCAGCTCTTCCAGCTCTTCGTCTTGGCAGGTTCCTTGATTCCAGCGAGATCTAAATTCATGGGGTCAGGGCCCCAATATTTATATCCCAAATTCCTTTGTTCTCTGAAGGCAGAGAGGCCTTTGCCTAGTCCAAACCAGTTCTGGAGCACTTTGTTGACAAGTCTCCGTCCCTTCTTTCAGTGAGTAGGCCAGGGACATCAGACGCACCACAGGAGGTGGAGCCAGCATTGTGGAGGGAAGGCACTGTCCTATTCAGGGCCCAGGTGCGACCCCTCCCACCCATCTACAGGTCGATCTGGCTATTCAGCCCTGCGCTGACTCACCCTGTCTCCTGGCATCCCCCAGCCCCTGTCACTCACATTCCAGACACGGAATACACAACCTCACAGAGGCAGGCTTGGATGGTTAGACAAGAAAATACCCACTTTCTAAAAGTGGTATTTTCAAACACAGAATGTTAAAACCAACTTCACTAAAAGCTGCATTTTATCATTCTGAGTCCAGGCATACTAAACTCGAATTTCTACCATGTTCCCGGGGTCAGTTAGGATTATATACTGTAATAATCAAAACCGCCCGTTCTGGCCTAGGGGAACAGGTAGCCTTGCAATAGTGAAAAACGAACTAGGCTGTAATTCACTATCAGGACATGCCGCACACACCCGGGCATGTCCTACCTTTCGCGTACAACGCACCCTGCCCACAGGGGTACCTTGGGCCTACCTTAGGGGTGACTAACATGTAGCAAAGGGAAGGTTTAGGGACTTGCAAGTGTGTGCACTTGCCAAGTCGACATGGCAGCCCCAGGCTGCGCACGGGCTCTGCGATGGCAGGCCCGAGTTACACTTTACGGGCTGTTTGCGTGGGTGGCACAATCCAGTGCTGCAGCCCACCAACAGCATTTGGTCTATAGGCCCTGGCACTCGCAGTGCACTTTACAAGGGACTGACACATAAACCAAATAGGCCAATCATGGAAACACCAATCCATAACACATTTTATACAGGAGCACTTGCACTTTCCCACTGGACCGCAGTGAGGAAAGTGCGCAGAATCATCACACCAGCAAAAACAGAGTCAAAACCGGGAGGTCCGAAAGCAAAAAGTCAGGGGAAACACGCCAAAAGATGCCAAGTCTAACACATGTCCCCTCCAGCTGAAAGTAGGGAGAACTACCCAACCCCATTGGAGTTCTCTTCACTAAGGCGGAAGAACCTGGACAGACCATCTGCGTTGGCGTGTTCTGTACCAGGACGGTGTTCCACCGTAAAGTCCATTCCCTGTAGGGAGATGGACCACCTCAGCAGTTTTGGATTCTCACCCCTCATTTGCATCAACCATCTGAGGGGCCTGTGGTCTGTCTGAACCCGGAAGTGAGTCCCAAACAGGTATGGTCTCAACTTCTTCAGTGCCCAGACCACAGCAAAAGCTTCCCTTTCTATGGCACTCCACCTCTGTTCCCTGGGAAGTAGTCTCCTGCTAAGGAAGACTACAGGCTGATCCAGGCCCTCTTCGTTCAGTTGTGAGAGCACCGCTCCCACACCATGCTCTGAAGCGTCAGTCTGCACGACGAATTCCTTGGAGAAGTCAGATGCCTTGAGCACGGGCGCCGTGCACATGGCTGCCTTCAGGGCATCAAAAGCTTTCTGGCAGGACTCAGTCCAGATCACTTTCCTGGGCTGCCTCTTAGAGGTCAGCTCTGTTAAGGGGGCAACGATGGTGCCATAGCCCTTAACAAATCTCCTATAGTAACCGGTGAGACCTAAGAAGGCTCTCACCTCTGTCTGGGTCTTGGGGGCTCCCAAGCCAGAATGGTGTCAATCTTGGGTTGTAGGGGCGCCACCTGGCCGCTTCCTACCTGGTGTCCCAAGTACACCACAGAACCCTGCCCGATCTGGCACTTACTGGCCTTGATCGTGAGGCCTGCACCTTGCAGAGCCCTCAATACTTTCTCAAGGTGCTGTAAATGTTCTTCCCAGCGGGAACTGAACACAGCAATGTCATCCAGGTAGGCGGCACTGAAATCCTCCAGCCCAGCCAACACCTGATTGACCAACCTCTGAAAGGTGGCAGGGGCATTCTTCAACCCAAAGGGCATCACCCGGAATTGGTAATGACCTTCTGGGGTTGAGAATGCTGATCTCTCCTTGGCCCCATCGGTTAAGGCAATCTGCCAGTACCCAGACGTCAAATCAAACGTGCTGAGGAACCGGGCAGCTCCCAACCGATCAATGAGCTCATCAGCTCTGGGGATGGGGTGCGCGTCAGTCCTGGTGACGGCATTGAGCCCACGGTAGTCCACACAAAACCGGAGTTCTGGAGTGGCACCGGGCGCCGCAGCCTTTGGGACCAAGACCACTGGGCTGGCCCAAGGACTGTGGGAGGGCTCAATCACCCCTAACGCCAACATCTTAGAGACCTCCTCCTTGATGCTGGCTCTGACCCGGTCAGTCAACCTGTAAATCTTGTGCTTCACAGGATGGCTGTCACCGGTGTCCACGTCATGGGTACACCAGTGAGTAACACCGGGGGTCAGAGAGAACAGTGGGGCGAACTGTCCCAACAACTGGCGACAGTCCCCCTGCTGCTCTTGAGTCAGAGTAGGGGAGAGGATCACACCCTCTACGGACCCATCATGCTCCTTGGTAGACAGGAGGTCAGGGAGAGGCTCGCTCTCCTCTTCCACCCCATCATCTGTCGCCAAGAGCATACTCACTTCGGACCTCTCGAAGTGGGGCTTGAGGCGGTTCACGTGAAGGACCCTCAACGGGTTCCTTGGAGCCTGCAAATCCACCAGGTAGGTGACGTCACTTTTGCGCTCCTTTACCTCATATGGCCCAGTCCACTTGTCCTGCAAGGCACAAGGTGCCACTGGGGCCATTACCCACACTTTCTGCCCAGGTTGAAATTCGACCAGAGTGGCGTTCTGGTCATACCATCTCTTCATTTCTTCCTGGCTTGCTTCTAGGTTCGCCTGAGCGAGTTTCCTGAAGCGGGCAGTTTGGTTTCTAAAGGCCAGCATGTAGCTAAATACATCCTGGGAGTTTTCCTGGGAGCCGCCTCCCAGCCTTCCTTCACCAAACTCAGAGGTCCTCTGACAGGGTGGCCATACAGGAGCTCAAAGGGGCTATACCCAAGAGACTTCTGAGGCACCTCCCTGTATGCAAAGAGTAGGCATGGCAAGAGGACGTCCCACTTACGCCTCATGGGTTCTGTTAGACCCTTGATCATGCCTTTCAAGGTCTGGTTGAATCTCTCCACCAGACCGTTTCCTTGTGGGTGGTAAGGAGTGGTGAACTTGTAGGTTACACCACACTCCTTCCACAGGGATGTCATATACTTCGATATGAAATTGGTCCCCCTATCGGAAACCACCTCTCTGGGGAATCCCACACGGGAAAAGATCCCCATTAACGCCCGGCCCACCACTGGCGCCGTCGTTGTCCTGAGAGGGATTGCCTCCGGGTACCGGGTGGCATGGTCCATCAAGACCAGGATGTACCTGTTGCCCATGGCTGTCTTGGGATCCAGCGGCCCCACAATATCCATCCCTACCCTTTCAAAGGGTGTTCCAACAACCGGAAAAGGTTGGAGAGGAGCTTTGACCTTCCTCCCACTCTTACCACTTGCCTGGCAAGTTTGGCAAGACCTGCAGTGTGCATCTGACTGCCTTCGCATTTGGGGCCAAAAGAAGTGGGTGACAAGCCTGTCAAAGGTCTTGTCCTGCCCCAAATGTCCTGCCAAAGGCACGTCATGAGCCAGACCCAGTAGGAAGGTCCTGAAGCGCTGGGGTACCACCAGCACACGGGCTGACCCAGGCTCAGCAACCTTAGGCTCACTGTATAGGAGACCACTCTCCCAGTAGATCAGATGTGACCCGGACTGATTACCAGCTGCCTGGTCTGCAGCCTGCCGCCGCAGACCCTCCAGAGTAGGGCACTCGTTCTGCTCCCTGCAGAACTCCTCCCTGGTGGGACCCCCTTCTTGCTGCCAATGGGTCAGCTCAGAGATGTCTCCCAGTTCGGCTACCTGCTCCCCTGTAGGCACCGGGGCGTCCCCTCGAGGTCCGCCTCCTCCCGGTCCGTGGGAACTTCGGGGGCCGGTTTCCCGCGCCCTGCCCTTTCTCTTGGCAGGGACTTGGGCCACTGTTTCAGGCTCCAAATCCTCTTGATCACCCTTTCTGGCTGCCATTGACCGAGTAGACACGCATGCCCACTCTGGCAACCCAAGCATCTCCAAGTGAGACCTGAGCTCAACCTCCTTCCATGAGGACTGCTCCAGGTCGTTTCCTAGCAGACAATCGACAGGCATGGTAGGGCTCACAACCACCCTCAAGGGACCTGAGACCCCCCCATTCAAAGGGGAACCTGCGCCACCATACACTGGCGCTCAGAGTTGTCGACAGCAACTACTTGGTGGAATGCTCCTGGGACTACTTGCTTCTCAGACACCAGGTGACACCGGACTGAGGTCACACTGGCTCCAGTATCTCTGAGAGCCTCTACCCTGTTCCCGTTAATGGTCACCCAGGTGCTATATTTCTTTGTGTTAGGGGGCACCTGGTTTCCTGGGACCATCTCACTGTCCCCGAGTGAGACAAGGGTCAATTCTGCGGGATCCCCACCCTCCTGTGGGCACCCCTCCTCCCCAAGCGCTACACTAGCCAACACTTTGGACTGTCCACCGGTGGGTGGCTGTGTCCCCTTCGGGCACTTGGGGTCCCCCTTAAAGTGACCTACCTGGTCACATGCATAACACTTGCGGGGCCGGTCTCAACAGGCTTCCCTGTAGAGACCCCTTTCTTCTTATCACTGGGGGCTGGGAACCTTTACCCTGGGTACTAGTTTGGGGCCCTTTAAAGAACTCCTGTGCTTTACCCTTGTCCCCCCACCTTTCTGCTGGGGACCCTGCCCACCTTTGGCTGAGTCTCCCCCAAACGCTTTCTTGTGGACCCTGGTACTCACCCAGCGGTCCGCTTCCATAGCAAGCTTCCTGGGGTCAGTTAGCTTACTATCAACTAGGTGCTGGCGCAGATCTGCAAAACATAGACTAGACAAGTGCTCCCATGCAATCAAGTTGTAGAGCCCCTGAAAATCTGTTACACTACTGCCCTTCACCCAACCATCCAGAGACCTGCAGAACACATCCACACATTCCAACCAAGTGTTGACATCAGACTTCTTACTGGACCTGAACTGATCCCTGTATTTTTCAGGAGTAAGACCATACTTCGTGAGAAGGGCATCCTTCATGTCAGCATAGGTGAGGTGATACCCCTTACCCAAAGCTATCAGAGCATCCCTTGCTTCTTCCGGGAAAAGTGGCCACAATCCTGCTCCCCAATTCTCCTCAGGGACCCCATTCATGTGTATGGCTGCCTCATAACCCTGGAACCACCTTTGTATGTCATCCCCCTTCTTGAACTCCTTGCCTACGTTCTTGGGAATGTGCACAATCCTGTCTGCCTTTCTGGACGAATTGCTGCCACCATCTGAGCCTGACTTACTCCTAAGTTCTAGCTCCTTTAGTTCTCTCTCATGCTCTAAGAGCATCTTCCTCTCCTCTATGGCCAATCTCTTCTCCTCCCGCTCACTCTCCAGCCTGAGCTTCTGCAGCTCGAACTGCCTTGCCTCCCGCCTGTCCTCCAGCTCCTCTGGGGACAGACTGCTGCTGCCTGACCTGGCGGGTTCCCCCTACCCAAAAGCACATCCACCCTGGAAATAGGCTCCTCCGCCTCCTCACTGAGATCACCAGGCTGCCCATTGGCATGTCTGGCTGCTACCCAGGCCCTCAGCGCCTTCTGTAGCTCCTCCTTCCTTGTGAGGCCTTTAATTTGGACTTTCAGGTTTTTACAAATCGCTCGTAACTCCTTTACGGCGTAGGATTCCAACCTGTCCTCCTCAAAGATAACTTCCAGAGATGCAACGGATGATGCAATTGATTCAGGCATGACAAAAGTCGTGAGTTGAAAACTGGCAAGATCAAAAATAGGCCAAAAGAAAAAGAACCAGTATGTGGTACGTAATGGTCTGCGATATGGTAGTAGTGCACACCAATCACTGTAAGTCAAGTGCAAACACAAGTCCTATCCTCACCGCTGACAACCAATGTTAGAAATGGGATCTCTAGTTGGCAAGGGCTTGCACCTTTGTCCAAGTAGGGACCCTTCTTCCTAGTCAGGGTAAGGGTTGTTACACTCGTGAAGTAACCCCTGCTCACCCTCGTGGTAGCTTGGCACGAGCAGTCAGGCTTAATTCAGAGGCAGTGTGTAAAGCATTTGCACATAACCAACAGTAATACAGTGTAAGCACTACAAACGGACACCACACCAGTTTAGAAAAATAACCAATATTTTATATACTCAAGACAAGACCAATTACGACAAAAATCCACAATACGATACTTTACGAATGAATACTTGATACGTTAACTTCTTCTTTGCAGGAATAGCACAAAAGCAAAGTTCGTACGAGTCGGTAGCTCCGTCCGAGCCTACCGTGATGCTGAGAACCACAGAGTCTAACAGTTCCAGCCGACCGCGTCGATACGGGCCAGCAGAGTTGTGAACAGACTCGGTCACAGTACCTTTCTCGTTGTGGCTGGTACGGAGTGTACGAGCCGGTTGGCGTTCGTCGCGGTTGCGGTGCAAGACGGAGCGATGCAAGGTGCGGTGTCCCTCGATGCGGTGCAGGCAGCGGCTCGATGAGCGTCGTGCAGACGGAGTCGGTGAGTCCAAGGCGTGCGATGCAGGGCGAGACGATGCTCGATGCGGTGCTGACAGGTTGCGATGCAGGCGACCTAGCCGGAGTGCGGGAGCTGGCGTTGGACAGCGGTGCGAGTCGGAGCGGTGCGTCGCAGACGTGCGAGCGGTGCCCCAAATGCGGTGCGGTCTCGACTCTTGAGCCAGTTGCAGCGACAGTGTCGGTCTGGTCCGGCTGGCCCAGTGAAGCGATGCGATGCGAACTGCGGTGCCCACAGGTCACGGTGCAAGCAGCGGCTCGATGTTGGCGGCGTCGGACGTCGCCCACGGTGAGACCAGGGTTGCGATGCGAAGCGGGCGATGCGGTCTGCGGTGCAAACAGGTCACCGGCCAGGGATGGATTCGGTTGACGGAGTCGGTTGCAGTTCCCTTCCTCTGTGGCGACTGAAACAGCGTTCCAGAAGCGGTACCCAGGGGCTTGTGAAGTCTTTGTAGTCCCTGAGACTTCTTAACAGGAGGCCAGCTCGGTTCCTGGCCCTTGGAGATACTCAGCACAAGTTTGTAGAAAGTTCAGTCCAGTCCTTTCACTGCCCAAGGCAGAAGCAGCAGCTGCAGGCCAACCCAACAAAGCAACAACACAGCAAAGGGGCAGTACTCCTCCTGGCAGCTCTTCCAGCTCTTCGTCTTGGCAGGTTCCTTGATTCCAGCGAGATCTAAATTCATGGGGTCAGGGCCCCAATATTTATATCCCAAATTCCTTTGTTCTCTGAAGGCAGAGAGGCCTTTGCCTAGTCCAAACCAGTTCTGGAGCACTTTGTTGACAAGTCTCCGTCCCTTCTTTCAGTGAGTAGGCCAGGGACATCAGACGCACCACAGGAGGTGGAGCCAGCATTGTGGAGGGAAGGCACTGTCCTATTCAGGGCCCAGGTGCGACCCCTCCCACCCATCTACAGGTCGATCTGGCTATTCAGCCCTGCGCTGACTCACCCTGTCTCCTGGCATCCCCCAGCCCCTGTCACTCACATTCCAGACACGGAATACACAACCTCGCAGAGGCAGGCTTGGATGGTTAGACAAGAAAATACCCACTTTCTAAAAGTGGTATTTTCAAACACAGAATGTTAAAACCAACTTCACTAAAAGCTGCATTTTATCATTCTGAGTCCAGGCATACTAAACTCGAATTTCTACCATGTTCCCGGGGTCAGTTAGGATTATATACTGTAATAATCAAAACCGCCCGTTCTGGCCTAGGGGGAACAGGTAGCCTTGCAATAGTGAAAAACGAACTAGGCTGTAATTCACTATCAGGACATGCCGCACACACCCGGGCATGTCCTACCTTTCGCGTACAACGCACCCTGCCCACAGGGGTACCTTGGGCCTACCTTAGGGGTGACTAACATGTAGCAAAGGGAAGGTTTAGGGACTTGCAAGTGTGTGCACTTGCCAAGTCGACATGGCAGCCCCAGGCTGCGCACGGGCTCTGCGATGGCAGGCCCGAGTTACACTTTACGGGCTGTTTGCGTGGGTGGCACAATCCAGTGCTGCAGCCCACCAACAGCATTTGGTCTATAGGCCCTGGCACTCGCAGTGCACTTTACAAGGGACTGACACATAAACCAAATAGGCCAATCATGGAAACACCAATCCATAACACATTTTATACAGGAGCACTTGCACTTTCCCACTGGACCGCAGTGAGGAAAGTGCGCAGAATCATCACACCAGCAAAAACAGAGTCAAAACCGGGAGGTCCGAAAGCAAAAAGTCAGGGGAAACACGCCAAAAGATGCCAAGTCTAACACGTGTGTTGAAAATTCTTTATTGATGGTATACAAAAATATTCACATCAACGTAGCCAACGCGTTTCGTCTCTTTTCGCGAGACTTCTTCAGGGCTTAATTATTGAAATAGAGGTCTTTGTTTTGAGATGGGAAAATTCAGTACCAGCAAATTTAAATGTTTTAGCCCATGTCAGCAATTGAACCAGATCAGTAATATTCAGTGTATGTGCGCCATCTCTGGGTTTAAAGGCTGAATATGCCCCCCATATCTTGATTCCTTTAAATGATACAAGTTATCTCTCTTACACACATCTTCTATGTCACTCCTCCTGGAGCCCTCTTTTACTAAAGCTTCAATGTTTGTTTCGGCTGTACAACAGACAATCCTTGAAGTTCAACCCCTACTGCAACAGCTTAATATCGAGGAGATTAGCAGCCCCCCTTTCAGCATACTTCTCCTGCAGACAAGATTTTATGATTTGAGTTAAGGAGCTCTCATCAGTTCTAAGGAGACCAAGTCACTAACTAAGGAGCCACTGTTTGTACTTAAATAGTACACTAGTGAGGCCCAATTCTAGCCTCAGGGCACAATTTACGGTTTCTCCGGGTAGGCCAAGCCACTTCTTCCAGACATTCATTTCTATGGTTAGCACCCTCCTCAAGTATCTTTCGGGCAGCACCTTACATCCATACAGCACCATACTAACAATTTTAGCATTGTATGTCTCTCTAACCACTTCGATGGATTTATGGCCCAATACTGAGTCCATCCTATATAAAGCATATACAAGGGCCTTAACTCGCCCCTCCTGGATGTCAATATGAGGCATAAAGTTGAGGTTATATCTAAAGAGAAAGCCAAGATAGCGATATTCCTTTAGCTCTTCTACTAGGATGCCATTTAGCCACCACTTAGACCTTTTCTTCTGTGTCCTCCCTTTCAAAAAGACCATTACTGTAGACTTAGCCATATTTATTTTCAAATAGTTTGACTTGCAATACTCAGCAAAAGCATCTAATTGCCTCTGCAGGCCAACTGGCATAAGATCCAGCAAATCGGTATCATCTGCATAAAACATTACTGTAATGACCTTGTTATCTAGTTTTAGTGGAAATGATCGAACTAAATGTAATCCTACCATGGCATCCACAATATATATGGAGAATAGAAGTGGGGCCATCATACACCCCTGCCTCCACCCACTAGGGGGTCTACATTTTTGTGGTCAATGCTCTATTGCCCCCCCAATTTGACCCTAGTCCAGGAGCCTTCATGTAATAGAATAATCAATTTTAATTAGCCTGGCAGGCACTCCCTTTTCTTCATCTTCTCCCAAAGTAAGGGCCTATTTATTGTGTCAAAAGCTATCGATAAATCAATATATGACACATACAAAGGTTGCTTCTTTTTAAAGGCATATTTTTTGGCCAAAAGATTTAATATGACAGCCATAAGTTGTTGAATAGCCTTTACGAAAACCCATTTGAGCCTTAGGGAGAATATTAGCCTCGCTTACCCAATCTTCTAGCAGCCCCAGGAGATATTTTGCATATACCTTGCTGGGAATATCTAGCATCATGATCATATAGTAGCTAGACCGTAGGCCTTGCTTCCCCTTTTTATACAGCGGAACCCTAATACTGCCTTTCCAGGTTCCTGGTATCTCCTGACCACTTATTATTGCTCCAAATACCGGTGCTAGGACTTGGGCCCACAAATTTGGGTTTAGCTTAATTATATCGGAGGAGAGGCCATCAGGGCCCTGGGCCTTAGGGCTTTGTAGGCCTTTTATAATGGTTTCTATACCCCCTACTGATGGATTCAAGTGGCTATCTACCGCCACTGTTCTGGGGCACCAACCTACCAACTCCCCCCTCCTCCCTTATCTACCTCTTTAAGTTTGTACAGCTCTGATAAATAACTCACCCATGTTTCTTCCGGGATCGGCGCTGCTACAATACTTTTGGTCACCCCCAATACTCTATTCACTATATTGCAAAAGCCCTTAGTATTTCCTGATCTCAGGGAAGCAATTGCTTTTGTCCATGTACTTTCCTTAGCTTCCCAGCCAATTCTTCTAAGCTCTTTCCTATAGCTTTTCCGGTAGTATTTAATTAGGTAATCCTTATTCACCCCGCCTCTTTTATAAGCCTTTCTTATGTTCTTATTTACTGCCGCACTGGCCTGTTTTTTAGCCCAGCGGATCCTTCCTGCCCCGGGCACACTTTAAACCTTCTGATGCCATTTTGCCCTTGGGGGCAATTAAAATCTCATACACCTGAGGTAGCAAGGTAGAATGTGCTTTCATTACTTCCTTCATTTTATTTTGGGTATAACGTTTCAGCTTACCAGTCCAAACCAGTCTACGCTCATTCAAATTGTGGATTGGTGTGCTATTTTGCCACAGGTCTCTTAAGTGTATATCCCTATGCAGTGTAAGGATTAGGGCTTTATGATCACTGCCTGTTAAACCACCTGTTACTAAATCCTTACCTATACCAAAACTTTCAGTGGAGAGCATAATATAATCAATCAATGTGGACACCCTTCCATTATCAAAGGTATGTTGAGCGGGCTGATGCCCTACACATCTACCATTACAGTAGTCAAATTCAAACTATTGAGCAACAGACCCAATTTATTCCCTCTCCAATCATCCTTGTGACACTCAAAATGCTGACACGGTATATACAGAGTGTTTTCATCCGCCCTTTGGAACTTGTCCTTTCTTGAATTATGTGGAATCTTAGCCTTAAAATCTCTCATCTGCAGGATTGGTTCCTTTGGGAAACTTAAGCTTGCCATATCCATCAGAGCTGCCAGCTCCTTAAACTGATTATCCAACATTTTATTCGCAGGAAACTAACAGTTAATTAATATTTAATCTGGGCAGCCTTTTGCCTCCTTTTCACCCTTTCTGAAAATAAGCCACAAATTCAGACTGTCAAAAAATTAGTGTATTCCTGAAACAAAGAATCTAGATTCCTTTTCAGGCCTGCGATGTTCCATGACAAAACATTAAGGGGCATATTCACAAGGAGCTATCGCCGAATTAACGGCACTTTATCGCAGCCAAAGTCGTGATAAATTTACCTCCCCATTCACAAGCCCGTGTTAACAGCCCACAGCACCAGTTTACCCGCGATAGCAGCCGCAAAAAACATCGCCACAGAGGACCCCCGCAACTATCGCTAATGAGATGCAGAGTGGGAGTTCCCGTGCCAAAAGGCGCGACAACATCACACCTCAACATTCTCAACGACCAGCCCCATCGGCGATAAAAACACAAAACAGGCGATAAGGCGCGTTAGCACCATGAAATCTACCCCTGCTCTGACCTGGTGTAAAGTCGGACGGCAGCCTGCAAACCAAAAGGGAGCACAGCCCAGGGCGACATCGGAAGGGCAACAGATGCCATGGAGCCACCCATCATGCGGCCCGGACACCCAAGAGGGCCACAACACCCACCGCCACCACCCCCAGGACCACCCCTCCCTGGCACCCCCCGACCAAAGACATGCCACATCAGCCACACCTAAACATGTACAAAATATTCCGCTTGATGTCGCACAATCACAACTGGTGACATGCATGTGTCGTCACAGAAATGAGCAGCACACATTCACTTCCGAAGCAACAAATGAAACTTTAATAAAATGAACACCGAAATGAAATGAAGACACATGGCCGCTCCTTTCGGAACAATACGTAGGTCACAGCCTGTAAGACAAAAAACATGATGAGAAGGGGTGTCCTGCGCACATCAGAGGACAGAGAGAGAGCGAAGGAGAGAGAGAGGAAGAGCGGGAGGGAGAGAGAGAGGAAGAGAGGGAGAGAGAGAGAGAGAGAAGAGGAGAGAGAGGAAGAGAGGGAGAGAGAGAGAGAAAGGAAGAGAGGGAGAGAGAGAGAGAGGAAGAGAGGGAGAGTGAGAGAGAAGAGGAGTGAGAGTGAGTGAGAGAGAGAGAAGAGGAGTGAGACAGGGAGAGAGAGAGAGAGAAGAGGAGAGAGAGAGAGAGTGTCGCCCCTGCGCACCCAGGCCACAGTGCTCACCTGCTGCCACCGGTGTGTCTCCAACCACGTGCCGGTATGTATAGCAGGACACCAGGTCACACATCTGAGTGAGAGCCGTCAGCTGAAACAGAGTCCAGATACATGACTGGCACAGTACACACATTTGCACTAGACAACATCACCTGCCCGCCCATGCACACCCAGGCAGAGGCACCCCAACCCCTCCCGCCGCCCATCGGAGCATGCCCGCCCATGCACACCCAGGCCTCAATACTCACCTTCCGCCACCGGCACGTAGACAGGAGGTCCCACCACGTGCCCCTGCAAGCCACAAGCCCGGGGCCCGCGGACATGGCACCCTCCACATCATGCAGCCCCGCTCCGCAGGCCACCAGGTCTCACGTTTGGTGCTGGATCTTGATTACTCCATGGCATAGGACACACCAGTGCACCCGGCACCATCGCAGGCTGCACACCCGCTCAGCCCAATGGGTGCCACCAACTCTGGGATCCCGGAAGCGACGCCACGTGGTGGTAGGCCTGCGCTGCCCATTGGCTCTGGCCTACACTGTGGTCCAGCAGGGCACACAAAACCTGAGCTGTCCAGACCGCCGGGACGGGGCATCATCGCAGGCTGCACACCCGCTCAGCAGCTCAAGGTGCCACTGACACAGTGCACCCAACGTCACCGTCCAGTGGCGGGGTGCCTGTGCCGTCCGCAAGACCTCGGATGCCACTAACCCTGTGCAACCCCAGTCTGCACCACGTGGTGGTAGGCCTGTGCCGTACTCAAGGCCTCGAATGCCACTAACCCTGTGCAACCCCAGTCTGCGCCACGTGGTGGTAGGCCCGTGCCGTACTCAAGGCCTTGGATGCCACTAACCCTGTGCGCAACAACTCATGGGCCCTATATGAGTGAAAACCGTGGAGCGTCCGTCATCCAGTCACCACCGGGAGAGGGGAATGTGACGTCATCGTCCCCTTATGTTGGCGGAGTCACATGGCCTGTGATGCCTGTGCCGGATGGGTGTGGTGTGTGTGAAAACCTGCCTTCAGGGAGTGGCTGTGACATGCTGACAACTAGACCAGTGACCTGCACACCACCAGCGAGTACGGCTGCGATGGGTAGCAATGAGGGCCCCCCCTCGGGGCGTTAGCGGAGTGGTCTGGCCTGCCGTACGCTGGACCAGTGCAGGGCTTGCAACAATGACTCGTGGGCTCTGGGCGTGGTCCAGTCCATGCCCGGACAAGGAAGTGACTGATGCGTGTGTCCCTGTTGTAGTGTTCACGGGACCCGGTACACAAAATGCAATGTCGCACCCTCTGACTGGCATCCCACAGGATGAACATCATTGTTGCAAGGGAAGGCACTGTCCCCACATTCATCCACACATCCATACATGAATGACGTAAGACATTACACAGCAGTGCATCACTGGACGTTTATTTGCACATCCAGTGCAGTCATGCAGCTGGAGCGGTACACGGCAATGCCGAGCACACTACACAATATGGGCCCGTGGAGGGCCAGTCTGTGTCCATCCGGGGATGACCTGTACTGCGGAAGGGGAAGGGTACAGTCCGCAGTCTGTCCGCCGTGTCATTGGTCATCAAACAGAATGTGGCAGTCCATGTCGCAGTCCAAGGTGAGTGCATCAGAGTGTATCGGGGGTCAGTGGTAGGTCTTGAGGCCATGTGCGGCACCAAGCAGAAACAGGCAAGGTGGCGGAAATGAATGCTAGTGCCTCCTTCTGAACTCAAGCCCATCCACGTCCTCGTCCTCGGATGTGTGCTCTGCCCCACCTGTGGGTGTTGCAGTACCGGCTACGGCACTGTGTGCCACTGACACATCAGGGGCCGGAGGAGGATTGGCGGGCGCACTGTGTGGCAGTGACACATCAGGTGCCGGAGTGGATATGCCTGCCGCACTGGGAGGCACTGACACACCAGGGGGCGGAGATGTGGATGTTGGGGGGGCAGCAGCATTCGTCATCGCCAAGCCTTGTGGCAGCAATGCCATGATGAGGACATGCAGGGCCTGGTAGATGCCAGCTACATTTCGCTGATGTGCAGCGGTGGCTGCCATCCTCTCCGCCTCCATCCGCACCATTTCCTCCATGAGCCTCCGCATGTGTGCCAGCTCATGGCTGGGATCGCTGGAGCCACTCTGAGCGGACAGGTATTCTTCCCTCCGCGTCATGACTCCAGCGATGTCAGTCAGGGCTCGTTGGAGACCATGGGGCGGACATAGACACCCAAGGATGGCGTCCAGTTTGGTGGCCATGAGGTCAAACCCCACCCGCACCTGCTCAGCCGTCTCCCTCTGGGCCTCCAGCACGCGACGTTGGAAGGCCATTTGTTGTTCCTGGGGGACTTGGGAGGGTGCCGGGGCTGTGGGTGCCTCCTGCTGGGTGGTTTGGGTGGTGGGTGGGGTCTCCTTGATGTAGCTGGCCTGCCCTGCTCCTGGAGGTGAGTGGCGGATGAGGTCAATGATGTCTTGGATGGTTTGGGTGTCGATGCTGGTGTTGTCCTCCTCGTCATCAGTGAAGAGTGGCTGGGACTGCTCTGCTGGAGGTGTTGACGATGCCCCTGCGATATGAAGGGGAGATGGTGTATTACAATGTGTCCACATGTATGTAGCCGCATGGTACAAGTTGACATTCAGACAGCATGGCATTGTACATTGTGACAGTCTGTGGGTCTGGGCGAGGACCCAGGGTCATTGTGAGTGTGCACTGTGCCCTGCTTGCTTGTGCATGTGTGCCATTGTGGCCATCTCCCCTGTCCCCCCAGTACCTGGTGGTCACTCACCCTGTTGCGGTTGTGTTGTGTCCTGTCGAGCAGAGTCCGGTCCCCCGACTCCAGCCACAGTCTCCACACTGATGACTGTCGACACCAGCTCCTCCATGTCATCCAGCTCCAGCTGTGGCGCCGGGCCCCCACCTCCAGTCTGCGTTGCTGCTTTCTGGTTGGCGGTGAGTTTCTCCTTGGTCTTCCGCTTGATGTCATTCCATCGCCTCTTGACCTCGTCCATTGTCCGCTTGTGCTCTCCGACGGCATTCACCTTGTCGACGATTTCTCACCATATTCCATTTTTGGTGCCCAATGACACGTTGGAGGTGACGAAGAGTTGTTGATGGTGTTCCATCACCTCAGTGACTATGATCCTGTTCGCCTACGGACTGAACTTGGTCTTCCTCGTCTTCTTGTCCTTGCCCTTCCCTGTCCCCGAGGTCCCAGGATGGTCGTCCGGGGTGCTTGTGGGGTTGCGCTCATCCTCTGCGCCTGCTCCGGCTGCCTCCATGGTGCTTGGGTGTTGGTCAGTTTGTGTGTGGCTGTTTTTTCTACTTTTATGGTGATTTTTGACGCCTGCCAGGTGTGTGTTGCAGGTCTGGCACTGCTTGTTGCTGGTTTCCTCATCGCGCTTTGGCCCATTGCGTGTTTTTTGGTGTTGTGGTTTGTGTTTTTATCTCCATCGTGGTGGTTGTATCGCGGACATTGTCCGCGGTTTAGGCAGACTATCGCTTGCTACCGCCTTGTTGTGAATTCCACGTTGACACAGGGTTATTTTCCCGCGATAGGCTGCGATATGGAAAGTTGCATTACGCTACTCTTGCAGTAGTTATCGCACGTTCTTGTGAATATACCCCTAACATTTATATCATCAGGATCTAGGGAATAAGGGTCTGGAAAATGCCTTTTTGTAATTTAGTGCCCCCGCAATCCATTCTCATGTGTTGTCATGCTGATTTTTCAATTTCTCACTATTGGAGAAGATCTGCCCTCCCTTTTCAAATTTCACAATTAGGATATTATGGAATTCAACGTACTCATGGGCCCCTGATTCCCCCAACGAGGGGGCATGTTTGGACTGGTGCATTACAGCTCCCACGTCCTCCCCCTGAGCCTTCGTCTGGGTTGCTGACATTACTGAGGGGATGGGCCTATGTATAAATGAGTCATAAATGTCAAAGTCTGACCTTCGAAGTTCGTCCAATGAGTTAATTACTTCATCTGCCAGGTTTCTGGAATAAAAATAAATCCAGGCAACTGGCCATTATGTAGCCATCTCACTGGACTTTGGAAGGACCACCAAAGAAATATCCTTAGAAGAAATTTTAGACAGTCATGGAATTGAATCAAAGGGAGATAAAATATATGACCTATTAAGAGCACATTCCATATCTGCAAAGACATCCACCAATTGCAGAACCCATTCTACTACCTCATAGGGGCTAACTACTGGTTCTTTGCCCCATCTTTGTTCGACCTTGGACCAAAAAGGCTCAGCTCCTACATTTATGGGGAGACCGACCTTGCCCTGCACTTGCACCATTCTGTCCTGGCCCGGGCTGCTCAAATTCGTACCATGGGATAACAGTTGGCCCCACCCTTTCTTGTGAATTAGGGATCACTGATGAGGGGGCTGTCCCGCCCAAAGCATCAGCAGAACCTTCTACCGCTAATGATTGCCTAACAGGGGTCGCTTCTTGTGGCACCGTAATAAGGAATTTAAGCCTTCTTGCTCTTTTCTTTTTTAGCCTATGAATTTTTCCTTTTCTCTTTCTCATGCCTGACTTGAACAGGTTACTCTTTTTATATTTTTAAATATTGGAAAAATCGCATTATTTTTCCTTATATCCCATGCTGGATATGGGAACTCCTCCCCCTTACTAGAGCCAGCTTGTCCTGAACCATCTTGTTCCCTAAAGAAGGATTCCAGCTGAGATAGGTCAGCTGACATTTCACACTTATTGTCCTTTTTTTTTTTTATCCATTTCAGAGCCACTTGTTTGGACTCCCTTCTCCCTACTACTTGGCCCCGAGCTTTTAACACTCACAATGCTACTATCTCCAACTGGTTTTAGGGGTAATTCCTTAAGTATCAGTGACAAAATATCTAAGATATGATCTGAACTATCAGTGGTCTTTTCCAATATAGACAAGATTGATAACAAAACACGTTCCAGGGTTATCAGTGAGTTAGAGAAACACACATAATCTGGTGTAATATTACTAGACGGATTCTATACTAGATCGGGGGATCCTAAATATTTGATAAAGCAGAGACTGTGTGGCTTGGGGTACTAGAAAACATTTCTAAAGATTCTTTAAACCTCTACGGCGTTTCAGGCAATAATCTTTGTGTACTACTTCCTCGTTCATTTTAAAAGACGAAATGTCTGGTAAAGTAAAGTCCAATACAATAGAGACCTGCAAAATCTGTGGTTCTGCTATAGCTGTACACATTAGGGGATGCATTTTCCCCCATACTCTGAAGTTCCTGGACTGGCTGAATGGAGTTCTGCAGCACACGCCCAGCTTCTGTTGGCGGCATCCGCTAATCTTCGCCTGCTTGCATCTCAGCATTCATTTTTATCTGCACTGGTGCTATGCTTGAGGAAGAAGTTTCTTCGGGTAATTTCGGAAATACGCAGATATTATTCTGCTCCCTTTTAATGCTCCCAAGTGAGGTGCTCTGTTTCACAATGGGTTGGATTTAGTTTTATGGCACAGTCTGGAAGAGAGAATTCTACCAGATCCGAGTTTTTTGCTGTCATAATGCTGACCAAAGCTGTTAGAGGATAATTGAAAGTGAAAATAGGCTGGGAAAAGACAGAGGATAACGTAAAAGCCCAGACAGACCGGAGCCTGCAAAACTGCGCCCCTTCAGACTGGGCCCCTTCCACACAGAGGGGCTCACATTCCGTTCTGGAGCCACTGGTTTGCTCCTAGCTCTGGATACCACGGTCGGCTTCACCTCACCTTCCCCTATTGCTGGTTCCATAATAATTCTACAGGGAAGGGGCACGAGCACGGTCCAAAAGTTGTAGAACAATATCACCAGTGTTGCAGCACCTAATTACTTCAGTTGTCCTGCACCAGGACTCACACCAAGCCTCACCCCTCTCCTGGTCATCCAATTTACAGCCTAACGAATAGTATGGTATGGTGAGGCAGTAAACGCCAGATTCATGGTACAGAGGGGCATATTAGCAAGACCCACGTTAAATTATCGCCGTTTTAGCGGCAGGAAACTGCCGCTAAAACGGCGATAATGGGCTTGCTAATATGCGTTATAGAATTCCAATAGAAGCCCAGGTTAGATGTGCAGGACATCTAACCTGGGCTTCTATTGAATTCCATAACGCATATTAGCAAGTCCATTATCGCCGTTTTAGCGGCAGTTTCCTGCCGCTAAAACGGCGATAATTTTAACGTGGGTCTTGCTAATATGCCCCATAGTTTGTTCGTGTTGATTGAAAACAGAAAAGAATGACAGTTATTCTACAGGGTTGCAAGCCACACCCAGACCTAGCTAGGCCAATTCCTCAACCCCCAGGTAGCTACCAGGGGTGGCAGAGATCTAACCCGTCTACACTTTTACTTGACGAGCAAGTCACTGCGCCAGAGGGCCTCCAAAGTTGAGGGGGATGCCAAAAACTATCAATGCGGACGGGCCAGACATCACAGACTCTGCTCCACCTCCTCACGCTGCCCTCAGTCTCCACACAGTGATTAAGCTGCTGTCGTGCCTATGCATTGGGGCACCGATCCATAGATTAGCGCACACCAAGCACTATCTGGATTCCACACTGCTCTGGGCCACCCCGCCACTCCGGAGCTACCGCCCGATGCCCAAAAGCCACTCCCCAGGCCACCAAGAGTGAAGTCTGCGGGCCAAAAGCCGAGAACCGAGAGCACGCAGCCGGGCAGCACCGGCCAGGGCTGGGCACCAATGTCCGGCTGCAGAGGGTGCCCAACAGCCGACAACAAAAGGCCGGGGGCCGCTGGGGACCACGGAGCACCTGCAGAACTGGTGCAGATGTGGCCTCATTGAGATGCAAAAGTTCGGTGTGTGACATCAGACGTCAAACGCGTGGGTGCGCTCGTCAGCAAAACGTTTGTATTCAAAATGTTGTATTCATTAAATTTATTTTCCATATACTTGATGAGTTTGTGTGTCTTTTTGTAGATGGGAAAATGGGTAGATGCAAGAATGAGTCAGTGGGTGCACTAATGGGTGTATGAATGCAAGGAGGAGTGACAAAGTGCACGTTTGTTAACTTACTGGTGCTTAAACTCATCAGTGACTGACGAGGCACGTTCGGTTACAGGGCGGACCAATTAGTATTGCCAATGCTTGTTATTTCTTTTGTTTCTTTTGTGTGGGAGCTCAAACTCAGCTTACTTCAGAAATGCAAGCTGTTCCCTGCATAAACGGTCCGTCTGATTCCCTACACGTTCTCTTCGTTGCCTACCCCGTTACACTGGCAGTGGGTACAACTTGTATGAGGTCTCCTTAACGTGCATTAACTTTGCCCAGAGCTTTCCTACTGGTTCACTTCACGCACCAGAGTGGAACCTGGCAGCTTTCCACCTGTTTGTCGACCAAGGTGGTATGAATGTAGTGCCCCAGAGCATTTTGCCCGGCAATAGATAAATAAATCCCTCAGAGATCCACACCAAACATTACAGCAAAAACTATGTTTGCTTTTACGTCCTGGGGACTTGTTGCGGCATTTAAGAAGCCTGCTACTGTATCTGAGCTTGAAAACGATTCTCTAAATAACAGAGAAGACATTTACAATAGTAACCTGGCAGCAAAAGATCTCAAAAGTTTTTCAATTTGCTTAGAATCACTTTCAGGACATTTGAATACACGCACTGTCATCTCAAGCCTTTGTATATATTGATTATGCACTCAGGTTAAACACCTTTTCCCGAGCAGATGAATATCTACCTATTAATCTATGTAAGATAGAAATTCAATTGTAGCCACCGGTCCCAGCCTTTCTTCCATTCCAGCAGTCATTGTTTTCCTTCGCTATCAGCAAAACAAGCTTGCAAAGAAAATAACATATTTGCTATTAAGGGGACAGATTGCCCTTCACACAATTCCATTCACTGTTGCATGTCCTTGGGAAGCAGGTTTCTAGATTAAACCAATTCAGTGTGAAGTTTATCATGCTGGAGAGCTGTACCACAGCAAGGTGCTTCTTGTGTTTGTCATTGTTTATTGATCAAAGAGCAAAGGCATCATTAGCGTAAATGAAAATGTAACAGGAAGGCAACATGTATACAGGTCAACATAGTTAAAACAATGCAGCACGTGCGCAGAGCAAGTAAAATGCATTACTGAAACAACCAAAATTGTTTGACCCTTTGGAGCGTCAAACACGTCTCAACATAGATATTTTCAAATTTTCTGGTTCACATACTTTTATTACCACACAGGGGAGCAGTTGTGTTTCTACGGATTTCAGTCTTATCTCAACACCCCCGATGAACTTAACACCTTTAGCCCAAAACAGTGCAAATGGAAATTATACAGTTATTTCGAATACTTTCTAATCAAATAAACCTCTAAACCAATACAGGCAGGCACTAATTACACACATGACACTCATGTCAACTCACCCCCAAAACCGGTAGCCCTGGCTGACCTGCTTGGTTAAGCCCCCTCTGAGTGGGAACATAACCACCCCCAGACAGGTTTTAGTTTGTGTGTGGTTGATCCTGTTCTGTAATCACACAAACAAGCACATTAATATGGAGGCAGAGTTATTATATTAAATTGTTTATTTAGGTTTTCTTATATAGTGGAGTGTCACTAAACTTGGAGTCTATTATGGGATACCGAAAATGGGTTACTGGTGGATGGTCTACTGAGAAAATAGACAGGCCTTAATAAGTTTCTTGAATTTCAGAGACAGGTTCCGATCTCAATGTGCTACTCATATCAATTAATCACACTTCAGATTATTTCAAGGATATCATCCATCATATACGATTTAGGGCCTGATTTAGAGTTTGTCGGACGGGGTATTCCATCACAAATTCGATGGAGTCCCCTGTGTGCCAAAACTCGGTCTGACCACCCAGTGGTGTAATGAAACTTGAGGGGGCCACCTGCAAAATACATGGAGGGGGGCCCCCATTCTCCAGACCTAATCAGGAGCTCTCAGGCCAGGGCCCCGCCACCCATGCACAGTGCCGGAGGGGGCCTCCTGGAGCTCGGGGCCCGCACCACGGAGGCTGCAGGGGTTAATGTTATGCCACTGTGACCACCTCATTTAGAGAAGTGAGCTTTCTGTTGATGAATCCACATTGGGTCTGTCGACAGAAAGCTTGTTCCGACTGCCTAACAGAGTAAGGCCCACCAGAAGAAGGGCATTAGTCCACACATCGTATTTAGGATGAATGGTGTAATGTCCTTTTTTCTGTCTGTCAACCAGAAAAATAAAATAATACCCCCACTCTGGGATTGTGTTCCTGAAAAACAATGTAAAAAAAAAAAGTTTTATTAGTCGACATCAAAACTGATGGTGGCCTCCACCAAATTGTTTGTATCTTGAAGGGAACCTCCATGATGGTGGTTCCTTTAACGGTACAGAGATGACCAATGGGCCAGCAGTCATTTCTAAATCTGGATGATAGTAGTAAGTCAGGGTGGTGGAGGTGATGTTCTCTGCCATCCTGACATATGGAGTAAACTCCGCCAAAGTCTAAATCAGACCCCTATTCTATTGTCCACACACCTTCCCTTACATTATGTGAGCACAAATCAAAAATCTTTGGAGTAAACAACTTCTTTATGGATTAACACCCTCAATAAAGTCACATTGTGTAAACAGAATCCACATTGTGCCTTGCCAGAGCAAAAGCTAAGTTTGATAATATTTGACAGAATTAGAAAATATGTACCTTTGATTTCATGACACGCCTGTGTGAACGTGAGAGCATCTGTATGTGAGTTGTCACTTGGTGAGTAATGTGACATTGTCTGTAGGGCATTTTCCTGACTTGTTTTTATATGAAATAAAAATCACTATTTTAGGATAACATAGAGTTTCGGGATTCTTATAAACTGAATTTTATTTCAGCTACTCAATTCTATCAGTAACTGCACACTAACGAAGCACTGCTGGTCTCTAACAGCAGCGATGTTTCTTTTTCCAATAGATGACCAATGACTTTCAGTTGGTAGATCTATGTCCCTACTCAGTATGAGATTGTATTATAAGCTTGTTGGTCCACTGTGAGAAACACTTTTTCTAAGCATCAAGGTTAGTCTGGATGAAGAATTTTTTTCTATATTTTATGCGGAAAGAATACAGCTGAACTGATTGTCCACATTGTATCTGTCTAGAAATTCCATTATACATATTTTTAAAAGTCTCACTTAGCTCAATTCTCTTTATTTCCTCTCAGTCTTAGTTAAGTCAATGCATTCCTTTGATCAGCAAATCTGCCAATGAAATGTTTGTCAATTTCAGAGTTCTAGAGTTTTAATTCAATGTAAATTAATATAAAATATTTACTAACCTGAAAATAATAGAATACACTTTCAAGCATATTAACTCAACTCAACAGATTACTTGTGTATTACATAATCAAATGATTTAAATCCATTAATTTGATGTAAACATATAAACATTTTAAAAAAAGAAATATATATATATCTTCACTGAAAAAAACAAAGGTTACAGGGACGTTATAATTAGGAAATAGAATAAAAGAAATCTTAAAAATTCACTGAAAAAAACCAAGGGTTACAGAGACGTCATAGTTAGGTGCACATTTCACTTGTACTAAAATCAGTGAAATTCAGCAGTTATAGTTACCTGAGATAACTATGACTTACGCCCCTGCAGTTACCTGCTTATGACCTCACATATTACATCACTCATGACATGGTCAGTGACATCACTGATGACATTACTGATGACATTTCAAATGACATCAGTGATGATATCATCCAGTGAATGTGTGTGTTTTCTCAGTTTATGAGTGTTAAACATATATACTAAGGAACTACAGAAGATAAAATAGTATACTTTCTATACTACTGAGTGATACTATTTGTAACATATATTATGTGAGTGGCTGTTTGACTGTGTGTATCTGTGTGTGAGTGGGTGTCTGAGTGTTGCATGGGTGTATAAGTAGGTTTTTGAGTAGATGTGCGAGTGAGTGGCTGTATGAGTGACTATGTTGGTGAGTGAGTGAGTGTGTCAGTGGCGGTATGGGTGAGCGAGTGGCTGTGTGAGTGGTTGTATGGGTGGATGAGTGGGTGTGTAAGTGACTTTGTGGGTGTCTTAATGGCTGTGTGAGTGAGTGACTGGCAGTGTAAGTGGCTCTATGGGCGAGTGGATGTTTGGTTAAGTGAGTTGGTGTGTGATTGGATGTATTGTAAAGTAGGTGTTTGTGTGATTGGATGTATGGGTGAGTAAGCAGATGTGTGAGTGCTTGTATGTATGTGTTAATGGGTATGTTAGTGGTTGTGCTGGTGTGTGAGGGAGTGTGTGAGTGCTTGTATGGGTGAGTGAGTGGCTGTGTTGAGAGGCTGCATGGGTAAGTGAGTGGGTGATTGAGTGGATGTATAGATGAATAAGTGGGTGTGTGAGCAGCTGTTTGGGTGAGTGTGTGAGTCTTAGTGGTTGTATGGGTATATGGCTGGTTGTATGAGTACTTTATGGGTGAGTGTGTGGTTGTGTGAGTGCCTGTATGAGTTAGTGAGTGGGTGTCTGAGTGTCTCTATGGATGAGTGAGTGGTTGAGTGATTACTTGTATTGGTCTGTGAATGGGTATGTGAGAGGTTGTGTGGGTGTGTGAGTGGGTATATGAAAGGTTATATAGGAGTGTGAGTGGGTGTGTGAGTGCTTCTGTGGATGAGGTCATCAGTGATATCATTTGAGATGTCATCAGCGATGTCATCAGTGATGTCACTGACTATGTCATCAGTGATGTAATATGTGAGGTCATAAGCAGTACTTTGCAGGGGCGCACGTTATAGCTAGCTCAGGTAACTAAAACTGGTGAATTTCACTAGTTTTGTATGAGTGACATGTGAGCCTAACTATATCATCCTTGTAACCTTTGTTTTTTTCACTGAATTTCTAAGGTTTATTTATTCCGTTTCCTAACTATAACGTCCATGTAACCTTTGTTTTTTTAGTGAATTTCTAAAGTTTTTAAATTCTATTTCCTAACTATAGCATCCTTGAAACCTTTGTTTTTTTCTAGGCCTTGGCGTAAAATTCCACTCTGCTTATGGAGTTTGCAGAATTTGGAAACTCTGCGTTCCACAGAGAATGCAGAGTTATTGATAAACTCCCTATTCCGCAAAGGAGTGGAATTTCCTTTCTATTGACCCACTTGTCACATCATTTTGCGTGTACGGGCAGCGCAACAAGACTTGACAGGTGTTCGCCAACAGCCAGGAAACCCTCAGCAGCAAAGGAAGTTCATCCCCCAACCAGTAATGTACCAGGAGGCCCCTTTGCAGAGTGGTTGAGAAAGGGGGCGGGCCTCTGATGAGGTCTCAGCAATACAGCTGTGAGTGACACACTTGTCGCAACAATAGGGGTTCTTGGCCCCTAATGACCCTTAGCAGCTAAGGGGAGTTCATCCCCAACAGTAGTGCACCAGTTATTGAGAAAGGGGGGTGACCCCCGATGACATCTCAGCAACCCTGTTGTGGGGGAATTACTTATAGCAACAATAGAGCTTCTTGGCCCCCAACATCCCTCAGCAGCCAAGGGTAGTTCATACCCCAACTAGTAGTATGGTATCCAGGAGGCCCCTGGGCAGAGTGATTGAGAAAAGGGGTGGGGCCTCTGATTACGTCTCAGCAATCCAGCTGTTGGGGACTTACTTGTTGCAACAATAGGGGTTCTTGGACCCCAACGACTCTCAGCGGCCAAGAGGAGTTCATCCCAAACCAGCAGTACGCCAGGTGGCCCCTGTGCAGAGTGGTTGAGAAAGGGGGCGGGACCTACCACAAGGTCTTAGCAATTCCCAGCAAGCTAATTTCAGACCTTTATTTTGCCTCTTTCTGCTCATTTCTCATGATTATTCTGCCTCTTGCTGCTCATTTTTGACCTATATTCTGCCTCTTTGTGCTAGTTTCTGACCTCTATTCTGCCTCTTTCTGCTCGTTTCTAACCTTTATTTTACGTCTTTCTGTTCATTTTTGACCTTTATTCTGCTTCTTTCTGCATGTTTCTCACCTTTATTTTGCCTCTTGCTTCTTGTTTCTGACCTCTATTTTGCCTCTTCCTGCTGGTTTCTGACCTTTATTTACCCCTTTCTGCTGATTTCTGACCTTTATTTTGCCTTTTGCTGCTCATTTCTGACCTTTCTTTTGACTCTTTATGCTTGTTTCTGACCTCTATTCTCCCTCTTGCTGCTTGTTTCTGACCTTTATTCTACCTTTTACTGCTAGTTTCTGACCTCTATTCTTCCGCTTTCTGCTAATTTCTGACCTTTTTTCCATCTCTTGATACTCGTTTCGACCTGTAGTCTTCCTTTTTCATCTCATTTCTGACTTCTATTCTGCCTCTTGCTGCTCATTTCTGACCTCTATTCTTCCTCTTTCTGCATGGCAGAAACTGACATCTATTCTGCCTTTTTCTGTTCGTGTCTCACCTTTATTCTACCTCTTGCTTCTCATTTCTGACCTTTATTCTGCCTCTTTCTGCTCATTTCTCACCTTTACTTTGCCTCTTTCTGATCTTTATTCTGCGTTTTGTTGCTCGTTCCTGACTTTTATTTATTCTCTTTCTGATCTTCACCGAGACCGCAGGTCATTTCTGACCTTTATCCTGCCTTTTTCTGCTCATTTCTCACCTTTATCTTGCCTCTTTCAGACCTTTATTCTGCCTCTTTCTCCTTGTTGCTGACCTTTATTCTCCCACTTTCTGCTCGTTTCTGACTTTTATTCTGCCTCTTTCGGCTCATTTGTCGCCTTTATTCTGCCTCTTTCTTCTCATTTTTGACCATAATTCTGCCTCTTTCATCTCTTTTCTCACCTTTATCTTGCCACTTTCTGACCTTTATTTTGCTCTTTCTGCTTGTTTCTGACCTTTATTTAGCCTCTTTCTGCTCTTTACAGGGACCGCTGGGGAGCCTCTAGACCCCCGCGGTCCCAGCCCGCTCTCAGCCTCCTGCAGGAGACAACATTGCTTTAACATTCAGGGAGCTGCTACACATGCAGTCCCCTGTGTGTGAAAGCAATTCATCTGTTTCCCTGCTAGCTTGACAGCTGGCAGGGAAACAGACGAATGCTCCACTTCCAGCAAGCAAGAGCGCTGCTCTTGCTTGCTGAAAGCAGAGTGTTTGCTATGGCTTGGCAGAAGAGGTTAAGGCTCCCTCCAAACAGCTATGTCCCGGGGGTGGGCACCCAGGGACTTAGCAGGAGCCGGCCCGGGGGAGTCGCAGTCCCCAGGGCCATATAAGGCTCCGAAAGGGGGGCCACATGGCTCCCCCTCCTTTGTTGATCTGAAAACCACCATTCACCAACAAACGACATTGACAAAGGTTGGTGATTTCGAAACTCGTTTGTTGGTGAATGGTGGTTTTCAAATAAAATATTTAAGAAGAGCTCCTGGGGGCGCCACATTTCCTGAGGGAGGTTGTGACATTGTATGCAGTTTCGCCTCCATGAGTGGCAGCACCCGTAGCAATAGTGAGCGGAGGCATTAGGCGAAGAAGGAAACTAATATATATATATATATCTATATATATTTCTTTATTAGTGAAAGTAACAGTTATTCAAATGCAAGCCAACGTATTTCAATCTCTTGGCCTTGTTCAAGGCCATTTCACGCCATTCCCTGGAAGCAAGCATAATCTATCCTAATGAGCACTTCATATCTGCTTTGGATAGAATAGTACTAATTTTGCCCTCTTCAGAGTGTGCATTTAAGCCCAGGGCAGTACACGAAGTTCTAGTAAAATCCAGGAAGGATTTCTTAAAAGCATATTCAAGAGAGAGGCAATTAAGAATGAGTGAGGAATTCAGACTGCTTTCAGATTTAGCCCACATTGAATACCATAACTGCACTGGTCATAATCTGATGGTATCCTCAAAATAAGGTAGACCAAATTATTTGTGACAGACAAGCACGGAGGTACCCTGCGGTAGAGTGAATAGTCTTCTTACCAATTCTGTAGCGTTACTGGGCCCAATGTGAACATTTAATTTTTCCTTCTCCTGTTTTTCCATTTTTACCACTCTTATGGTCCTCCGATGGACATTGCTTTGTGCCGAGAGGGGTCGGATATAAAGGTCATGACAGTCATCCAATAAGGACCAGGAATTAGATAACTAAATTAAAAACTAGAAATTAAACTCATGTAAATTACTCTCAAAGCAATGTTGTAAAGATGAAAGATTATCACAGCAAGCCCAAATCTCCAGAAGAAACGTAGGCGAGCAAAAATCAAATACACTAAAAGTCCAGTTAAAGCTAAACAGAATAATAGCATTAGTATTTGATACTCTGAGATCTCTCTAATATGATCTCCTTGGGTCATTAGTAATCCTAAATTAAGAATGCACATTCACTTTAATAGAAATAGTCTTGATAGCTGAGTCGATATGGAAATTTTAGTATAGTTTATCAACAGTTAAGCTAAAATGAGTTCATCAGTGTATTTGCATCAGGTTATAAGACAACATTGGTCAGATCCTAATAAGACATTCAAGATAAGATTCCAAAGCTCAAGAGTTCAGTAAGGGACAATTAACATGCCAGTTCAAGCAGTCTCCAAGAAAGGAATGAACACAGCGCTTATGCATCAGTTCAGGAAAGAAGCCAGGAATACCTCAATCAGGCAAATTTATATTGACAAGGAAGTTCCGCAAAGTCTCCACCACAGGATTTGTTTGGCAGCATGCGTGCAGAACGTCTGTAAGTAAAGAAATAGCAGCAGCAGCTCATCCGCCACCAACACCACCAAGCAAGCCACTTCCGCCAAGTCCATTAGATCAAAAAATATTATATTCTTAAAGTTTCGAGAGTGACACTGCCTGGAATCACCTCATCTGGTCAGTCCATTGGTCAGTTCATATAGGATGGGTGTCGGGTGTCATAAAGAAGACACAAAATATAGAGAAATAAGTGGAACAATTACGCAGTCCTTAAGCAATCCACTATGTGACACATCGGAACAATGCTCCTTTAGCAAAAGCACATAAGCGAGGATTGGTCAGGATTGTACCGAAAAGTTTTGCAAAGTTTCTTGTGCAGTACATGAGAACTTAGGAAAGAAAACCCTCTTTCACGGTATTGGTTATACTAAAGAATTCTCACACGAACAGTAGATTAAGCAAGTCAAGAGATGTCACATATGCATTCAGGCCTAAATTAAATTGAACTAATATACCGCAAAATATATATGATTATTAAACATACATTCATAGAGAACATAACGACGTTGTGATTTTCGTATAACTCTGGTGCACTTGAAATCATTTAGCATGGTTACAAATAACACGTGTCTGTATGGTATACTTCTGCTCTTTGAATGTACTAATGTGTAAATATATTTAAAATTTTAATACTAAAAATTTGTTATAGACATTAGTACACATATTAGATACAATCTCTGAAAGATTCATGGAGGCATCCTTAATTGTCAATGTGTAACACCTATTTTTCTCTTGTCATTTCAATGCACACATCTACACACACAAAGAAAGATTTTAATAAATATCTTCATCAGTTTAAATCTTAATGTTTGATAAACTCTTCATTATTAATACATGTTCATGAATGAGGAAAAAAGGATTGGAGGTAAACTCCATAACGTAAGAAGTTAGCACTTACATTTTTCTAGCACACGTTAATAAAATATAGCAGTAAATCACAATCTATATTATTTGTCCATATATTTTCATCTAGACTACATCGTTTCTGCATGCTTTTCCGATGCAGTAACTTAAACTTTTCTTATCCTATCATGTTTTCTTGAATGTGTTGTTGGTGCACGTTTATTAACTTTCTCTCAGAAAGTGTCATAATCAGGTTTCTCATGTTATTAAAAGTTTAAATGTACTTCCCTCTCCAACAATTCCCCCTTTGATGGCGAACCAATCCATCACATTCTTATCTTTATCCCATCTGATGTCACTTTATACTTCTGTTGTTCTCATTAGCTTTAATCTAGATTACTCCCTTGCTTTAATCATCATAACATTCACATTGTCTATCTTTCCGTTCCATCTCATCTATTTTTCTCTTCACCCCTCTTGTCTCTTTCTTTGTTTTCATGCTTCTGTAGATTTTGATAGTAACAATGAGCATTAGCATAAAACAATAAAGCACACAACAGCTGACCAAGGTCAAGCACCTCAATTCCACTAGTTACATATATTAGCATACAAGTGCAACAACTCCCGGCATCCGCTGCTGAGAGATGCCAAATTAGTAAGAATGTCCATAAGAAAGGAAGGTGCACTCTGATAGGCGTCAAGCAGGAAACACACTTGTAGTCCAAAAAAGTTTCTTCTCTTTATTCAAGGTTGTTCAATTAAAACCGGCACACAGCCAACGCGTTTCGTTCCCTAGTGCCACGGGAACTTCGTCAGGGCTGTAACAATTTGTAAAAAATCTTTTTACACATAAATAAACATATATATGTACATTAACAATATACAATGAACAAAGTTATAGACAATACAACACATGTAAAAATAAAAACAAAAATGAAAACGACCCAAGACCAATGCAAAATTAAAACAACAGAACAACAAAGAACAATAATAACAATGCAAAATATACACAATACATTGACAAATAAGTGCATATTACCATACAGTTGGTCAGGACAGTGCAAAAAAGGTAATAAAATGGAAAGTCCAAAGGTGGGAGAAAACGACGTCACCAAAGTAAAACCCTTTGGCTTGATCGCGAAACTGGACAGAGAGTAAGGGAAAGGATGTCCGTAACACCATAGCAAAGTCCGAATATAGAAGACCAAAGTACCAAAATTTGAATACACCTTGATGAATAAGCTTTAAAGAATACGGACAGTGCATGGATAGTAGAACGTTGAACAGACAACAAAGAACCAAGACTTGTAATTAGAGCCAAAGTTGTGGTGCTGCTAATATCTGACCATCATAGGAAGGCCAATAAAATCCAAAGAATCATGGAAGATACTGAGATAGAAATACAATAAAAAAACTCAGTAGTGAGTGAGACAAAGTCGCATAATATTCTGAGAAAGCATCTCACCTTACTAGAAATATCAGAAAATTTCTGGAAAAATCACACTATTTCAATTTCGGTCCTTGGGGGTGTGCATGAACACCAATACGGGTGATTCAATTCAATCGGTCCATGTAGTTCTAAAAGATTACAACACAATACAATTTCAGAACCGAGATGTTCCATGCTAAAAGCAGGAACATACAGGCAGTGCAAGAGAACAATCCTAAAAGAGAGTTGGTTCAAGTCATAAGGAAACCAGACTCAGCTAGCGTCTATTAGCGTCAATGTTAGATATAGAAGTCGTATAACAACATCAATATATACACATTCAATATTTGGACAAGACGGGGGATGCTGGAAATAGTCATACTCCAAATGGATAGGGGCGAGGTCGCATAAGTGGTCCAGATAATGTCCATATGCAATATGTCTCACCTGGATAATAAATCAGTCGCCAAAGAATATATTCACATCAATTCAAGCAATGGCTCTCAACAATCCAAGAGAGCAGGTTTGCATACATTCTGAAGTAAATTCCGAAAAACTATCTGAAAGGTCAAAAAAAGTGAGTAGACATAAATGGAAAATTATATATTTTTTCCATATAACCACCACATTCATCTGGAATGAAGGGTATAACAGCGGAACAAGGGCAAGAAATAATAAATAGACATCGGACGCAGGTATTCTCACCTTAATAAAGGGAGAACAGCTTTCATGGTAGATCACAGCAGTTTAAAACAGTAGTTCACAAATGTCATGGTACATGGGTGCAGATAGAGCCCTCTGTCAGTATCTAGGGGTGAAAGGAAGCAATTAAGTATCTCCAAGGTATCCAGTCCAGGAAATTCACAGAATAAACAAATATTAAATTAAAACACACATGAACAATAAGCCACTCAAAACGGCTCTATGACTAGTTTAGTTGAATCGCAAAGCTATAATCGAAAATCTCCTAAAGACCCGCCAAGTGAAAAACAACCATAAGTGCAAGTTATATGAAGGCACGCCAATCGCGCTGCTGGTATATATACCCTATGAGGCCAGTAACTGCTCTTCATAAAAGGCTACCGTAATGAAAGAGGTACCCAGACTTATAAATAATGCGGCAATATCAAACCCAACGGCCAAAACCTTAGAAACATGCGAGTGAGGGGCTCACAGTGAAAAATTGTGTGCTCTTTCGCAGACCTACCGCCCATAAAAAAAATATTATATATATGAAAACGTGCGCACACCCCATGAGCATACCAGGTACATATTTACGCCAGCCACAGCGCACTATGAAACAAAGATATCCCCGGCCCACAGTGCGCACAACTAGCCCCTTCCTAAAGGGTTACCAGAGTCTGCAAACGCTTACCTCAGCGACGGCAGACAGATGCCGGGCAGCATGGTGGCTCGCGATGACGTAAATGCAATAATGAAGCCGCAGTTCCTGTTCGGCTTCAAAAGGACGCGCTGGGTGATTGGATGACGTCAGAGCAGCGTGTACAAAGGGGCATAGACAACGGACCAAAGAAGGATGGGCTAGGGGTCCCCATATTAAGGCGGCCATATTGGAGTGTTTAGAATTAACATCAACGCTCGTGAGGACAATGTTAATGAGTGCATGTCAAAATCATATTATTGTATATGCCATATCGAAATTTCAGATCAGACCTACTACGGTGTAAATTTAAATTTAAGGCATGAGTGGTGAAAACAGGTTTCGTCCTATCATCCTGCATTTCAAAAAGTATTATGTGTTGCAAGAGTTGACCAGGGGTACCCGTATCGTGGCAGCCATATTTGAGAGTGAGGGATTTATATCAGCATTCACGAGGCCAATATATTGCATAAAAATGGGCAAACTAAACTGGTTGAGATGTCAGTTGTAATTGTAGTTTGTCGGCAGGGAAACAGAAAAGTGTCCCATTAGTCACCATTACAACGATCAATAAAAAATTAAATCCGAATTGGTGGACCAATAGCCCCCTCTCAGTAGAGCAGTATAGCCACCCAATAAGTGTATAGAAAGGTCAGTGGACATAAGATTATGTAAAAGTATGACGTGTAAATATCTACAAATGATGAAGTACCTAAACGGGTATATATACAGATCAAGACAAGCAGCAAGATATACTGCACATAGCGGCTAGTGAGCAGCAAGGTGGATGTGCCGTGTTTGTCAGTGTGATGTTTACCAAAAATCAGTAGTACCTAGCACTGGAAAACAGACAAATCACGGCCCAGGTAAATTTAATATAAAAAGGCCACAGTCTATCATGTAACCAGAGTGCCAGCTCCGAACTGAGTATCACAGCGTGGTAGAATGGACCAAAAAGTTCATATGTCCCAAACATAGCAAGGCACAGGAACGATAAAGAGAGAGTGACCAGGTAAGGTCAAAGTAAAAAGGAAACATAATTTAGACAAAAGAAAAAAGTATTGACAGATTGTTCACTTATAGTTGTATAGGTCATACAGTGTTACTGGGTAGAGTGGACATATTTATCTACAATATCAGAACATTGGGCCTCAAAGACACTCATTTCTGCGTCTTCATCCAAGGAAGTAATGGAGTTCCCTATCGGTATTGTGGCCCATTTGGGTAGCTTTCAAGCAACAAATCCATTTCGCCTCCTTCTGCCTGACCTGTAGCTCTCGATCGTCACCCCTAACCCCAAGGGGTACGTGGTCAATACCATGAAACCAGAAGGACTTGTCTTCCGGATGAACTTCCATGTAATGTTCACTTACGGGATAACGACTGTCCCCGTTAAGTATAGCCCTGCGATGTTCTTGAATTCGAACCTTGAGTGGACGAACTGTACTTCCCACATAAATGATGTTACAATTGCAGCCCAACACATATACTACATGTGTTGTATTGCAATTGATAAAGTGTGCAATCTTATGTGATTTACAGGTGTTGTAAGTAAAATCAGTGAATTTATTTCTTCCAAAGGGGCATATATTGCAGGACCCGCATGTAAAAAACCCCGTAGGTTTTGGAGGTAACCAGATTTTGCGTTGGTTGGTCACATGACTTGGGCATAGAGCATCACGCAGGGTCCTCCCTTTACGGTAGGTGATAGATGGTCTATTAGGCAGGCACTCATTGAGGCCAGGAATATCCTTCAGGAGACTCCAATTCTTTTTTAGCACACCGTAAACCTTACTACTGTAGGTTTTGTACTGAGTAATAAACCTGACTGTCTTCTCTTTTGTTGCTACAATTGTTGCCCTAGGTTTGTCACACAGAGTGTCTTCCCTTTTCAGTTGTTGTGCCCTCACAATAGCTTTGTCAAGTACCTCTTTATTATAGCCTCGTTTTAGAAATCTTTTCTTAGAGTCAAGGACATTCTTGTGATAGGTTTCTTCCTCACTGCAATTCCTTCTTAGTCGCGTCATCTCCCCATAGGGAATATTATTGATGACCGAACGTGAATGGGCACTTTCGGCGTGCAAAACTGCATTGCAAGCCGTTTCTTTTCTATAAAGGGTGCTTTGTATAACTCCTTCTTTTACATAGAACTGTATATCAAGGAAGTTAATCTTGGTTTTGTCATGTGTCATAGTAAGTTTTACGTTAAAGGTGTTAGCATTCAGATATGCATGATATTGGTGTGACAGATCCATGGATCCTGACCACAGAACGATGATGTCGTCAATGTACCTCCCCCAGAAAACAATATGTTCAGTCCAGGGGGAGGCGCGTCAGTGCCAGGCATACTCCCTCTCAAACCACCCCATAAAGAGGCATGCGTAAGAGGGAGCAAATTTAGAACCCATGGCGGTCCCGAGTATCTGATGAAACCAAGCAGTGTCATGTAGGAAGAAATTATTACTTAAGATGATATCGATCATTTCCAATATCATCTTGTTGAATTCATAGTGTTCGGCACACTCCCTGTCTAAAAAAGAGCGGACAGCCAGTATTCCGAATTCCTTACATATGCATGTATATAAGCTCTCCACGTCAAATGTGACGAAGCAAAGTTCATCAGACCACTGGAAGTCATTGAATTTGACCAGAATGTCCTTACTATCCCTAATGTACGAGGGAAGGTCAATAACATACTTTTGGAGTCTACGGTCAACGAATTCTGAGAGTTTTTCAGTCGGCGAGTCAATCCCTGAAATAATAGGGCGGCCTGGGGAAAGCGCCACCCTTATGAATTTTAGATAAAATGTAGATACAGGGGTATTTAGGATTGTCAATTCTGAGGTATCTAAACTCATCTTCAGACAATAAGCCAACATCCCTCCATTCGCACAGTTTCATATTTATCATCAAAGTTACTTTCTTGAGTGGGTTGGTAGGGATTTTTTGGTAGCATTGAATATTGCTTAGTTGTCGATCAATCTCAGACATGTAATCACAATGGTTCATAACCACAACATTACCGCCTTTGTCAGTCTCTTTTATAACAATCGTGTTATCTGATTTAAGTCTATTGAGCGCTTGTCGTTCAGAGGCGGTAATGTTGTGGCTAGTACGTGGTGCATATCTGCCTGGTGTCTCTAATTTGTACAGATCATCACTCACTCTGTCATAGAATGTGTCTATGTTGGGATGGTAGTTAAGGGCGGGTACAAATTTTGATCTTGGTTTAAGACCACTGTCTATGTTACAGTTTTGTGTGATTTCAAAGTCGTTAAGTAAGGTTGACATGACGTGATTCCCATCATCATCCAAACTAAGCAAAAGCTGTACATTACGAATATCAGCAACAGTGTGGGTCATACCCTCTGGTCTTGTCGGAGGCATTGTAGTCTTTGGAGATTGTTGAGAGAAATAATCCCTGAGTTTCAAAACTCTTACAAATTTGTACAGATCGATATGTACTTCGGTCATATCCCCACCCTGAGTAGGACAGAAATTCAGGCCTTTACTAAGGATTGCCATTTCATCTTCGTCAAGATTTTTATTAGATAGATTTACAATTCTTAAATCAAAGTCATTGTTTGTATCATCAGGTCCCATAAGGGTACATAACACATTATCATCCAAAATTAGGGCCTCGCCGCTGCGTTCAATTTCTTGGTTGACCCTCGTCCTGTACCTGTCTTTTGACCTCCTGCCCCCTCCTAGTTTGGGCTGGTCTCTTTTTTGTTGCGACCTCGCCCCTATCCATTTGGAGTATGACTATTTCCAGCATCCCCCGTCTTGTCCAAATATTGAATGTGTATATATTGATGTTGTTATACGACTTCTATATCTAACATTGACGCTAATAGACGCTAGCTGAGTCTGGTTTCCTTATGACTTGAACCAACTCTCTTTTAGGATTGTTCTCTTGCACTGCCTGTATGTTCCAGCTTTTAGCATGGAACATCTCGGTTCTGAAATTGTATTGTGTTGTAATTTTTTAGAACTACATGGACCGATTGAATTGAATCACCCGTATTGGTGTTCATGCACACCCCCAAGGACCGAAATTGAAATTGTGTGATTTTTCCAGAAATTTTCTGATATTTCTAGTAAGGTGAGATGCGTTCTCAGAATATTATGCGACTTTGTCTCACTCACTACTGAGGTTTTTAATTGTATTTCTATCTCAGTATCTTTCATGATTCTTTGGATTTTATTGGCCTTCCTATGATGGTCAGATATTAGCAGCACCACAACTTTGGCTCTAATTACAAGTCTTGGTTCTTTGTTGTCTGTTCAACGTTCTACTATCCATGCACTGTCCGTATTCTTTAAAGCTTATTCATCAAGGTGTATTCAAATTTTGGTACTTTGGTCTTCTATATTCGGACTTTGCTATGGTGTTACAGACATCCTTTCCCTTACTCTCTGTCCAGTTTCGCGATCAAGCCAAAGGGTTTTACTTTGGTGACGTCGTTTTCTCCCACCCTTGGACTTTCCATTTTATTACCTTTTTTGCACTGTCCTGACCAACTGTATGGTAAAATGCACTTATTTGTCAATGTATTGTGTATATTTTGGATTGTTATTATTGTTCTTTGTTGTTCTGTTGTTTTAATTTTGCATTGGTCGGGTCGTTTTCATTTTTATTTTTATTTTTACATGTGTTGTATTGTCTATAACTTTGTTCATTGTATATTGGTAATGTACATATAGATGTTTATTTATGTGTAAATAGATTTTTTACAAATTGTTACAGCCCTGACGAAGTTCCCGTGGCACTAGGGAATGAAACGCGTTGGCTGTGTGCTGGTTTTAATTGAACAACCTTGAATAAAAAGAAGAAACTTTTTGGGACTACAAGTGTGTTTCCTGCTTGACGCCTATCAGAGTGCACCTTCCGTTCTTATGGACAATGAGCATTAGCATGCAGGCAGCAATTGTTAGTACAGGTTTTATAATCTGTCGCACTAGTCCACTTCCCAGGTTAGTAAACCATTTCCCCATTGCAGAAAATCCCTTCCCAATCGATTCCCAAGCACCATCAGCCTTGAAACCACTCAAATCTTTTTCTGGGTGTGTAATGCTAGTAATGTATCCCTTCAAATTCTTACTCTTATCAGGGATATAGGTACAGCACTGTTGCACCTTCAGCATTCGATAGACTCCGCCTTCCTTTGCGAGGAGGACATCTAGTGCAAGACGGTTTTGGAGCACCATAGATCTCATAGCAATAATTTCATCATTCATGGCTAAGAATCCACCCACTGTATCAGTTGACAGTCTGTCAACTATAGTAGAGAGTTTCTGAATTTTGTGAGAATTTAGTATCACCCCAACTGATGGAATTATTGCACCGAATATATTTCCTAATATTTCAGCAGCACTAGCAGCACTAGCATCCCTTTTTACTCTATCATGTTTTACTTCATTGGTTTTATCAGATTGATCCACATGATAAATTTTGAGAAAAACTATGCCCATGCAGCAAGATCCATACAATATTTTAGGCAGCCTGTAATAGGCATATTTCCCATAAATGTATTAAATCCCCAGAAATACAGGATCTATGCCTTCCAAGTATAATTCTCATCCTCCTACAATTTGGAAAGTGTAATCGCATTCGCTGGAACCAACAAAGTTATTACTGTATTCAATTTTACGTCGTAATATGCATAGCTTTCCTTTATGTTGCCAATCTAAAGCAATTGTAGCTTGTGTTCCTGCCTGTGTACAGGTTCTTTAAGAGCCCATGGTAGGATTTTTGTGTGATTTGCAACTTTAGCCATTATGTCACGTCTGTATTTGACTGAATCTATGAATTCCTTTTCTACTCTATGCAGAAGGCATGTTAAATTATGTCGGTGTGCATATCCATTGTCCAGGCTTTGAGTGGGTATGAACAATTATCCAATCATTTAGGCAGTTTGTGTATCAGGCACAGGATTTAAGTGTTTTCTAATGGGTACTTCAGACAAGACTAAGTCATAGTTAGAATAATAATATTGAAATTGTCTGTTGCAATAAAACAAACAAGTTAGTACACTGCAAGAAATTCCATAAGTAGCAGGCAAATGATGGTATGTGACTCCTTCTGAAATGGAGGTGGGTAGCTTTAAGCACACAACAATTTCGTGCATCCATGGCTTCAACATACTCGTACAGAAGTTTAGTAAAAACATTCAATGAGAAATCACTAGCAGACTGATCTCTGTGTAAAGTTTTGTCATACTTAGTCCATTGTTATTATTTTCTAATGGAGATTTAGGAACAGAAGTAGGTTTATTCTTTTCTAAATACACATGATGAGGCAAATTTAAAATTTTTAAAAATATAGCAAGAAAATGTAGCAAGTATGCATGCAGATACAAATTTGCATTTCAATGATACTGGATTTGGACCATGGCTTCTTCAGAATCAGACCTCAAGACTGTGTTAAAATTTGGATTAGATGTTATCAAAGTTGCAGTGCAAACGAAGATTGAAACTTGTTTAGATTGCTTTAGTTTCTCTTTATCATAGTTTGCATTTACTCACAGCGCTGTTGATTCAGTCCATACATTTTTCCAGATTCTTGTACTCCTGTTTCTTCTCTATCAGCTCCTAATTTTGTTTGCAAAGTTCAATTTGAGCATAACAGTCTCTCAAGGCGGTTCATAGGAGCTTGAATTGTTACACAGGAGGGAGTTATATGTTTTTTCCCACTTATTTGATGCCAGGTAAGTGGACTCTGGTGCAGTGTATTCACAACTTGGTATCCTTGCTCTTTTGGACCTTCTCACTTATGGTCCCTCACCATCACTGTCTCTTTTTTCTGACTGACTAGAGACTTCTGCAATTGTTCGTGGTACTATGCCTTCAGTTAGAATGTGTCTCAATCTGTCTGTTCTTCTGGGCCAATGATCTCCATTTGCTACTTGAGTTTCAGATGCACTGTTCACTTCGTTTAGTTACAATTTCACCTAGTAAGCTCTTCTTCTCATGTCCCTTCTGTACCCACAAGAGCTGACTCTCTCGGAACCTCCTCAGGAACACTGCTACAAATCCCAGTAGCTGGAGCCCCCTCTACAGTTTTGCTAACCTGAGACGGCTGTCTCACTGTAACCACTGGCACATTTGAAACAGGCACTGTATCTTCGTGTAGTTCCCACTGAGCTGTAGGACCTGCGCGTCTGTTGGACAACATAAACTTTGGGTGAGGTGCCTAGACTGATTCCGGTCACCCCTGCAGGATGTGTTGGCCTAAAGACCAGCTAGCTCACAGTGCCACCACACGCCTCCTAACCTTACCAGAGAGCAAATAGTTTCTGACAACCACTGAACATGACAACCCTGACTCCTCAAGGGTCGTGGAAACAGATCTGAACCTTTTGCTCAGTCACTCGTGCTTACGTGTGCTCAGAGGAATATACAGAATACACAGTGGGGCGTTTCAATTTATTTATTGAACCAAAGTTATTCTTGTATAGAATAAATGTGCTGCGATAATCAGTAGACTAAAGAAGATGAAAGTGATTACGAGTACCAAAAGACTAAATAGTAGGTACAGCTCTATCATGGTGCTAAAACAGTGTATACATGCAGGTAAATAAACAAGGCAGTAATCAGGGGTACTCCTACTATGCAAACCCTAATCTGAGTGTACCTATAGCATATGTAGGTGTAGAGCCAAGAATCTCCTCATGGGACGATCCAATCCCATTACCTGGCAGGAAAGAATGAATGACCCCGTCTTGGTCACGAACTGACACCCCTCATCGGAGATGTCAGATCATTGCGTGGTGAAGCATGCAGGGACCCTCAGTGTCAGCTGAAGTGCCTCCTCTGTTAATCTATTGGGATATTCATTATTTATAATAGAAAGCAACCTTGAAATGTATGTAGTAGATTAGCGATGTTATGGATATGTAGATAGCTCTGTGGCCCCGTGGATGAAGATAGAACATTTGTACATAATGCTTAAAGAGGCCTTGTACATGATGTTCGAGGCATCGTGATAATTTGAGCGAAGCTGGATGTGTAAACAAAATAGTTTCAGATAAACTAATCCAACATTGTCGTGCAAAAGTTTGTGGCAGAAATGGTATTGTGAAAAAGAGGACAATGTAATAAATGAGCAGCTTCGCTAGATGGGCCTAACTCGGGAACATAACAATGGGAATCTGCGAGTATGGGCAGCATGTTGCCAATTTGTAAGACCACCAAATTTGACAGCAGTTGTGATTACCAGAATCAATTGGAATAGCCCACACCAATGGGGTTCCAGGCACGACTTGCGTATGTGCTTCTTAACCAGGACCCAGTCACTGGGGCTGAGGTCGTGGCACTGCTTCAGTTGAGGTGAAGTTGCAGCTGCCCCAACCTGCTGAGACACAGAACGTACCACGCCATCCAGTCCTTTACAAAAATAGAGCACCAAATCATCTGTTATATTGACCAATCGATTTGCAGGTGATAATTTCATGAGGGAATAGTCCTGTTCTTCTGTCTGGGGTACTTCTCAAACTCATCATCACAAGACGCAAAGCATCAGGCCATTTCAAAGATGTTGAAGCACAGAGTTTTGGCAACCTGGACTTTAATGTTCCACTTACTTGCTCCACTATGCCAGAGGCTTCTGGACAGTAAGCACAATGTAGCTTCTGATCAATCTGTAATGGTGCACATAACATCTTTAGGACCTCATTATTGAAGTGTGTCCCTCGTCTGATTTCAAAGAAGTCGGTAATCCAAAATGCAGTATGAGTTCCCTTAATAACAACTTGGCCACAGTCAAACTGTCATTCCTTCATCTGGAGTAAGCCTCTACTCACCATGAGAAAATGCATACAATTGCAAGAATGTAACTCAGACCATTACAAGGAGGAATCTCAATACAATTGAGTTGTGTCATGGTAGACGGTCCTCCATATCTCCCTACATGACTCATTGTAAGTGGTGTCCTTTTGCCTACATTTTGTTGTTGGCACATCATGCACCAATGACACAATGCTTCTGCCACAGCCCTGAATCGGGGATTAAACCATGCCTGGTGAAAGAGACTCATCATAGCATCTCTTCCAACGTGTGCAGGGCCATGATTATGGCATGCAATGGGAGGCAGCAAACTATCGGGTAGTACTGGTCTCCCATCTGTGCATTCCTATACCTAATCTTCTTGTCTTTTGGTACAACCTGCTCTTACCCATCCCTGTCTCTCTGCTTCTGGTACCTCATCCTGCAACACCTTCACTTCTTCCTGGGTCTCTACAGTTGACAACAACAGCCTACAATCAGTGAAATCAGAGCTCTCGCGAAGGGGATCTCCATTGAAGGTGTAAGAATTTAGAGTGCAATAGCATGCAGTCTCATCTGCATAGCGGTTGCCTACTGTGACACAGTCATTGCCCTGCCGATGGCCAACACACTTCACCACAGCAATTTGAGCAGCCAGTTGTAATGACAGCAAAAGGTTCCTCACGCTTTCCTCAGTACGAATGGGGGATCCTGACGATGTCATGAACCTACGCTGTGACCACAACTGCCCGAAGTCATGTAGAACGCCAAACCTGTACTGACTGTCGGTGAAGATGATAAGTCGCAATTTGTCAGATAAGTTACAGGCTTGCATCAAGGCTATCAAATCAGCAACCTGGGAAGAGTATACACCCTGCAACCAGGAAGCTCCAATCACACCTGCAACTGTACACATAGCATAGGCAGTTTTCAGATTTCCTTCTGTATCACGCAAACAAGATCCATCCACGAATAACACATGATCAGTTTCAGGCAACGGAGTATCTAAAATATCCGGTCTTGATTTAGTGCACAATTCAGTCACATCCTGGCAATCATGATCTGCTTCATCAACTACAATCTCATTTCCAGGCAAAGGCAAAAAAGTTGCAGGTTTCAGACTCGTACATCTCATCAAAGTTATGTTCTCTGCTTGGTGAGACAGCTGCTAGTGAGATGTTGCGTTTGAGTACGAGTAAGCAATATCTCAAATGAATGTGGCACATGCACTCTCAGTGGATGTCCCATCACAATGCTTTCACTCTGTTCCAAGCTCACAAAAGTTGCAGCAACGCTTTAAGGTATCCATGTAAAGCAGCAGCTACAGGATCAAGAGTAGCTGAAAAATATGCCACAGGTCTACGGGCAGTACCATGCATTTGAGCTAGCACTGACAAAGTGCAACCTTCCCACTCACAGCAAAACAGTAAAATCTTTGTTGTAGTCAGGCATTCCCAAAGCTGGAGCTTGACAAAGACTCTCTCGCAGTTCAGTAATAGAGCACATGCATTCATCATCCCAGGGCACTGCATCTGACACATCCTTGTGAGTAAGCCTTTGAAGAGGCTTTGCTTTCAAAGAGAAATTCAGAATCCATTGTCGACAATAGCCAACCATTCCCAAAAACATGCAGACTTCCTTTTGTGTACTAGGCGGGTTCATCGTCAGAATCGCAGATACTCTGTCTTGGGACACCTTTCTGGCTCCTTTCTCAATGTGATGTCCTAGATGTAGAACATACCTCTTGCAGAACTACAATTTTGATGGTGACACTTTGAGTCCATTCTCTGCCAAATGATTTAGTACTGTGATGGTATCACAAATGCAAGCCTCTTGTGTACTTGACACTACAAGCAGGTCATCAATGTAATGGACAAGGACAGAGTGATTTGGCATCACTAATGACTCCAGATTCTTTTTCAAGATCTAATTTAAAATTGAGGGTCTTTCTGTGTACCCTCGAGGGACTCGGCACCATGCCAAGACATGATTTCTGAACCAGAAGGAAAATAAAAATTGACTGTCCTCATGCAATGGGATAGAAAAGAAGACTTGGCACAATCAATAACATAAAACCTTCAGCTTCACATGGGATCTGAAAAAGGATCACAGCTGGATTTGGCACAACAGGAAAACATGGACCTACAATCTGATTAACACTGCATAAGTCCTGAACAATCTGATACTTTCCATTGGGCTTCTGCAAGCCCATAATAGGAGGGTCGCATGGACTTCCCATGATTTCTTTGAAAATTCCCTGCTCAATGATTGATTAAATTAATGGAGTAATCCCTGCAATCGTTTCTGGACTCAGATTGTACTGAGGAATTAGATCAAATTCTGCATTGGGCTTCACAGTAATTCAGTTTGGAGCCATGCCTCTGATTAAGCCAATGTATTTTCCTGAAAAATCCCAAACCAGGGTTAATCATCACATGTTAGCATAGGAAACAATCCTTCAACTTCAGAATTTTGTTTAGCCAATTTAAAAACAATGTCTTCATCATTGGTATGGAATTTGATTCCCTTTGGTGTGTAATAAATTGAGCAATTGAGCTTGCACAACAAATCTCATCCCAACAGATTTACCGGGCTTGAATCACACACCACAAATTTATGTAAGTCCTCAAAGGACCTAGTTTGAACTGGTATAGACTGTGTTACTGAGTTAGACGTTAATCGATTTGAGACTCCCACAACTTGGATTCTTACTCTAGAGAGGGGTAGGTTTGGAACTTCTGCTGTTCTCACATTGAAACGGGTAGCACCAGTATCAACAAGGAATGAGATTGGAGTTCCATTTACCTTGCCATCCACATAGGGACTGCTCTGGTCTACCTCTAATGATGCGCCAAGCATGCTTGCCTCCCCCCTCTCAGGCACAGTCATTTGATCTGAATCAAATATTGTTGGGCTGCATTCTGATTTGGATTGAATTGAGCATTTGTGTGAAAACCCTTGCTTAAATTATATTTTTGAACCTGACCATTCATTTGAGGCATTGGGGCTTGGGGCATATTTGGATTTTGATGTCTCTGTCTATGAGTCTGTTGACTCTGTACCATGTTACCTCCTTGTTACTGTGCATTCCTAACCTGTTGAACCTGTCCATTTATCTGATTAAGTGGATTAAAATTGACACTCGCGTTTCCAATGCCCAAATTTGCCACAAATGTGACACAGATTAGTCTTTTTCATCATCTCGATTGAAGCACCTCTATCTTTACCCTGTGGTTCCATACCCTGCAGTTGTCCTCCACCTACTCCTCACAGTCCAGAATTCAACTGACAATCTCCTTGTAACATGTTTGTGAAATCACCACCAGTACCACTGTAACCTTTCTTAGCAGCTTTCTATTGAGCTATCATCAGCTTCTCCTTAAGCTACTTATGCTTTCTCTCAAGTTCATCTCCACAATACTTGGCATATCGGAGAATTTCGTCTATAGACTTGCTTTGCCAGCAAATCATGTGCTGCTGGATCATGCTGCTGATTTCATATCTTTACCCATACACAATCCGATAGACGAAATGGCCCATATCCATCCCTGACACATTCTCCATCCCGCTATATTGCTTAAATGCCTGCAACACCAGTTCATAATAGGCATGCACTGCCTCCTTCAACTCCTGGGTTGTCCTGTCACTCTTCACCCAATCAATCTCTTTAGGAGAGAAATTCCCTTTCAAATAGGTAATAGCTTGATTGTATTTCTTCATTACCTCAGGTGATGGTGCACAGGTATGTGGTTGTCTAGCCGGTTCAGTTTCAGGCCAGTCGATAGCAATTTTACATTCAGCCCACAGATCACTTGAAACTACAATGTAATCTAAAACCTTCAACAAAATCTTCGAAACCTTCACAAATATGTCAACTTATTTGTACCATTCAACTGGATTTTCTCCCAATCAGGGAAATCATTTATAAAGGACAATATATCTGGTCTTGGCCATGGAACATGTACATACCCTCCTCCAGGTACCTCACTTATAGGGAGCATCTCTACTCCCTCACCTCCATCATCTTGCTTTCTTCTTCTTAGCCCGTCTTCCTTCCCACTTTTCCAACTCTCCCCATGTCCTGAGTGTGGTTATTAGCTCCTTGATTTGTAATCGCTTTCCCTGAGGTCTCATGTTCTCAATGTCACAAAAGTCGAATCTGTATGATCTCTGTAATGTCTTGGATCTTTGTATGTCCACCTAATACTTTTGTGCCAATTCAGCCAGTTTCTTAGGGGTGTTTCGAACACGTCTGACAATAGCCTTGCATACGAACAGTAGTTTGTTGTCCTGGTAAGTAGCTATCCTAGGGGGGCTTATAATTCCCATTATCATTTCTTCTAGTTCTACCTTGAGTTTTTCTACATAGAGAGTCATAATCTTACCCCTTTCGTATATAGAAGGAGTTATATTTCTGATCCAGTCATCAAGTTCCTAAGGCGTAGGGCCTATCTGTCTTTCTGGTGTAATCCCAAGCAAATCTTTGCTATGTCCTTCTACATCTGTAATAAGAGTGGATGGTAAAAGGGACAAATCAGAATCTGGGGTTCCCAACTGAAGACTCCTTCCTGCTATGTCTTGGGTTCCCCGTTCTGAGGTTTCGCTGTCATTTCCAGATACATGTAAGGTCAAGACTTCTCCAGACCTCCCACTTTGTTATATGGCCAATAGGGTCATTGTCGGCATTGCTAAATTAGCATGAGCTCAGCTGCCATCATGCTGCTTTTGCGCACGTTACTACGTGACTTTATTTTGCAAGACTCTGTTTGTGCCTTTCACATGAGAACTGTCTGCTTTCTGCGTTCTCTGCCTGTTCCTGGAGTTTAGTCTGAAGGCGATGTGCAAGGTCGATAAACAGTGCCCCTTGTTATTCTGTTCTGGTCAGTCCCTAGCACCTAGACAAAACATGCTAAACACAGCTGCACTGCTGGAAACTCGTGCTTTGATTTTACGGGGATGCATGTTGTTCTAAAAACACACTTGGAGAGGGACCTTTCCAGGGAGAAGAACTATGCTGTTCCTATGATGTAAAACTTCTATCTAGGCACTAAGGTATGGGGTCTGCTGACAAAGCCCAGAGATCTTCCTTTATATAATAAACTTCTTCTTACCAAGGGGAGGGTGGTTAGGCTTTATAGTCCTTTTTCCTGTATACGATGACATCCCCCTTTATAATCTATGGAATTGTAACAATGCTAACTGTTTTAGGTTTATGCATTTTGCTCCTGGTAGTGGCTCGTATACTGCATTATAGAGCACGATAGTTAAAAATAAACATTTTGAACTATAACAGTGACTCTGACCATTCTTACTGTGGACAAGTACGAGTGAGTGAGCGAAAGGATGTGTCTTGCTACCGCGATTCCTGAGAGAGTCGGGAGTGTTGTGTTCTGGGTTGTCTAATCATTTGTAGCTTCATAATTCTGTGGGAGAATGAATGAGACACTATAGCTAGTCGGTCTTGGGATTTTGGGTACTAAGGTGGTAGGAAGGTTCAGCCCCTATACACCGAGCTCCTGTTTTCCTGTGCATAGTTCTGTGTATGTGCTGAATCCCTTCAACATGGCGCCACCAACGTTTGGTCTGGTACTTATGTGAGACTCCTGATTAGTGCTTGTGCTTGTCCACAATCCCCTCACCACTGTTTCCGGAGACGGTTGTGACGGTGTAGCCTCCTATATTGTAAAATTATAGATTTTTCAAGCTTGAATTCTAAAAGGTCTTTTTTCTTTCTCGAACCCAGTGTTGCACTGCCACGTATAGGTTGTTTCATATATTTTTTTCCATTATGGCAGTTGCCATAGCACCTCCTAACCGCGCTCCAGTCACCCCTTATTTGACTCAATATGGAGTCCCTAATGATGGTGCTGATCTCATTTTTGTAGTAGAGGCGGATGCAGCACACCGCTTCGAGGTGTTTTATTCTTGGGTAACCTTCCCGGTTGCGGATGGCACAGATAACTTCTTTCATGAGTATACTGCCACCGCGTTACTGTGGGATTATCAACCTTATCAATCTCTTGAAGTTCCGTTAAAGGCTTCGCCACACACTATGTGGTTTAGTGGCGCCTTTCTTCACCCTATGACAGCGGTCTGTTTAGGCCCCTTATGGATTGATCGGGCCATGTGGCCCGTCTTGGCTGGGTATACCCCACACCCAAATTATCTTAATGCTACAGTCGCAGAGCTACGCGTATTGCATACTTCGTTGATACATGTACATAGAGCTGTTATACAGTTCATGTCGCGCAACATGCAGGTGGGACCACCTGGAGTTGCTGCACAACCACCAGGACCTGGTGGTGTAGTTATCAGTCCTATAATGATTAATTCTGTTATGGGCAAGCGTCCACAAAATAAGGACGAGCTCCCTTATTGGCTTGCTGAGAAATTTGGGCAACTCAAAGCTGTTTTTCCAAATACAACACCTGTGGAGAAGCACAGGATTCTGACCATGAGTTTACCTAAAGGCTTTGTTCCCGAACTAGCTGATTGTAACACTTGGGGTAGAGTGTTTGCAGTGGTTTATTCAATGTGCTTTGGCACTCCCTCAATGACCGTTCTCCCTTCCATGATAAAACGTGTTCAGGATGAACATGGGGCAGAAGCTGCCCTAGAATTGGGAATGAGACTTGTGGGAGTGTTCAATATAGTTTGCGATATGATCCTTGCTAATGTGAAGGGTGAAGCTGTAAGCTTACAAGTGGCACAACGCTTGGAGGCTGTTGCTGACGCAGACAAGCAGGGCGAATTGCCGAAGTTTATTGCTATAGCTTATAAAACCTTAGGGTGCAAAAGTCTTGGAATTAAGCCTTTTACTCAAACTCAAACTCAACAAAAATCCCAGACTAATAAGGATGGGCGCCCGTTCTTTCCTAAAAAAGAACTGGAGAAATAAGAAACAAGGGCAGCAACAACAAAAGCAAGTTTCGCCTGCTGGTTCACTGACGCCTGATTATTCTGAATGTACTTATGATTTGCGCGACCGCGTGAGAATTAAGACTCCTGATAGATTTCAAGTCCCTGATCAGCACTCTCCTCGTTCTTTACAGGACACATCGGACTCTCAAGTCAGTGGAGGGGAATGCCAGGATCGTGGCAAAGGTGCGACCACGCTACAGGGACTGGATCAACCGTGACAGTTTGACATAAAGGCCAAACAAGAGGGACTGCCTTGTTTTCGATCCCCGTATCAAAAGAAGAAGGTTGCTGCTTTAACAGCGAAGTATGCCTCAGACGGTGAGAACGCTACTCCTAGACTGGACATGGGCAGTGACTCTGCTCGACAGTGCAGCAGAGGTTACCATAGTGCGAGAGGCACTGCGTCCCTGTCTGTAGGTGAAAGAAACTGATACATTTATTACAGTAGAAACAGCAGATACTCGAGTTGCACCCCCTGATAGACTCTATGAAATAGCCTTCCAAATTGAGGGCGATATACACCGTATAATTACAGCAGTTTTCTGGGAAAATCTCACCTCCTCATACGACATTTTGTTGGGAGAGGCGGATTGGGCTCCACCATTTGTTCTAGCCGCTTCTCGAGGGGAGGACGTGATACTTCTGAGTTTTTCACATTACGTCCCTGAGGAGGCTAAGCAGGCTTATGCATCGGAGTGGGCTTTGACCCTTGCCCCAGCGGTGTACCGTAATCAGGTGGGCTGGGATAGAGATTCACCTGCCCATGAGATACCATTACGGTCTATGCCACAGCCACAGCTGCAATATCCAATCAGACGTGAGGCTAAGGCTCCCCTTTGTGACATTCTAACTCAGTTACAGTATCAAGGAGTAATCGAATCCTGTGTATTACCAATGAATAATCCTCTTTTTCCGGTATCGAAACTGGATGGTTCTTAACGTATTGTATTAGATTATCGAAATTTGAATAGTCATTGTCGTACATTTGCGGTGCAGAACACACACAGCTCTGCGCTAGTGAACAGCCTTATTCGTAAAAAATACAAAACTACCCTGGATATATCCAATGGTTTCTACAGTCATAACTTGGCTCCTGAGAGCCGTGACTTGACGGCATTTACCGCCGTCAGAAATCAGAAAAAATTTACGCGCTTGCCTATGGCGTACAAGAACAGCCCCCGGGGCATTTGCTGCACATGTTGTGTCTTTGTTGCATAGCATAGATCCAGATGCGTTCTTGTACGTAGATGATATTTATCTGACGGACGACGAACTGATGCCGCATCTTGTCCGAGTCGACCGCATTATTCTAACGTTTGCCGACTATGGATACAAATTCAATTTTGCAAAATCACACATCGCTCATTTTGCAGTGCTCTTTTTGGGCTACAAGCTCAATAATGAAGGTAGGGGGTTAACCCCCCACTTTCTGGAGAAATGTGCACAATTGCAACCTCCATCTACACTGAAGAAGTTTCAGCCTTTGCTGGGAATTTTGAATTTCGGGAGGACATACATCCCCGATTATGCCCAGCGTATCAAACCGCTCTATGCATTGATAAAACCTACATATTCTTCTGCATGCTGGCTTCCAGAACATACCTCTATTCTGCAATCTTTGCAATCAGATCTGCTTGCGACTAACTACTTGTTGACGCATGATAATTCCATGAACCTGGTGATACGTATAGTGCCTGGGACAGTGGGTTTCACTTACTTGACGTTCAACGAGGGTGACACAGTGCCTATTGCATACAAATCACATTTGTAAACAGCTGCGGAAATGCGGTTTTCGAATGTTGAAAAGATTTTGACTGCAGTCCAAATGGCGATTCTAAAAGTATGCTCACTGGCACAGGGGAAACGCTTCTCATCGTTTAGCCTATCCCTGCTTTAGAAGCAGTGACTAAGGCAAGTGTACCAAACTCTAAAGCATTACATCCCCGTTGGATACAATGGGCTACTTCTTTGACATCGGCTGATGTCACATTTATTTTCGATCCTGCTCTTCAGACACAGGAGTTTTTACAGTACGAACATGTTCATCCTCCTCCGTTGTCGTTGCTTCCTTTTGATGAGTACAAATGTATCATTTATACCGGCGGCTCGGCTCAACCGGCCATCGGATCCAAACACGTCTATTCAGCAGCTTGCGCTATTGTAGCTGGTTCAATTGTAAATGGAGAATTTAAGTCTTCCATAGTGCATACTAAGGCACTTGGGGACTGCACAGCGCAATTGGCGGAGCTGCGTGCTCTTGTTCTAGCTCTCGAGTTTGCTGATCCTAATGTGAACAATCTTATTGTGTGCGATTCCTACTACTGTGTCCAGTCTTTTAATGACAACTTATTCTTTTGGTCTCAGAATGAATATCGAGACTCTAAAGGCAGCGCAATAAAGCATAAAACACTTTGGGTTTGAGTGGCAGAACTTAAAGAAAGTCTGCCACTCACACAGGTTATACATACTCTTGGCCATCAGCGTGTGAGAGCACATGTCATTGGTAATTCTTTGACTGACGAGGCAGCCAAGTCTGCAGTGGCCGCGTGTTCCATTGCAGCAGTTACAAGGTCTATGACTAAGATAGATAATGATATTTTGGCAGCTATTGCTGCTACAAGGGATGGAACTGCTTATCTGCAGGGCTTCCCTTCGAAGTATTCTTATCATATATCTCCCAAACAAGTTCCTTATGCTACTTTACCGTCAGTTGTGGATCGGCTGATTCCCAACATGGACCGCAGACTTGCTTTGATCATAGCAGCACACGAAGGCATGGCTTCTGCACATGCCGGAGTGTCTGCGACTGTCTCTATTTTACAGCAACGTTACTGGTGGCGTGGTTTATATAAACAAACCTGTAATTATGTGCTTTCATGTGACGTTTGCCAGCAAATCAAACCATCTATGGTTTCACGACCACCACAAACACAGCTATGTATTTTGAATCAGCCGTTTGGTTGTGTATATCTTGATCACTGCGGTCCATTGACTTCTGATACTGCATATAAATATATTTTTGTTGCAGTTGATTCGTGCACTAGATTCCTATAGGTTTGGCCACAACGCAGCGCTGATGCTCGAAATGTCATTAGAGAGTTGTGTGTCTTTGTTGGGACGTTTGCCTGTGGCACCTTTCATTCCGACCAAGGTCCAGCATTCGCCTTCAAAGCGTACAAGGACGCGATGAAGTCGATGGGGGTGCTGGTGCAGTTTTTGTCTCCAAACAGGCATGAGGGCAATTGTATAGTGGAGTGAATGAACCGTGACTTAAAACAATCTTTGACAGCTAGGGTCTTAGGTACTGGCAGGAACTGGCTGGCCCATTTGTATGGAGTTCAACGTGCACTTAATAATCTCCCTAGAAGATCTCTGGGTGGGCAGACCCCATACAAAATGCTCTTTGGCATTAAAATGTTTGACCCAGACCTTGATGGTCTAGACATTGTGGCGGCTGCCGCAACCTTTGACATAGATAATCATTCTACTATGTTACAGGACCTACAAAAGACCCATGACAGCTACGCAACTGAACATATGCCCTCTTCCAATGACACGACAAAGCTGATTCCGGTCGCCGGCTGGCTTCCTAAGATTGGAGATCTGGTACGAGAAAAGCTGGAGAACAAAAAAGAATTTGGTCACTCTTATCGCACACCGGTCCCAGTACTTGTATTGAAGGGTACTTGTACAGTGATACTACCGCCTCTACCTGGTCGCAAGGAAAACAGATACATTTCAGTCGAAAATGTCAAACTGCACCGTCTGGCCGATTCTGAATAGTGTAACTCCTGCAGTTTCATGCAACGCTATCTCTTTGAATCTGGGGCATTCAGCCTCTTCAACTAATACCTGTGCCGTTGACGGTGAGATGGAAACTACTATTGACCTTTTGCCTGTTGTCCCTCCATCCTCTTCCAACCATGAAGTCGAGTTAGCTTATCCTACTGATGGGTTCCACATTGAAGTGCCGACCAGTCCTCGACAACATCAAGCTGATGCTGTGCTACCACAGTTAATGAACATGGGAGCAAGCAGTTATTTTGGGGACCGTACGAGCTTCTCTTATGAGTCTTCCTCCTTGTCTTCATCCTTGGCACTTCCACCGACAAAAACAAGTATTTTCATCTCTTGGGTCAAAAAGACTTACCTGGTCCCGCCCTGGACCTACATCTGGTTGATACTTATCCTGATTTTCCTCTTCATGTCAATTAGATTTGTAACAGTATTTTTCTTGCTCATTAATGGTCATTATTTGCCAGAACGCTCTGCTGTGAAGTTGGTCGATGGAATTCTGGCTCCCCATACATCGTCCCATATAATAAAACGTGATCAAACCCTTGTGAACATTTCGGCTTTCCCGGTTGCAGATGGCAACGTTTGGGATAAAGTAGCATTCGAAATTCACGGCCCTACGGAAGTCCTCAAGATACCATACGTGTTTCGCGTTTCATTAGGAGATGTGGTAACACCGGACATACATTCCGATGATTGGGATGTACAAGCAGTACATTCATTGTTTTCTGATTTAAAGTATTATGCTGCTTTTGATGCTGAAGATTTATATTTAAATTCTACAAATTATGCTGATTTATTCTGTTATCAACACTATGGGCATCATTTCTTACACAAAACAAACACGTTAAGACCTGTTTTTAATTACACGCAATGGGAACATTGTCAAACTCCCTTGCAGGGGAGTTCTAAAACCCTTAGGGATAAGTTCACCTATTTCACTGATTATAACACGTCCAATCCAGAATCTTATTTCTTTAAATTGCAATTGTCGTCTTAATCCAAATTTATTCTGACCCACACAAAATTAATCTATTCCAATTCCTTTAGAACTGAATTTGCCATACAGGGTTATGATCACTGGAGAGATACCATTGATTTGAAATAAATTTGGGGCACTAAGGCTTGGCAGGTTCAGGGAACTGAAGACTTGCATCGTGCCTGCCTCATTCCGACTCAAATATTATTTTTAAATGATACAGTGCACCAAACGACTTGTTTTGGTCTGGCAACTGCCAAAAATTTAAATATCCCATCCATTCCGTCTTTAGCAAAGTATGATAATTGGCTTACACACACAAATTGTACGATCGATGTATTACAAGCTCTGTTTAGAAATGATACTTTCAATGTCTCTGATGTTGACCCGTCTGGATGGTTGTTGTGGCAAACCAATTCAAATGCATGTCAACTGCATTTTTATAATGCAACACCTGATTTCACACAGACTAGACCAGATCCTTGTTACCCACATTCACATTCCGTCACCACATATTCGGTGGGAAAATTGTGCCAACAATGGTTGGAACAATCCACTCTGTCGTCGGTAAAACAACACCTGTCTGTCTTGTCGAGCGATATACATTTGGCTGATTTTATCTTAAGTCCTAGGATTCCTAGAACAAAGAGATTCATCTATGCAGCTTACAATGAAGTATGGAAACTTTCGCAGATGGAAGCAGTACTCCGTCTGCGCCAAATTGACAAAGCAAATTTAGAAAAAGCCCTTGCAGTAGTCGACAATAGCATAAATACACTGTCTTCCCACATTTATACCTTGGATAATATTTTGTTTAATCTGTTATTGATATTGTTCAAAGTGATGTCTCTGTGTTATATCATGGTCAAAATCAATTACGGTCTGTGATGCAGTTTGCTTGGACGTTACAGACTCTCAAAATGGGAAAAGTACCTTGGGATTATTTGAATGCTTCTGCTTTGTTTATACCATTTAATCTAACTGATAAACAGAGATTTATGTCCATGAAAGATGCTACATACACGCTATTACACATTGAACGATTAGAACACTTGCCATTTTCTGTGGCGGAGACATATTCAGCTGGATGGTTAATTCATGGCGTTATCTCTCTCCCTTTTTCGCTGTTTCAGTTTAAACCTTGCATGAAACATTTCCCAATTGGCTGCTTTGAACCCCTGGGTAGTATGTTTCTCCATGAATTATGGTCTCTACCTTTCACCTACAGATGTCAACGGGAGGATAAGGAAGTTTTCCTACCAGGGGAGGACTATGATTCCACAGTAGGACATTCCCTAGTTTGTTAAGACGTGAAGTTGCACAGCGCTTGTAATGTGTCCATGCCTAATCTTGCTTGTTTTTTTAGAGGAACTCCCGTCCCAGCAATAATTCCCGCTCTAACATTGTTTTCTAACGGCAGTTATCCTATTTTGAATAACCACGACTGCTGTGGTTTACGGGCAGGAATCCTGTATATAGTAACTGTTTCACAACATGTTACTTGTTGTATAAATGTGCTTTTTTCGCCCCCGCATGGGAAAGTAGATAGTTCCATTTGGCCTTCCATTCCGACTTTGAAAACAATTTCAACAAATTAAGCAGACTCAAAGCGCTATTGTTTCAACAAGAAGTGGCACTCACTTCGGCTCGAGAGACCTTTGAATTGCAGGTGGCTAGAACATCTAGTGAGATTCAGTCACTTCTGAACACGAATCTCCCACTGCATTTTGGGGAACTAATACATCAAATATTTAATGCGTCTGACACAATAGGCCTTGCTCATTTTTTTTAACTTGTGGGATCCGGCCTTGTGACTTCTTTTCAGACGATAGTTGGAATAATACCGGCCTTTATTCATTCTATTTTTTCCATCGCATTTGGAGGATTACCATTAATCCTAGCACTGGCGGGTGGCGTCCTGGTTCTTCTGCTACTGTTACACAATGGCTTCCCAACATGTGGTAATGCACAGACCCGGCCAATCGCAACTGTACCGTGACCAAATGCAACAACGTTTTGGATGCTTACCATTAGCGACGATTAGCGTAAGTTATGGATTAACCTTTCGCTTTGCGTACTTCACATGCGTGCAACCTGTGTTCTACTGTCAGCGGTGCCCTTTCTATTGGGCTTTGGATTTATGCCTCTCCAATACGTCATGTTCAGACGGATTGCCGTATGGCGCGTGCGGCTGCACTTGGAGTAATGGCTGAGTGGAATATCTGTGCGGCTGCGCAGAACCTCATGCAACGGAGTTTCATAGAATATCACGCAAGTTGCCCGGATATGCTCTTGGAAGCATCGGATTATGAGGAGCATGCCTGTTCCTTCAGCCGGCTTGATTGGATGGCATCCCTTTTTTCTACTAACGATAGGGATGGCCTTTTGGAATGAATTGCATTCTTAAGCTCACGTACTTTGATGGATTTGCCACCTCCATATTAATCATGTTTTTCGTGAAACGACAAAACTTTAAAAATATACAATTTATTTTATTTTGTTGAAATTTTCAAATTTGGTTTTTTCAAGCACTCTTGGACTCTGCTTACCTTTTAACTCTGTTTGGGTCTTTTGTCTATATACTACGACCTTACTAAGGGGAGGGTGTTATATGGCCAATAGGGTCATTGTAGACATTGCTAAATTATCATGAGCTCAGCTGCCATCATGCTGCTTTTGCGCACGTTACTACATGACTTTGTTTTGCAAGACTCTGTTTGTGCCTTTCACATGAGAACTGTCTGCCTTCTGCTTTCTCTGCCTGTTCCTGGAGTTTAGTCTGAACACGATGTGCAAGGTCGATAAACAAAGCCCCTTGTCATTCTGTTCTGGTCAGTTCCTAGCACCTAGACAAAACATGCTAAACACAGCTGCGCTGCTGGCAACTCATGCTTTGATATTACGGGGATGCATGTTGTTCTAAAAACACACTTGGAGAGGGACCTTTCCAGGGAGAAGAGCTATGCTGTTCCTATGATGTAAAACGTCCATCTAGGCACTAAGGTATGGGGTCTGCTGAAAAAGCCCAGAGATCTTCCTTTATATAATAAACTTCTTCTTACTAAGGGGAGGGTGCTTAGGCTTAATACTCCTTTTTCCACTGTCTGTATACGATGACATCCCCCTTTATAATCTATGGAATTGTAACAATGCTAACTGTTTTAGGTTTATGCATTTCGCTGCTGGTAGTGGCTCGTATACTGCATTATAGAGCACGATAGTTAAAAATAAACATTTTGAACTATAACAGTGACTCTGACCATTCTTATTGTGGACAAGAACGAGTGAGTGAGTGAAAGGATGTGTCTTGCTACCATGATTCCTGAGAGAGTCGGGGTGTTGTGTTCAGGGTTGTCTAATCATTTGTAGCTTCAGAATTCTGTAGGAGAAAGAATGAGACACTATAGCTAGTCGGTCTTGGGATTTTGGGCAGTAAGGTGGTAGGAAGGTTCAGCCCCTATACACTGAGGTGCTGTTTTCCTGCGCATAGTTCTGTGTATGTGCAGAATCCCCGCAACAGCTTGAAGTGGTTTGTTGAGCCGAATTTGCGTTTGAACCTGTATTCGTTCCACTAGGAACATTAGCTGAAGTCGGGATTAATGGCTCTTGATTTGTCTGTGCTGATCTCTGGTCTGTTGTGGTAGGAACTGAACTATTCATTCCAGTAGGGACAATAATGTATGTGTGCTTTGTCCCCTACTTCCAGATTGGTATAACGGAACTACAGGAACTATTGTCACAAGGACAGTCAGGGCATCCGGAGCATTTTGCCAAGTCAGATTGTTTGTTTCAGGTCTCCCAGCAACATCATTTTCAGGTAAGAAAAGATTGTGTGGATTTGGACTTATCGGCATGACAGGTACGTCCGGAATTTTCCCACCATAAGAATTTGCTATATCCTGAGGGTGAGCCTCGGTATAAGGTGGTGGACGATTTAACAGTAATTCATTTAGAATTCGTCATCAATTTCATCCTCACTATCATCAGTCAGTATCAGTGTCTGTTAACCCTCAATGTGTTTTTTCTTTTCCTTGCGCTTCTTTCTCTGCAACTAATACAGGATTCATATGTGTTCCCTCAGCTATATCCATTCTCCAAGCTTTGTGCTGTGCATCCCATCTAGCCTCAACATATCGATTTATGGTCTTTTTGTATTTTCCCTGAAATGTTTGTTTCTCTTTCTGATGAGCTATGTGTTCCCATTCACTAAGATGTTCAAATTGCATGGGTCTCGGAGGTGGTTTGATTTCATGCAAATGCCTTCGTAAATTCTAATGGATTCAAACGTTAAATGTCCCACACTGTGGGAAAGCTAAAGGACCGTCTTTCTCAGTATATTTCATCCAAGTCTCAAGCCATGTGCATGTGTGATATCCTCTCTTCTGTGTCATGCATAAAGCTGATGTACCCTTGGGTGCTATCAGTACCCTTTCTCTAGTGGGCACGGGCACATCTCCCTGCATCAAACTGTTTACGTTTTTCAAAATCTTCATTTGTTTCAAATTCTCATATAACTCTGATATACACTTCCTTATTTTGTTTCAACCAACCAATACCAGTGCGGCATTCTATGACGATGTCAACCTATCCCAGAGCGGCGTTATGCTAACTGACCAATACAAGCGTGGCACCCTGTGATGTTGCCTAACTCCTTGTAGCACCTACCACTCCTTCACAATCCTCACTGCGCATTCTTCTTCAAGGCAAATTCACAAAAATGCATGCGTTTGAAACTCCTGTCTGCTCCACTAAAAGAAGTACAGATCCCACCCACTGGAGATATTCAATAAACACGCCAATCTAACTTTATCTAACGCTCAATCCAAGTGAAATCTCGACAAGCGTGACCTCCCTCTAATCGTTGCAACTGTTCCCTGTGCACTGAGAGCAATTATAAGGATTGTTTTTCCCCAACCGCACTAATAGAAATTTCCCTTTACTTAGTGGTACTGCTGACGACGTCTCATGCACAGAACCTTTAAAACTACAGCAGACAACTTTATTCAGCATATGCCACAATATGCCACACTGAGACCACCAGTAGGTGTATATCCCGGAATCTTAGGCAACTTTGGACCCGATAACCACTCAACTTTACTGCACAAAGTGCATCACTCAAACATAAACTCTAAACTTCACAAACCTCACACAGCCATTTTTCTGCAATCTAAGATTTAAGCAATAGCAAAGCGCAACGCTAGTAATACTCACACCACTATCTCGCCACCTTGGTCGTACTCCCCCAATACTGGCACTTGGACACCTTCTTGCGAACATAGAGCTTTGGATTCGATCTAATTTTAATCAGGGTCTCAATAGGGGTCTCAGTAGGGATTCCCCCTTATATCTTAACTTCATCGGACAAGAAACCATCCTACGCGGTACCAGAAGAACTGCTGTAGCGTTCCTGGGCCCACTGTGAATATTTTATTTTTCCTTCTCCTATTGTTCCATTTATACAACTCTCTTGGTCCTCCCATTGACCTTGTTTTGTGCCGAGAGGGGTTGGATATAAAGGGTCCTGACAGACATCCAATGAGGACCAGGAATTGGATAACTGAATCAATAACTAGATATTAAACTCATGTAAATTACTCTCAAAACAATGTTGTAAAGATTAATGATTATCATGGCAAGCCCAAATCTCCTGAAGAAACGTAGGCGAGCCAAAATCAAACACACTAAAAGTTCAGTTAAAGCTTTACAGAATAATAGCATTAGTATTTGATGCTCTGAGATCTCTCTAATATGATCTCCTCTGGTCATTAGTAATCCCAAATTAAGAATGCACATTCACTTTAATAGAAATAATCATGATATCTGAGTCGATATGGAAATTTTAGTATAGTTTATCAAAAGTTAAGCTAAAATGAGTGCATCAGTATATTTGCATCAGGTTATAAGACAGATTTGGTCAGATCCTAATAAGACATTCAAGATATGATTCCAAAGCTCAAGAGTTCAGCAAGGGACAATTGACATGCCAGTTCAAGCAGTCTCCAAGAAAGGAATGAACCACCATGCACACAGCGCGTATGCATCAGTTCAGGAAAGAAGCCAGGAATACCTCCATCAGGCAAGTTAATATTGCCAAGGAAGTTCCGCAAAGTCCCCACCACAAGATTTATTTGCCAGCATGCGTGCAGAACTCTGTAAGTAAAGAAATAGAAGCAGCAGCTTATCAGCAACCAAGCAAGCCACTTCCGCCAAGTCCATTAAATCAGATAATATTATATTCTTATAGTTCTAAGGGTGACACCTCCTGGTATCACCTCATCTGGTCATACCACTCAGTCCATTGATCAGCTTGTATAGGATAGGTGTCAGGCGACATAACAAAGACACAAAATGTAGAGAAATAGGTGGGACAATTATGCAGTCCTTAAGCAATCCAATATGTGACACATCGGAACAATGCTCCTTTAGCAAAAGCACATACGCGAGTTCAAGAGGGCAGTTTCACAGTCAGCTGTTCAGGATTTTATTGAAAAATGTTGCAAAGTGTCTTGTAGAGTACATGACAACTCAGGAGAGAAAACACTGTTTCACGTTATTGGTTATACTGAAGAATTCTTTCACGAACAGTAGATTCAGCAAGTCAAGAGATATCGGATATGCAATCAGGCCTACATTAAATTGAGCTAACATAATGTACAATATATGTGATTATTAAATATACATTCATAGAGAACATAAAGACGCTGTGATTCTAATATAACTCTGATGAACTTGAAATCTTTTAGTGTGGCTACAAATAACATGCGTCAGTATGGTATACTTCTGCTCTTCCAATGTACTAACGTGTAAATATATTTAAAATCTTAATACTAAAAATGTGTTATAGGTGTATGGCCTTAGTACACATAGGAGATACAATCTCTGAAAGTTTCATGGAGGCATCATTAATTAGGAATGTGTAACACCTATTTTTCCCTTACCATTTCAGTGCACACGTCTACTGACACAAAGAAAGATTTTAATAAAATTCGTCGTGATAATCAGGTCAAATCTTAATGTTTGATAAATTCTTCATTAGTTATACATACTCATAAATGATAAAAAAGGATTAGAGGTAAACTCCATGACGTGAGAAGTTAGCATTTACATAATTCTGGCACACGTTAATGAAATATAGCACTTTGTCACTTTGTAAATCACAATCTATATTATTTGTACGAATGATAACATCTAGGCTACATCTTTTCTGCATGCTATTATAATGCAATAACAAAAAGTTTTCTTATCCTGTCATGTTTTCTTGAACATGTAGTTGGTGCACATTTATTAACTTTCTCTCAGAGAGTTTCATAATCGGGTTTCTCATGTAATTAATAGTTTATATGTAGTTTCCTTTCCAACACCAATGAATTCTCAGCTATTTGCAGTTGCTAGCAATTTGTTTAACTCAATATACTAGACCCATAAATAGCAGCAGAAATACGTTTACTATTATATGCTCTGACCATATCTCTAATAGGCCTGGATCCTAATTTAGAGGCATTCGTGAAAATAGCAGCAACTGATTTGTTAAGCTGTTGTTTCATATCATTTAGGGTCTGCCGCTAGGGACTGCCAAAAATAATGTGCTGGAGATAGTACGTGCGCTCTAGGGGCCAGAGCAGTTGACTAGGTAGCGGGATCTATGTATATCCCTCTACCTAGTCAACCGTGCAGACTTTTTGCATTTAGACCAGGGCAGTATCCTTCTGGTCCCTAGAGCGCACGTACTATCTCCAGCACATTATTTTTGGCAGTCCCTAGTGGCTGCATCTCACCTAGACGCACTGACCCTAATGGTCCGACTCTTTCCTTGCGATACCTGGGACTCTATATACCTTTGTGCTGACCATTTATCTTGGCCCAGCGTTATAGATTTTTTAATATTCATGGGACTGCAGCTTCTTAAATATTCGGGACCTACAGTTTAGGTCCATCCATAGTGTGGCTGCATATAGACTCTATTCTGGACTAGGGATCTGCCATAGTATTGTGCCTATTTGCCCTGAAGTACATCTACTTCGTGCCTGTTTTCCAACAAGCTTGGAGTACGTGACCAATTAACCATTGGTTGAACTTGAGATTGAGCACCATGCACAGTATTACAACGTGTGAGAGCATATTCTATGCAGACTGTCTCTTGCCACTGGACATGATGCATTCATACAGCGCCCTGATGAAGGAGATGTTTATCCTCTAGCTACTTCCGAAACGCGCGTCGGCGCACTTCTATTGATATATGCATCAATGAATATTTGATTAATTCAAATACAAAGTATATAATTGACAATTGTTGTTTGTATTTTTTTGTGAATGTCCTTTTTTTACTATGTATGTCTATTGTTCACCTGCTTTGATATTGTGTTAGTTTTCAGATGTGTTGTGAGTTGTCTTATGTATTTCTTGTTACACTCCATGTTATGTATGTCAGTGCTCTTTTATAGTGGTGTTGGTGGTGCTCCCAATTGTATCATATGAAAATGTTTCTACAAATGTCTGGGTCTCACAGTCTTTATGTACAAATGAATATATGTATATAAAAAGAAAAAATTTTTTTTTATACTTTTGACTAATAAACTTTAAAAACCACTGGTCTGTATTGGAAAAGCTTATGTATCATGGACGGATTGCTATGAACTAACTAATATTGTTAGTGGAGAAGTTTTTGTTGTTATAATGTATTGTTTTCCCTGCTTCCTTCTCCACTGTTATTGAGTATAATCAGGGACCCTCTTGTGTTTTACTTAAGCAATTACAAACTGTTCACTGTATGTGCCTTGAGAACGGCAACATCTGCACTTATGAGGTCGGGGATAGGTAGGATACCAATATTTGGTACGTCTGAACAAGAAGTCAGTAGGGCCCGTTCAAGATCATTTATATAGAAGCTAAACAAAAATGGGGCCAAATTGCCCCCCTTTCCTAGCCTATTCTTTTACTCAAAAGGATCTTGTGCATTTCCTTCCTGGGCCATATCAGACTCTAGCAGTAGCGTTCTAGTACGGTTATTTTAAAAAATTGATAATTTCAGCATCTGCATCTAGCAGCCTCATAATATGCAATAAAATGTATTGTGATTGACACACTCAAAGCACTGTTAAGATCCATAAAGCTCAGGTGGAGGAAGCCCTTCTTTGCCTTGATATATTTTCCTATATGTATTTCTAAGTTCAGGCACGGGTTTGGGCACATTGGAAAAATGTTTTTTGTGGTCACAAATAGCCCTATTCTGCAAATCAGGGTGTTTGCGACCTCTAAAAAGCTTTGTACATCTGTCTCTAAGAATACTGCAAAGTTTGTCACCCCTATGCCTGTGTGTTTAAATTCAGTTGAAGTGTTGTGGGTGCATCTAGGCTGATACCTGTACAATCTTTTACAATGTAACTCAATTTTCTACATCTACGTTCTTGATTTCAATAGGACCTCTTCTCTCTTCTATTATATTTTTTCTTAGGAATGTTATTTGCCACTTTTCATTGTTCATCCAGGTGCAACAGGGTGACCACCACATTACCAACCATGAAGTAGGCCACCTTCAGCTAAGCAATTATTTTGTTTTCCTTTATAGTTAATGTAAGTGTTTTTTTGCATGTAGTACATTTTGTTAATTTTTTACTTGGGACAAAGGATGATATAGACCCACACATAGGGAGTTGCTTTGATATTATGGCAGTTGATCCTCTCCAGTTTGAGCTCAGTATGGAATTACAGCCAGAAACAGACCATTTGGGCATGACTTACTTCCACAAATAAGCTTATCCACTGCAAGGTTCTGATTATATAGTATTCAGTCACCTCGCTCAATTGTACCATGTCTCCAGTTATCCACTTGACTTAACCTGAGCTAATGTAACCATGCTTATGGCAGAGATACTCCCACTAGTAAAAATGTGTTGGTGAGTTCACCCACTGGGGATTTAAGGTTCCAAGATTAGCAACTATAATAATTCAAACAGTTATGTGCTCCCAGCAGAATCGTTGATCTGGTTGTATAACTGTCTCTTCAAAATGTATGATTAATCACCAGCAATCATGCCATTTTTTTATTATTTTTTGATTCATGCTTGTCACTCACATTGCTGTATAATTTGTTTTCTGAACTCAGTAACTGTAATTGCATGTGAAGCATACCACTCAAATATCTATGGCATTGAATGGCCATATGCCTCTGTACGTTTGTTATTTGTATATATTGTTCACTGTAGGGTGTACTATATTTATGCATCCTTGTGCTGAGCCTCCTCGACCTATGAAAAAAGCCAAGTGCTGAAACATTTAGGGCAGAAGTAGACTTTCAATAAACACATTATTGTAGCAGCAAAACAAATGTTTCCTTATTGAGTACGAGCAGTTCCTGCCTGACCACATTCTACCACCATGAGTGGTAACGAAGAATTAGGAGTTGCTGTGGAGCAAACTATATATATTCTCTAGAGAAAACAAAGCAGAGAGGGACATTATAGTTTGGAGAAAATGGCAGTTAAAGCATAGCAAACAAACAAAGCCACTGAAATTCACCAGTTACAGTTATCTTAAGTACCTGTAACTTGTGCCCACACTATTCCCAGTATCGTCATTAATTATATATTTCAGATGTTGCAGTGATATGTTTCATAGAACATGTCATGAGTGATGTAATATGGGAGGTAACTAGCAGCGCATGACGAGGGCGCAAGTTATAGTTGATTTGTATTTATCTGTTACATTTACAATGCACATTTTACTAAAGCCTACATTTACAATGCAAGATATTGCTCCCACCTGTAGGGAGCAAGCATAAATAACTCCTTCCTCCGGGCAGGAGCAATGCCGGCTCCCACACCATCTGAGGAGCCAGCATGAGTCGGGGGCCCTAGGGCTCCCCCCGTGGCCCCCAATAGGCTGCTTGGTGGGTGCCCCGGTGCCCACGGCACCCACATATAATCAAGAGAGGCCCTGGAGGATGGGATCCCCGAGACCACAATATGCTTGGGGTGGGGGCCTTTAAGAGCTGAACCACTGTCATGCTCAGGTTTACATACACCATAAACATAGCAAACATATTTTGCCTACTCAATTCATTACACAAACCAAAATGTTCAATATCCTTTCACTGATAGGAACAAGGGGTAAAGAGCTTATGTCCATCACCAGTTGTTCTGTAAATGATAGTTAGCCTACTATCATTACACATGTAACTATTATAAAAATCCTACAAGAGGCACCTAGGAAAATCGAGAATGCAATTCCATAGTCTCAAAATTCATTTTATTAGTTAAAATATATTAATCTCATTAAAAGCAAACCAATGTCTGTGCAATCATCAACATGTAATGAATATTTTAATCACATTCATCATTATTCTTTGAGTACCATTACATGTATTCATTTGATTAAGAAAGAAACAATAATATACATAAATCATGAAATGAACAAACAAAAAGCACAACCAACATGTGTTTCATGACACTCCTCACTTTTTTAAGACAACTAGTTGGAAAAACAGTACTATTTAATAAAAAAATGGTCAGACATATGATCCACTTAAATGGTCAAAACGCTTACAGGCAACAGGTTATCTGCACTGTCCTTAATAATTATTAAGTTCCTGCGTTCAAATTTGATGCACACTTTATTTTCATTAGAAACTTTATTCTTTGTATCCCCACATATTGGGAGTCATATATCTTAAGAAGTAGTTTTTCAATTCATCCAAGTGCTTATGCAAATCCTCTTCCATGTCGCTCTAGCAGTATTTGGAGGGAGGAAGAATATTATGCGGCTTGAGAATATTGATGGCCCCTAGTTTTGAGAATCTTAACCCTGTAATGCTCAAAGAATGGGCCAATAGCAACATCAAAGCATTGAAACGCTTACTTTAAAGTCTGATGAAATATGCAAAAATGATAGGAAATCGGTCCTTTTATAAATAGGGAAGATCACAGCAAAACTTTCCCTGAACTGCAATCAGGAGCATATTAAAAAATGTAAGGATGAAATGAGAGATTGAATAAAGAAAAATTAAGAAGTGATTAAACTAAGAAAGGAGCAGAAATGCAGGCATAACAAGCTAGAATATGAATGGGGGAAATTAAACACAATCACAAAGAAATTTGATAGCCTGAGAGAACAAAAATTATCAGATCAGAATAGGCAAAAGCAATCCAGCGAGTGAACTGAGCTCTGAGGTGGAAACAAGACATAGAAGTAGGAGCAGTTGGTAGAGTTAAAGCGATAATACCATCAGTTGTAGGAGAACAGCATTTTTTAATGTTGGACAGGAGACCAAATCCACAAGAGAGACAACAGACAAAAAACAAAAAGGAAGAGGAGTCATAGAAGAAGAAGAAGACTTCAGAAGAAAGTATCAATCCAGTGGGAGAAAAAAGAGATGGAGAAAAAAAAATATCAAGTAACTCAAAGGAAATAACGCACTTAAACTATATAAAATTTACCGAAGCAGAGGAAAAAAATGTCTATATCCTGCTGTCATAAGAAATCAATGAGCTACAGTCAAACAAGAAATTATATTTATAAATGTATTGGGAAACCCAAGTTGAAAACATTTATGCAACTGAACAATGTGTAAAGACAACTGGTCATCAAATAATAATGAACTGCCGGGTATTTTATTAGTACGAACAAAGCGATACCAAAGGGGATGATGGACAGAGCGCTTGAGCTAATCAAACACTCACCCCCAGTCAACTGATCTGGGTTTAATCCATCATCATTCTTTAGCTCACTCCACCACCCCAGTTCAGACATGGCCATATGCAAATCATTCTGACCCTGTGCCTCATGGGAACAGTCCAGCCCGAACTGCCAAGCCATGTCTTCCTGGACCGGAAACAAGCATCCTGGGACCGGTTCCTGGCTATTCAGCCGTCATCAGCCAGGCTAGCTTGAATCCAGTGGCAAAGTGAGCAAGGGACCCACGTCTGGGCATACCCTGCCAACTTAGGGCGAACAAAGCGATACCAAATGGGATGATGGACGGAGCGCTTGAGCTAATCAAACACTCACCCCCAGTCAACTGATCTGGGTTTAATCCATCATCATTCTTTAGCTCACTCCACCACCCCAGTTCAGACATGGCCATATGCAAATCAGTCTGACCCTGTGCCTCATGGGAACAGTCCAGCCCGAACTGCCAAGCCATGTCTTCCCTGGACCGGAAACAAGCATCCTGGGACCGGTTTCTGGCTATTCAGCCATCATCAACCAGGCTAGCTTGAATCCAGTGGCAAAGTGAGCAAGGGACCCATGTCTGGGCATACCCTGCCAACTTAGGGCGAACAAAGCGATACCAAAGGGGATGATGGACGGAGCGCTTGAGCTAATCAAACACTCACCCCCAGTCAACTGATCTGGGTTTAATCCATCATCATTCTTTAGCTCACTCCACCACCCCAGTTCAGACATGGCCATATGCAAATCACTCTGACCCTGTGCCTCATGGGAACAGTCCAGCCCAAACTGCCAAGCCATGTCTTCCCTGGACTGGAAACAAGCATCCTGGGACCTTTGGTATCGCTTTGTTTGCCCTAAGTTGGCAGGGTATGCCCAGACGTGGGTCCCTTGCTCACTTTGCCACTGGATTCAAGCTAGCCTGGCTGATGACGGCTGAATAGCCAGAAACCGGTCCCAGGATGCTTGTTTCCGGTCCAGGGAAGACATGGCTTGGCAGTTCGGGCTGGACTGTTCCCATGAGGCACAGGGTCAGAATGATTTGCATATGGCCATGTCTGAACTGGGGTGGTGGAGTGAGCTAAAGAATGATGATGGATTAAACCCAGATCAGTTGACTGGGGGTGAGTGTTTGATTAGCTCAAACGCTCCGTCCATCATCCCCTATGGTATCGCTTTGTTCGCCCTAAGTTGGCAGGGTATGCCCAGACGTGGGTCCCTTGCTCACTTTGCCACTGGATTCAAGCTAGCCTGGCTGATGACGGCTGAATAGCCAGAAACCGGTCCCAGGATGCTTGTTTCCGGTCCAGGGAAGACATGGCTTGGCAGTTCGGGCTGGACTGTTCCCATGAGGCACAGGGTCAGAGTGATTTGCATATGGCCATGTCTGAACTGGGGTGGTGGAGTGAGCTAAAGAATGATGATGGATTAAACCCAGATCAGTTGACTGGGGGTGAGTGTTTGATTAGCTCAAACGCTCCGTCCATCATCCCCTTTGGTATCGCTTGTTCGCCCTAAGTTGGCAGGGTATGCCCAGACGTGGGTCCCTTGCTTACTTTGCCACTGGATTCAAGCTAGCCTGGCTGATGACGGCTGAATAGCCAGGAACCGGTCCCAGGATGCTTGTTTCCGGTCCAGGAAAGACATGGCTTGGCAGTTCGGGCTGGACTGTTCCCATGAGGCACAGGGTCAGAGTGATTTGCATATGGCCATGTCTGAACTGGGGTGGTGGAGTGAGCTAAAGAATGATGATGGATTAAACCCAGATCAGTTGACTGGGGGTGAGTGTTTGATTAGCTCAAACGCTCCGTCCATCATCCCCTTTGGTATGGCTTTGGGTATTTTATTAGTAACATATTTGAAATTGATTTAAGAATTACAGGAATAGGAAAATGAAATCTTGGGTGTAGAGGATGAATGTAGTGAGGAAGGTCTCATTGACCACATGGGGCTGGATATGTATGGAGAAGCACCAAGGCCATTTAATTTCAACTTCTACCAATAATGCAAAGAAACATAATAGATGTTTATTCTGAGCTGGTAGTCCAATATGTAAAAAATCTTGTATGTATAATCAGGTAAAGGAAAACACAGGAGGACTGACCGACATAAAGAATATGATGATGTAACGAGTAAACTCAAGCAAAGAACAGAGTGCGTCATAAGAAATGCTGATAAAGGAGAACATATTGACCTTCGGCTATTAGACAAGTACTAGAAAGAGACCTACAGGCAGCTTAATGATGCGACGTGTTATGAAAGTACTTCTAATCAAAAGTTGACTGAAGTAAAACAGAAGTACAAAGAGGAGCTTAACCAATGGAGGAATGAACGCCTGTGAAGCCAAGAAAAATATCTTTGTTTGAGGAATTATATCCTGAGACCACCAGTATTTTATTTGATCCCCAAAATTTACAAGAACATGATTAATACACCGGGCCACATCATTTAATTTCCTCTTCCTTCTCATAGTTATGATCCCAGTGGCAGAGACATTCACCAACATGTAAAAAGTTGCTAGTATTGACTTTACATTCATTGAAAGAGGCTTTTGGGGCATTTGAGTATGCACCAAGGTGTACATTTCCATTCTTAAATGGTAAACAGCTTAAAGGTGGAGAATTACACCTAGGCGTGTGTTGGAAATGCCTCTTTTTGTATGATCACCCCAAGTCTTTTGACTGATGCTTCTGGTTTTTTTTACTCTGAGAGTACACTAAGCCCTGCTAACAAGACCACAGTGCCAGTGCCCTGACTCTAAAGAGTATGTCAAATTGGCTGTACCCAATTGGAAAAGGCTAACTCACCTGTGAGACCCAAGTAAATTGTACCCTGGTACCCAGGGCAAGTAAGTTAGAAGGGTACCCCAGGGCTTGCAACACTGGTTGTGCCACCCTGGCGGTCCCCCAAGTAAAACAAACCCCCCAGTCTGCCACTGCACACTGATGGAGCAGTTGTGTACTGCTAGCCCGACTTTCCCATTGAAAACAATGGCAAACCCATCACTTACCCTGGACATGTGTGTAAGTCACCCCTCTGGCAGGCCTTCCAAGCCCTAAAGGCAGGTTGAAACATACAACACAGGCATTACTTGTACTTTATGTGAGTTGACAGTCAAACATGCAAATCAGCCATTTTTACTTTGGAAAGGCTTGGTCACCCAATTGGCGAGTGCAGAGTTAAACGCTGACCCCTCAGCTATAATAACTTCTAAGTGGTGCGACAAAGTGGGCTCTCCAAGGTATCAAACAACTGTTACATTAAGCCTGTCTTTTATCTCAACTGAAATTAGTGTCACTTGTTGCAGTGCGCAGCTTTAGCAAAGCTGCCACTTTGTTGCCTTTAGAACTTCTGTTCCTTCCCGGGCACACATGGATCCTGCTCCACAAGACAGCTTTCTGGCCCATGGATCGCCATGCCAGCAACTCTCAGGAAGGAGAACAATCAGGGATTGCAGGCCAGGGAGGTGTCACCTCTCTCCTGCAGGAAGCCACTTGGATGTTATTCCAAAAAGGCAGGCTTCAAAGGTAAAGTCACCTATGAAAGGCAGATGTGTAACACCAGGTGGGAGGGCTGCCCCATTGTTGAGGCAGACAGGCTGGCATGAGGCGCACAGAGAGGAAACCAGTTGCCAAACCATTTTCCCCAGGGGCGTGAAGCCCTCAGGTAGCGACACCCCTGGGAGGGGCAAGTGAAGTCTGACCACCTAGAGAGGGATATCACCATTTTGGGAGTGGGCAGAATGGTGGATCCTGGGATGGCCACATGCCATACTGCACAGGAAGTAGTCACCAGATGGGAGGGAACTTGGTAGCCCATTGGCTGTCAATCACATCCTGCCCTGGGGCCACTTTTCAAGCATAAAGAGGCCATCCCTGGCACCCAGACCTAGGATCTCGACCAACTTGGAAAAAGGACTGAATGAGGACTGCACTGTTGCACCAAGGGACCAGAAAAGAGAGGCTGCACCGACAATGACTGCACCTGCTGCACCTGATGACTAACAAAGAAAAGTACTATGCTTGTGGTGTCCTGCTCAAGGAGAAACTGACTCCAGAGTCCAGTCAAGCCAAGAGAAATACAAGGGTCATCTGTCTGGCCTCTTGTTCACAGCCAGGGACACAACATTTGAAGAAGCCTGCTAGGGAATCCCTACAGGAAGATCCCTGTTGAATGTGTTGCATCTACCGTGTCCTTGAAGCTTCTTCAGCATCCTTCATACCTTGCATCAGGACAACTCCATATGAAACCATTGCAACTGCTGTAGGACTGCTTCTTCTGTGAAGGTAACTGTCCTTGAGGACTTTGCTTGTCCCCTTGACTAGCTCCCTGCCAGAGTTGGCCAACCCAAGTATGTCTAACTGACCGCTTTGACACATAATTAAGTTTTCTTTGAAAACATTTCTAAGAGTCCAATTCATTGACTTTGCCAATGCTTGTTCGTGGTTGAGTGAAATTGCTTTGATTGATAATTGCATGTAAAATCTACATCTCCGGAACCCTCCAGAGGGTCTTTTTCATTCTAGTGTCTAAATTCGTAATTGGCACAGGAGCACTTCTGCTGTGAACGAGAGGTCTCTACACGATGATGCTTTCGCACAGCAGATGACTGATGTCTCCATGAGGGGTGTCCAGCTTGTGACCAAGACGGGGTCCCACACTCTTTCCCTACAGGTAATGGGGTTGGATCATCTAGTATGGGGATTCTTGGCAGAACATACACATACACCCTAGACAAGTAGGTTATGGTACGCATAGTTGGAGTATGCCAGATTCTGATAATGTTTCATATGCTTGCATATATATGTTGTTTCAGCAAAATGGTGGAACTCTTTATTTTGTTCACTGCCATGATACTTCTCAAAACTTTCATCTACTTCTGTCTATTGATCATTGCAGCACATATATTCTATACAAGAATCACTTTGGTTCAATAAACATTGAACATGTCCCTCTGTGTATTCTGTGTATATTTCCCAGAGCAAAAGAGAGCACGAGGTCCTAAGCAAAAGGTTCTCGATCTGTCACCACAATTCCTGGGGGATCAGGGTTGTCATGTTCAATGGTTGCCAGAACAATTTGCTCCCTGTCTAGGTTAAAGGGGGGGCCTATGGTGGCACTGTGAGCTAGCTGGTCTATAGGACAGAATATCCTGAGGGAGTGCACGGAATCAGTTTGGAACCATCCCAAAGTATATGCCATCCACAAATGCGCAGTTCCTACTGATTAGTGGAAACTATACGACACCAGAGAAAGAGGTTTACGAAGGATCTTTCCTTTGTAGAAGTTCAAAGATGAAAACTTGTTGAGGGATATGTACTCAAGTGCATCATAAGATAATATAGGTGGAAATGTCACTGTATAAATTTTTAAAAGAAACCTAAAATGATGTTTTCCAGAGGAATGATAAAAGTTATTCAAAGTGCCTATATGGGCTAAAGTCTTATTCCCTGTGAGTGATGAATGTGACTTATTTTCTCAATTCTGTGTAAAGACTCTACCAAGTAAGTATGTATTTTTACGACCTCTAGTTGAGTTCCATCAAGATTTCAATTAAAAGAACAACATTTCTTTTTTCCTCTGAAAGGCATCACTTTAGTCTTTCCAAATATTTATTTTCAGAAAGTTATCCCAAGTATATTAATGTAAAGCATCCAAGTTAAGTTGCAGACCTAGTGAGGTAAGATCAAAGATGACAACATCATCTGCATACAACAAAAGGTGCAGGTCTTGAGAGGCAATACTAGGAGAAAAACTCTTATGGGGATCAATGTTTAAAGCTTGTGATGAAGATAGGAGTGCCTTACATATGTCTTTGCCAGGATTTTCAACATAGAGTATTGAAAAGTAGTTAGTCCACTCCGAAGCTGGAATAGAGATTGGAGATGGGGATTGCTTATTTCTATTACACTATGCGATAATATTTTTGAAAAATATTTCTTAGACAGTTCCCAGTGGTTCCATGGACCATGTATTATTCCTCTAGAAACTTTTTCAACATTCACAGAAAGAAAGGGAATGAAATGGGATCATTTCAGTTTTGCAAATGAGTTACCACCCCAACCTGGGGTCTGTAATTTTTGAATAGTTTACAACCACTATTTTGGTCCTAAACCATTTATATATAAGGATAGCAATTATTATTTGGAAGGAAGGTCACAGAATAGGCTTAAGTAACTTGAAGCCCCTCTAACAACATCAAGAGAAGTAAGAAACCTAGAAGGAACCATGGATTTATACCTATCATTGAGTTAACAATGTCACAAAGCGTGCTTCTACTGTCACGATTCGCTCCCTGCACTCTCGTGCCCATCACCAGAGGGGTTCATAGTGTGACTTTCCTTTGTTCTAATAAGATTCCAGATACTTCCATGCATGCATATCCTGACTTCCATCCATTTGGTCACTATTTGGGAATTGACATCCATTCCCAATCCATGCCGGGTTTTGTAAAAGCCAGGCTGCTCATGCTTGAAGCCAGCCTGCTAATGTTTGACACTCTGTTACCTAGAATTCCCTTCTCACTGCTTTGTCTCCACCCCTGCAGGCCAAGGATGGTTGGAGGAATTCAGCTCACCTGTGGCTTGCGGCTGCTAGCCGGCTCACACCTGATGCATGTATTACCAAGGTTGGTCATTGTAGCTGTGCACCAGTGAGACCGACCCTTGTTTCCAGTGTTTCATGAGCTTTAGTTATTCCTTGTTCCTGAGCTGCTGCAGTAGTTTTCCTTGTTCCTGAACTAGCACTGCCAGCAGTGCTACCTTGACTCCTGAGCCTCAGCATTCCTTGTTTCTGAGCTGCAGCAGTTTCCCTTGGCCCTGAACTAGCACTGCCTACAGTCCTACCTTGACTCTTGAGCTTTTACTCAAGTCTAGTTCCTGCTCCAGCACTGCCTTCAGTGCTACTTTGTTTTTTTGATTCCTGAACCAGCACTTTTCTTGCATACCCTTGTAGCCTCCCCTTCTGTATATCCTTTTCCAGTCCCTGCTTTTCTTCCCATTTCCTTGGTTCCAGTTCCTAGTTTACTGTCTTTCTATTCCTGCTGTCTTGCTTCTATTACCTTGTATGTTTGTTACTTGCTTTCTGCCAAGTGTGCCATGTGATTTCCTTACTTTCATGTTAAACACTCCTTCTTGCTATTTCCTTGTCTATTGTGCTTGTATTTAGTTCTACCGCCTTGCTGTTACTGGCATGCGTGTTCCTGTTTGATCCCCAGGAACCGTGGGCACAGCTGACTACCTAGGTGGTGTTTCTTGTTCACTGTGAGTTATGCCTTTGAGTTACATTTATAACATCACCATAGGTATCAGCTCCACAGACCTTGCCCTTGCATGCATATCCTATATGTGGGTATTTGCAGTCAGTATCTGTAACAGTAATTGTGGGTGAGGAACTTACTGAGCTTCAGTCTTACCGTGTGGAGCTCCTGAGTGCTTTACCCCACATTCAATTTACTGTTAATGTTGTTTCATATATATGTCTTGCACATTCGTCCTGGGTGTAGTTATTCTGAATGCTAAATCCCCTCATGAGTGCCTGTCCTTTCTGAGTCTTAGCCATCTTGTTCCTTTGTGCAGGCTTCCCCTTTGGGTCTTTTTTCTCCTCTGACCTCCTGTGTGATCCTGGGCAGTGCTGTACTCCGCGTTCTGCTTACGTTTTCTAACCAGTCGCCAGGATTTGCCCAAGTCCCTGACTGTGTCCCCGACATAGTCCCGGACTGTCCCTCACATCTACACAATGAAAACACTATGCCTCATCTTCCCATAACTTGCATACCAACATAAACTGAAAGCCATCCTCACATGTGTAATCCCAAAGGATGAATTTAGAATAACTTCAGCATACAAACAATCACTCTGCAAGGAGGAGCTGAAGATTTTTATTAAAATATTATTATTGTTCAAGGTACAGCTTTTTACAAATGACATAAAACGTTAATTTATTTTATATTTCATTTAAATGTAAACAAAGTGTCAATGCTTAATTTACGTCAATAGAAAAAAAGAAAGGAAAGAGCTTCCCTTCAATCTTGACTAACATTGCACATAAATTTCATGAATCTTGACACATAGACTATAGTTGTCTTAGAAAATATTTACTCATCAGCTTTACTCATGCTCACTGTCTAGAAGCATGCTTCTGTGAATGACTATGCAATACATAAACATTTCTAATTTCAGTTTTTTGTCAGTGATGCGTACTTTAAAAAAAAATACAGTGTAATATGTAACTTGATCTTTGAGAGAGTGTCCCACCAGAGCCATCCTATTTGTGGTCCTTTAAAAAAATCTCTGTGGTTATTTCTCATTTTAAATATTCTGAAATTGAAATAGCAATTAGAATCCCTTTAATACAAATTAAACATAATCACCCAGCAAGATCAGTTGGCTAAAATAGCAGTGCAATCACAGATAGTGCAGAATTATTCAATAAATATATGTGGATGGAATTAAAATACCTTTGATCAGCATGAGACCACTTGCCCCAAATTGTACAATAAATTGGCATTTCATTTACTCAAGCGTGGTAGCAAAATTCCATTTTCTTCTTATATTTCTACCACTCTGTGTAAAACGGACTTATGAAACACTTCCATTTTTTAGTTATTAGAGAGCTGGTATTGTCATAGCATGTTATTTTTAAACTAAAATAACAACACTTATTAACTAATAAGAGTAGCAATGTTTAACCAAGTAGGGCTCTTAGTGATGTTGGCTTAACAGTCTACTGAACTCTGATTGCAAAAACTGTTTTCTCCCAAAAATTGGACAATGCCTCACACAATCAGAACATATGTTTCCAGTCTCCTTCCTTATCACATCTCGGTCATTTATTATGGATAGTAGGGAACATCTTATTGAATCTTGCAGAAATATAATATATTAGCCATTCATTAAAAAAAATTGGCATATAAAAATCCATCTCTTTTAGAATCAAATAGCCACAATTTAAATATTTCTACCAACTGACTACTGTATATCGAAATACCCATCAATTTTTCCCATTTGGTACAATTATCTGTTATAACAAAACTATTATCTTTGTATAAATCCTTGCACTAAAAATGAAGGGAATAGTTTTTCTGAAAATATATTTACGATATCAGCTGACAGAGTTATTACGCTATAGATGAATTGTGAAGGGTAGAGATTTTCTGGATCAAAGAGCTGCAATAAAAAGATCTGTTAGGTTATCATTGGGACATATGTAAAAAATTATTTAATTCCGGTTCTTACAGCACATTTTCTTAATTTGCCAATCTGTATTGCCTGCAATCTATTAATTACTCTATCTATTAAACAGGGGGATAGATGTTTACAATTGGCTAAGGGGGTTTCTGTGTGAATCAAAGGAATCTTAAATTACAATAAATGTTGTCATCTGCTCGCCCATATGAACTGCAGTCTTATTTCCAGCCTTTTTAGGTGTCTTAGATTCTTTTATAGCATATAGACTGCCCATGCCATAGTTTTTTAACAGCAAAAGAATTAAAGAGTCGTTCGATGAAGATGCAGACATTGAAAACCACATTTCAAAAGCATATAGAAGGCCTGATAATATAGTCTGAAGTCTAGAGTCCCAAGCCTGCTTTCTGATTTTGGCATTTATATTAGGTTTTGTGAAAAGTTCTGCTCTGCCGGTGGAGTTCACAGAGTTTTGCCCACTCTGCATGCTGCTTTGAATGTGGAGTTCCAGAAAAACTCCGCCAACTGCTGCATGGTGGAGTTTTTCCCACGCATGGCTTGCAAACGTTAAGTTGGTGAGTGCGAGCGAGAATTCACCTAGCACAATTTTCTGGTGCTAGAATGCCTCCTGGTGAGATTTCTCAATGTGGGCCGTCAAGGCAGGTCGCAACTGTTCGCGTTGAGAAAGCTGGAACTTGAGTAGAAAATCAACTTGAGTGGCAGAAAGAAGCATCATTCTCTGGCACGCCGAGTGGTGCTGCTTGAGCTGATTTTACAGCGCAGAACAATCTTCTGGTGCTAAAAAACAGTGCGAGCAGCGCAACATGCCCAATTCTGCCCGCTAGCGGAACTTTTAATGTAACTCCGTGGAATTCTGCAGAGTGAAATTCCGTGAGTTCTGCCCACCCCTAATTTATATGATCTGTAAATTAACTTGTGTTCCATGTGAAAAAAATGGAATACAGCTTTCCAAAGTAGAAAAAAAAAATGAATCTAACTTGCTACTGGCACTCGTGAAAAAAAGAAAAATAAGGAGAGGACAGATATCTTAATCAGTGCAATTCTTCCTATCAATGACAATGGGAGAGATTTCATATGGAGAATAGATTACACATTTTATCTATGAGAGGAATGTAGTTCAGGGAATAAGCGTCTACAGATTGGTTCAAATAATAAACCCCTAAATACCTTTTGGGGTCATGGTTGTAATTTGCCTTTATCATTAGTGGTAATATATATAGATAAGCATTCAATGAGAAGCGTTCAGTCTTGGATTGATTAATTCAGTGCCCCACTAGCATGGTAATCCTTTTTAGGAGTTGCAAAGCCGTTTCAATGTTGCTTCTCTCTGGGGACAGAAAACCGGCACCATCATGTGCATTCAGCTTAATCTTGCAACCCCCCCAAAACTGTAAAAATCTGATTGCGTTAAAGGTTCAATAGAATGAGCAAAAAGAAGGGGGAAAGGAAGCAGCCATCCTTGGTACCTCGACTGGAGAACACCAATCTGGCACTCTGATTATCAATTATGACTTGAGTAGAAGTGCCCTTATAGAGATTAGCATCGTGATTTAAAAGGAAACAGAACTTTTTCTAACATTTTTAAAAGAAATTTACAACTCACAATGTTGAAGGCCTTTTCTGCATCAAGCAAATTTGTGTCCTCAGGGTTATTATGTGCAGTGATCAGATAAATAAACTCAGAAAGGTAAGGGGCATTGGCACTCAAAATCCGACCTATAACAAAAACATTTTGATCTTTATAGATGATTTTTTTTAATATGATATTGATGTGATTAGTTAATATTTTGGTAATGATATTACAGTTTGTGTACAGCAAAGCTATCTGTCGATACGATGCTTGTTCTGTTTCTGGATTCCTTTTTTGCAAGAAATTAATTAATACACCTCTCCTAAAGTGGGTTAATACAATGCTACCCGGTAATGCCGATTTAAATAAAAAATTTAAGGGATTTATTAATTTATTAACAACTATTTTATAGAATTTGGTGCTGAAACAGTCTTGTCGGGAGTTTTTGAACCAGGCAGTTGTTTTATTGCCTGTCCTATTTCGACCTCTGATATCAGATTGACTAGAGAATTTGCAGCCTCAGGGGTTCAAAACAGAGAGATATATTTCCTGTAAAAAATAATCTATTGCTAAAGAATCTAGCACCAGATTCTCCCTATTTTCTTTGTAAAGTGCAGAATAGTAGTCTACAAAAATGTTCTTAATTACTGATAAATCTCTAGTTAAGCTATTAGAATGGGGACTTCTCAATCTGGTTACCAAATTGAATTTTTTTCTTTTTTTTGCTAGCCAGGTGAACAGGTGTTCACACTCTCACCCTCTTCATAAACCTAACAATTAAAAGTGTGGTTGTTCAAAATCTCCTTCTCCAGGAGAAAATCCCTTAATTTTTCTATTTTTCCCAAGCAGTTTTGGCATTATTGTTCCATCCTTTAAAGCAGTTTTGTATGCCTTAACAGTTGCAGATGAATTTTTTTGGAGCTTACCCCCTTTCCATTTACAATAAGTAGATAATGAAATAAACACACACCTGATTGTGGCCTTAAAAGCTTGCTGGATCATTGCTATGTTTGTAGGGGTTACATGTTGTGTAAAGTAATATTCTACATCGGTCTTCAGTGTCCGCATACCTGTATCAGTTGTTAACAAGATCTTATTCATTACCTAGCTAGTTGTTTATTTTGGACAATCAGTTGAAAAGTTGATAATTACTATAGAACAGGCTGAGAAATTACTAGTGTGATATTGCATGGTGATCCTAGGGAGTGCAAAGAGGATGTAAAAATAAAATCAATTCTAGAGACTGACCTAAATTGCTTAGAAAAGCATGCATATGTTTTACTATGTGGATTCAATGCTCTCCATATTTCTTGTACCTCTAATCAAATACAGAAATCATTGACAAAATAACTGAAAAAAGTTGCCTAGCGATTTCAGGGAGTGATAAATGAACTAAAGCAAGTCAATTCTAGAGGCTGACTGAAATTGCTTACAGAAACAGGCATATGTTTTAATACATGGATTAGAATTTTCTCCATATTTATTGCAACAGGTAAGAATAGGGTATCCATATGAGATAAAGACAAGTAATTAAGGGCCAGATGTACTAACGTTTTTTGCGGGTGCAAATGGGTTTTAGACCCATTTGCGACCGCAAAAACCATGTGGCCCATGTACTAATCCTATTTTGCGAGTCGCAAATCAATTTGCGCTCGCAAAATAGGATTAGCGACTCGCTATTAAGAATGGGCGTTCCAAGGGTGCCCCTTCCTAATAGCAACTCCTGAAGCTATGTATGACTGTTTTGCGACCGCAATTGCAGTCGCAAAACAGTCGCAGTTTACCACCCTTCACAGAAGGGTGGTAAACCACTCGCAAACGGGAAGGGGGCTTCAGGGTACCCCTTCCCTTTGTGAGTGGCTCTCAAAATATTTTTTAAGGGGAGGCAGTGGTCCCAGGGACCACTTCCTGCCCTTAAAAAATTAAACTGAAAAGTTTAATTTTTATTTTTTAAATGCATCCCGTTTTCCTTTAAGGAAAACTGTCTGCATTAAAAAAAAAAAAAAAAACTGCTTTATTTAAAAGCAGTCCCAGACATGGTGGTCTGCTGATCCCAGCAGGCCACCATCCCTGGGAGTGCCAGCCATTCCCAATGGGGTCGCAAATTGCGACAGCCTCATTAATATGCATGAGGCATGCAATTTGCGACCCCATTGGGAATTGCAAACAGTGTCTCAGACACTGTTGTGCATCCCAATCTGCGAGTCGCAAATGCGACGCAATTTGCGACTTGCAAATTGGTGGGTCGTACATCTGGCCCTATATTCCCTGCCTACAATGCAAATACTGGGTAGATTACGTAGTTTGCATTCCAACGTTTGTAAAGGTTGGATAAGATCATGTAATGGACCATAGGAGAACATTATATGACATCTTGTTTTTTTCTTAACAATAACCAACGCCATGTTAAAAAAAAATGTTAAAAAATGTCCTTATCTACAATAGGAGTGGGACAGCTGATATCAAATTACCTATTATTTATGTTGACAGTCCCTCTGTGTGGGGAAGCAGGCATGAGAAAAAGCTATTTTGAATTCAAGGATTTGAAATCAGTTTGTCTTTTTCCTTGCCTCTAATGAAATGTGTCTCCTGTATCAGAATAATTGTCAGGATCAAATTATAGCCACCACATAAAAATAACACCCCTTTTTCATTTATTATTTAACTCATCAGCATTGTAGCTAACAACTGATAATCTCACAATTGAATTTGTGTTTTATGTAAAAATAGGCATCTCAATGCTGCACCGGTAAAAGCTATTTTGACAAAATGGTGTACTCAGCTTGGCATTTTCTGTCAAATGTTGCTACTACTAAGGCTATTCTTAAACTCTTTTTTCCCTTACTAGTGTTCCCCTAATTTATAAAACTAATGTTTCTTCTTGAGTGTTGCAAATCCAACCCTCCCTCTCCACAACTATTATATTTCCTAATGAACCCATGTGACCACTTTGATGTGCTTATACACTGCAAGGTAAGCCCACCCTTGCCTGGCATCTAATTGGCGCATTCATTTTTCACCGGTAACTACTCAGGGACCCAGTGCTATTTCTTAGACTTTCATACTGTGGTCAAAAATGTCTCAGCATCAGATTTTCCTGAGAAAGTGTGGAAGTGACCAGACCAGAGAACTTTTAATTTAGTTGGTTGAATAATCTGTGCTTGAGCACAATTTGCCTTGAATGTCTCCATCATTAGCGTGATTCCCAATGACATGAGAAATATTTTGAAAGTGAAGTCATTCTCTCCATTGATAGTTTTATGTTGAATTGCCTTTTGTAAAACAGTTTCTTGAATTCTGAAGTCTTGAAAATAAACCAAGATAGCCGAGGTTTTATCCCTTCTTTCGGCGGGGTAAGGAAAACCCTGTGAGCTTTTGCAATTGATATATTTTTGAAAATCTTCGAAAACGTGTTGAAATCAGTTTAGAAACAGTTTGTGCCTCTTTCCATTTTTTATTCAAATTTCTTCGCCACAGCAGTGAGACACAAATTTGACCTCCAAGATCAAGTTACCTGGGGCCACATGTATCAACATTTGTAAAAGCGATTACCTAATTGTGATTTTCTGCAAATCGCAATTAGGTAATCGCTATTACAAATGTATGAAATTTATAAAACTTCAATTAGCGATTCCTAGGGGGTCTCAAATCGGCCTACCTCCTTAATATAAATGAGGTAGATCGTAATTTGCGCCCCCTAGGAATCGCTAAAATCGCAGGAGATAGTGGCCTGCTATGGTCAGCAGATCACTATGTCCGTGATTGCTTTTCAATAAAGCAATCATTTTTAAAAAAAATGCAGCCTGTTTTTCTTCAAGGAAAATGGGTTGCATTTAAAAGAAAATATGAAAAGTTTTCTTTTCATTTTTTGAGAGCAGGACTGCCAGCTTTTAAAAAACGTTTTCGCCACCATTGCCATAGGGTCACGGGTCCCATCTGGACCAGTTCTCATGGGTTACCACCAACTTAAAGTTAGTGGTAAAATGCAAATGTTACCGCATTCGCAGTCACAAAGCATTCATACATACGGCTGCGATTCGGCATTTAGAAAGGACGCCCTAAACACGCCCCTCCCAAATTCTGAATCGTAAACCCATTTTGCAATTCAGTAACAGGTTACTTAATCGCAAAATAGGGTTTGATACATGGGAAAAGCCTTTTTGCATTCGTAAATGCGCCGATTCTGCAAATGAGCCTGTTTGCAAATGCAAAATAGTTATATACCTGTGGCCCCAGATCTTTCCATTTTCAGTTAGCATTTTTTATCTCCTTCTGGAGTTGAGAAACAGCCTCCAAGTGGGTTGCTTGAATATCCTCTATATTCAAGAATATTTGCTCAACTTCTTCTCAGCGTTCACTTAAATCTTATAATCTCTTCTCTAGTACATCCAGTTTTGATTCTATTTTAACTGCCATTTTTGTTTGCGTGGCTTTTATCTCATGCACTTCTGCAATCGGAAACTGGAGCAATGACAGCACCTTATTTCAGGATATGTCTGAGTCATCTGGTGGGTTGTGCCATTCTTGCTACGTTTGCTTTGCCCCTTGAGCATAAATGCCCACAACCTTTTTCAGTCTTACCACTGTCTTAGATTTTGTGGAGGACCGCGCAATATTGGGCTTAATTCTTGGAAACATTTTGTTATTTCTACTGATAGTTCAGCCTTGTACTTCAGTCAGTTCAGGGGGCTTAACACTCGAGATTTAATTATTTTCCTGATTAAGATTATCTGAAGCCCCTTGAGATATGAGTGGTCTACCAACTTCAGGCTTAAAAATCGGGTATTGTTGGACAGGGATATAACAGCCATCATTGTGAACAATAAGAACAGATTGTGCTGTGTTGCTGGTAGTGTTTTTACTAGACAGCTGAAGAAAGTGTCCAAGAATAGTAGGCCCTATGTACTAACCTATGGGCACATCACATGTGTACATTTTCCACAACACCTGTAATGTGATCTGAGATTATTTTTGTGGGACCACAAATGTACTAATCTCTCATAGCACAAAAATGGCATTTGGTTGGATAATCCCTGCCTTTTAATAGTAATGAGACAGGTATTCCTTTCCCAAACTGTTGCATGTAGTAGTTTTCCCCTGTTCCTTTATTTCTTTCTTCTCCCCCTTTTGGATCATGTTAGAATGACCTGATAAGAGCATTCCTTTTAGGGTGGATGTATCTGTTGTTTGGGCTGTGGATGAGATGCTGGCCATTAGGCATGTTGTACTTGCTGAATATATCCCCTACTTCAATTTACCTTGGTCAGCATAAAGTATGACCGATAAGCTTTGTCGACAAGGATGGAATTGCTGTGTCATCTAATACCTGTGATGCAGTCCATGCTGTTCTTCGGTGCAGACCCATTAGGCTTGTTGTATTTGCAGAATAAATCCAACTACTTCATATTAGCTTCGCCAGTATCATTTACGACACATATCTGCCCAATTGAAGGGATGGAGACCTTTGAGCAGTGCATAAGTTGAGCTGGTAGTTGCAGGTGGGGGCCACCAGCACTCATTGTTGAGGACAGGCACCACATCAGACATTTAAAGAGAGCAAGAGGGAAAACACTCGAAACGGAAAGACATAAAAACCTCACAGAGGGTAGGCAGAAACCTACAAGATTGAGATTAAGGGGCAGGGAGTGCCTGGTAGTAGATTAAAGAGTCTCGAGGTATATTCGAGACTATGCAGCCTCGGTATTAGGCGCTCTTATATTTAACAGCGCCATCTGTGGGCTTCTAAGCAGAGCCTTTGGCACTGGCACTTGGGGTCAGATGTATGACCGTTTTATGCGGTCACAAAGGGGCATTTGACTGCCTGCCCTTAAAAAATGAAACTGAAAAGTTTCATTTTTCTTTTTTAAATGCATCCCGTTTTCCATTAAGGGAAACGGGATGCATTAAAAAAAAAAAACTGCTTTGTTGACAAAGCAGTCTCAGACATGGTGGTCTGCTGACCCCAGCAGGCCACCATCCCTGGGAGTGCCAAACATTCCCAATGGGGTTGCAAATTGCGACAGCCTTATTAATATTCATGAGGCATGCAATTTGCGGCCCCATTGGGAATCGCAAACAGTGTCTGAGACACTGTTGTACATTGAATTTTGCAAATTGCAAATTGCGACTCGCAATTTGTCGCAATTTGCGAGTCGCAAAATTCAATGGTCGTACATCTGGCACCCCATCTTTTACAAATTAACCACTGCCTGTGAGGGACAGCAGACTTCCATTCTTGCATTTGCATGTTTATACATTTATGTACACGTGCGAATGGGAGATTCATGTTCAACTCGCAATGCACCTTTACTACAATGTATCCTGCCATTTTGTGGTTGCAGAGCATACAACTTTACAAATTTTACACTTGCTACCGCAAAATCACTTTGTATATCTGGTCAAGTGTGCTGTGGTCTGTAGAATGTACCTTGGCCTTCATGTTGCCTAAACAGGCTCCCTGATTAGCTCCTATTCTCTATAAGAAGGATAAAAAGAATCACAACTCAGTTAACAATAAATACATCTGAAATCTCTTTAAAAACGTTTACAAACCCAATACAAATTTCCAGAGAAATGCCACCGCAGAGAGCATGGTTTGGTTCTTTGCATATGTTTGTTCTCTTCAGAACCACACTGTATACAATAAGTGTCCCTTACTTTTAGGCATTGCATAATCAAAGTTCAATGAAAGTAAAGTAACAAGGCCAGCATTGTTGGGAGCACTTTATTAAATCTTCACTGGCCCTCGAACCCAGGGACACTTTTGATTAAGCGGCTACCTCGATCAGATAATTAGACTCGCAACATGCCCTAGAAAAAGCTGCATTAACACCAATGTGTGCTGCCGTCTTTAACCTTTGCAAAATCACATTCTTGAATTTATGTTCAGCTAATCCTATTTCTCAAGCAATTATAATAAAGTACTAAGTGTTTATTTATTTTTATTGTTAGTCTTCGCCTCTATGGTGACATCTGTGTTGTAAGTAAATAAACGCTTGCCCTTTAACTTCAATATATATCTATTGCACACATTTAATAAGAAAATTCTGCTGGAAAATACACAGATTATGAAAAACTAGGACATTTCTCATAACAATAGAAAAAGAAAAATCTGTAAAAACACAACAATAGAGAGTAGCAAAACATCTTGCAGCAGATGTAGGGCACGAATTCATTCACAAAAAGAGGCCGCAATATGGATACTGACTTTTTGTGAATGGAAAGGAATTTTGTGAACCGACCTATGTACAGTTGGTTCTAAACATTTCTAATTGTAGTGTGTCAAAATCAGACGTACCTTATAAATATTCATGAGGTAGGTTGTGAATTGAAACATACTACAGATGCACTGCCATTACAGGTATGGTGACCTTCTGGGGACAGCAGATTGACATATATTGGATTACATTTAAATAAAGCAACCATCTTTTTTAAACGCAGCCCATTTTCCCTAAAGGAAAACGTATGCGGTTAAAAACACAAAAGAAACGTTTTTCATACTTTTTTTTAGGAGTAAGCAGTGGTGACATTGACCACAGCCAACTTTTAAAAACTGTTTTTGTCTGCATTCACAATTTGCAAATGGGTTCCACCTTCTTTGAAATGTTAGCTATCAATGGTTTGTGACTGCAACTGTGGTTGCAAACCATTGATGCATACCTTATGGAATAGCAAATTGGAAGGGACATCCTAAACACACCCCTTCAAATTTGCGATTTGTTACGTATTCGGAAAACTATTCTGTTATTCAGTAGCGTTATAGCATCACAATATGGGTATTGTACATACCCAAAAGTTATTTTGCAGTCTCAAAGGCTCTGATTGTGCAAATCAGAGCCTTTAAAATAGCAAAATAGATTTGTATGTAAGGCACTAAATACAGCCAACTTTAAAAAACTGTTTTTGTCTGCATTCACAATTTGCAAATGGGTTCCACCTTCTTTGAAATGTTAGCTATCAATGGTTTGTGACTGCAACTGTGGTTGCAAACCATTGATGCATACCTTAAGGAATAGCAAATTGGAAGGGACATCCTAAACACACCCCTTCAAATTTGCGATTTGTTACGTATTCGGAAAACTATTCTGTTATTCAGTAGCGTTATAGCATCACAATATGGGTATTGTACATACCCAAAAGTTATTTTGCAGTCTCAAAGGCTCTGATTGTGCAAATCAGAGCCTTTAAAATAGCAAAATAGATTTGTATGTAAGGCACTAAATACAGTCAGAGTGGAATCACATTGTTCTTGATACGAATATTCAGGATAGAAGTAGAAGAAGTAGTGGTCGGCCTAATCTAAGTCATACAGGATTGTGTCCCAATAGGTTGCAAGGGGATATTTCTGTAAGGCCACGCTTCTCTTCCCTATGAAGGGCAGTGCGTTCTGCCTGTGCCCATCTAATTACTTCCACCCTCCATTGTGTTCCTGAGGCAGATTCATACGACTTCTACTTCATTGCCACCGCCCGCTTAGCCAAGAGTAAATCGAGTTGCAACATGTTTATCTTTTGTTTGGGGATACAGGCCTAGGAGGCAGTGTTGTGCTGTGGAAATCCCCTTGCAGTCTATGGCTAGTATGATGTCACATAGCGCTGTGTCCCAGAATACTTGCATTTCCAGAACATATGTAGCATATCAGCCATCTCCAACATGGATCTGGTGAATAAATAAGGTGTAGGTGGCCAGTGATAAAAAATGCCCTATTTAGGGGTCGATTCCGATCTCGGTCAGATGGCCCTCCCAAAGCCCTCCATAGCCTTACCTTCCGACCGACTCGTTCCAGGAGCCGGTCCGTCCAAACGAGGCAGTACGATGCGCAAATGTGTGCATTTCCCGAACGACACGTACGCTCCGAATCGAGCAACATTTCCCGTACGAGCTGGCTCCGTCAACACAGATTGGACTCGCCTGGAAGCATTACCGTAGCAGTTTCCGGCCGGGCAAGTACGATGCGTACATCGTCCGCCGAACAGGTCGCCACCTCCAGCACGTCACAGCATCCGGAAGAGCAGTACATCAGGACCGATTCACGCCACAACACGAACACCGTGTACGAGACGTAGCTGCCATGTATCCGATCGCCCATGTCATCCGTGTACTGAATGCGTATGACCGAATCAACAACCGGAACCGACGCGCACGTCGCAGACGGTAAGTCAGACACCTACCACCCACCAATACGTGACGATCCCGCGAAAGCTAAAACACACATAGGGGGTGGCTGCCCACCCCCCAGCACAGTCCACCCCAGAAGGGGTGGATGCACATCCCCCAGCACAGTCCACCCCAGAAGGGGTGGATGCACATCCCCCAGCACAGCACAGTCCACCCCAGAAGGGGTGGATGACTATCCCCCCAGCATATTACTTCATTGAGGGGTGTTGGTAGTCTAGGAAGTGATGGCGCCCTGCTGCGTATATGTGTGGGAGGCTAGGTTTTCTAGTCTGTACGGTGCAAAAAGGTAGGGGAAACACCCTATAACCCCTAAATATGTAAAGAAAAGAATCCTCCACAAAATGGTAAGCCAAGGTCCTATGCACACGTCTAACAATTGTTAATGAGAGTTCATAAAGTCATATGAGCAAAAGGATCAATAAAGTCCAAGTGGATCAGTTCTTTGTCTTTTATTTCATGTGACATCAGTAAGCAACCAGCCAACACATGTTTCGTCACAATGGGAAGTATCCTGCGACTTCTTCAGGGCTGGGAATGATACAACAGGTTGTGTGTAAATAAACAGTACTGTGACATGTAAAGAAGTGGGAGGAAAAGTGCCTCTTATCCAAAACTATGGTGAGTGTGAATCAACCAATAACATGGAAACCCTAACTAAGTCCTTCAAACGCACGTGACAGTAGGGCCGTTTCGACAGACCGGAAGTAAAAAATAATAAAATCAGCATTTGTTGAAAGGTGAAATGGGAGGTACCACACTTGCTATAAAGTGAGAACCGTATATCCTGCATCACAAAATGCATGAAGAAATTACTGTACAGAACAAACATAGGACGCACGTAGAAGGGGTGGATGACTATCCCCCCAGCACAGTCCACCCCAGAAGGGGTGGATGCACATCCCCCCAGCACAGTCCACCCCAGAAGGGGTGGATGCACATCCCCCAGCACAGTCCACCCAAGAAGGGGTGGGTGCACATCGCCCCCAGCACAGTCCACCCCAGAAGGGGTGGCTGCACATCCCCCCAGCACAGTCCACCCCAGAGGAGGTGGAGGGCAAACACTCCCCCCCTACTCCCATGCCAGGTTTGTGTATTGTGCACAAACATCTAGATTCAGTGACACATAAGGCAAATAAATGCTGTTACATCCATCACTCCAGTGAACAAAGGCCGATTGTGAGGTACCAACCCCCAGCACTGACAAGCACATAGGGGAGATGGGGTATCACACCCCATCAGTGTGGTGCCCAAAAGATGAGCATGGCGTTCAAACCCCCTTCTTTGGCAAACATATAGGGGACATGGGTATAAACCCCCCTCAGTGTGGTCACCATAAGGTGATAGGGGGATCAAACACCCAGCATTGACAAGCACATAGGGGAGATGGGGTATCACCCCCCATCAGTGTGGTGCCCAAAAGATGAGCATGGGGTTCAAACCCCAAACTTAGCCAAGCACATAGGGGACATGGGTTGCAACACCCCCATAAGTGTAGTGAAAAAAAAGTGAGTGTGGGGTTCAGACTCCCAGCATTTGCACACTATCATGTATGACTCTGAGGCATAAAACCACTAACAATGTAGTGACAAAGTACTGGTTGTGTGCCAAAAGAACACATATCTGTTGAGGCAGACATAGTTGGGCCTTACAAAGACAAACATGCCATGTGGAGACAAGCATTGCCATTGCGGGCTAACACTGCCACCAATGTTTATTTTGACAATGGAAGAAGTGACCATCTAAATGCACAAACACGCATTTGTTCACATACAGACACACATACAAAGGAATTCCGCAAGAAACTAAAGTGTAGACAAGATCCTGTTCCACACTGTGGCAGCAATGGCAAATCAAGACCATGATCAATCGCCAAATTGAAGATGTTGGACTCCCAGGGACAGTAGCTAAACAAACAAAACCATACATCCAATCACTGACAAAGCCAGTAGAAATACGCGGGTCAAGATGTGCCGATACAGCCAGCCAACCACACACTGCAGAACAAACACAACATGTGTGTGTGTAAGTGTCCCTAGGCTCCCCCCCCCACCCGATGGTGGGCTAAACTCCACTGAGACATATGCATCATGAGTATAACCCAAATGCATCTCCACCATTGTGTCACAGACTATTGGCAATTTGGCATTGTGTGATGTGCAGGTCAACAACAGTCACCTGTGGAACAATCTTGGTGGAACTCCAAACAACACATCAGGAGACTGACTCACCATCCCTGGTAACCTCAAGGCCACTACAATGTGCTGACAGTATCCTGTATGATAACGCACTGTGTTGCCAAATCATAATGTGGACCATACTCTTGAGCACACTCACTCTTGTGCACTGTGTCACGTGTCTTGTCACAACACCTTCCCTCACACATACCCAAACATCACTCACAGGGCATGGCCTGTAATGTAAGGCCACAATGGAGCTAGGGGCCATGCCAAGAGGCGAGTCATATTTGGCAAACAGAAACTCCACACAGCTTGATCACACACAATGTGCAGCAGCTAAGCCTCCATTGAATGGTGACATTGCACATGCACCCATGAAAATACTAGGGGTGGTGGTTGGATCTGTGTTTTACAAACACAAGACACATAGCTAGGCATGACACATGTTTGAATATGTCACTCCACTTAGGACGGATTACATGTGCCTAATGTGAAATATAACAGACATATAGCGAAAGCCAACACTGTCCCGGAGCAATGACACACTCAAGGAGACCTACAAAGAAGACACGTTGACATCAGGTGACAGGGAAGGGAAGAATATGCTGAGTGTGAGCAGTCATACACACATACAAGTGGCAAATGCATGAAAACAGAACAAAGATAAAAACAACGTGCTAATGTTGGTAGTACAGGTGTGAGTAGTGGAACCCTGAATAGGTCTAATGTGAGTTCACACACAGCGCAGGCACTTATAGCAACCAAACCATGGCGGTCACCAGATTGACTCAATTTGTCCCATGCACCCACAGCACGGACACTCACTGTCAAATAGGCTGTCAAATCAATGGTCAATTTTGCAAGCCCCGCTGACAGGAACATCTGCAGGGACTACAGTCTTGGTAGAAAAAGGGCTTTTGTCACCACAAATTAATGCTCACAGAACACATACCATGTGCTTAGGAAAGGTCACAGAGTAACACACTGCCAAGAGGTGATTTCACTACTGTTGAAGTTCCACTGTGTCAAGCTTGGTCTTGGCATGTCTCTGCCTTGTCAGAATGAGACTCGGATATTGACTAAACTATCACAACACACAGAATACTTTGGTCCCATCATCCTGTGTACAGGTGTGATTGCCAAGTTGGCAACACGTACTCAGACTCCATGTATACCAAGTGGCACCTGGGACACAGATGACTTGTTCATCAGCAATGCGCTAATATGCATGTCCATTGGAGTGGTGCTCAAACAAACACCAGGACACCACTGGCTGACTTCCTGAACGTAAATTGTGACTCCCTGTAATGAAAGCATATTTCATGGGGGATTATCTGGGCTCTGGGGGAGAAGGAGGTACTGCAATGACTCCAACTGCTCTCAAGGCCGGCTCTACACACACCTTCTCACCCAGAACAAATAGCACTTTTGGGAGCAGTCACTCCATGACAGTGAAAGTAAATGCCCTGGCAAGATGGCTGGCACATGGGCCTGATGTATGAATTGGCCGCAAGTCATACCTAGGCACTGGCCCTCTCACACACGTTCACACTCACAGCCATCTTAACTGTATATTTCCACTCACTGTCTGGGGATGCATTGTCCCAGGGGTGCTCCCTGGCCTGGCTGTGAAGGTGTGTGGAGTACAGGACAAGTGGTGAGATGCAGACATAGCACATATCAAAACACACACACGAAGCAACATTTACATCATTGACAAGGGATACCTGACAGTGAATGGAATGGCCACAGAAAGATAGCAGACACTGTTGCATGGTGTCATTTACACAAAATGCTGTTGTGAGCTGCATTCTACTCCTACATCATGCAGCGTTGTCAGCATCCTTGACACAACACTCCCCTCACTGTCATTGACACTTTCAACACAAGGAGTAATCTGGACTTGTTTGGATGAGGCGTACATCTTACAGCAGCATAACTCAAATACACAAACCTCTGGCTCTCACTGTTATGAGCATGGAAAAGCAAGAGAGCAGCCTTGGTTAACTCATCTTTCCATGGAGGACATTGACAAGATAAATGATGTTATCACGTACAAAGCTCTGCAACAACATCATTTGCTATGGTAACAGAATCACGTGTGAAATGAGATGAGAACTAGGAACACATATGACAAAATAGTATATCTCAATTGATCACATACATACCGGACTCTGACTATGTCGTCAGACACACCAATGTGACTCAAAAATACATGCACAAATGCCAGCACACATGCACAAATCTTGCAACACATCATAAGAGGAAGTGCACGTATGTCATTGTTAAAGCACTAATGTTGACAAGAACAACACACCTGTGTCAGGCACAGGATGGCACTTGAGTTGCAATGGCTATGTACAGTCAATGAATCAATACATGAGCTGTTCATGCACGAAGCTCTACGTGCACATCAAAACGCTTCAGGTTGTAATAACAATGTTCTTAACCAATATAGGCCTCTGTCGGGGACAATTGAGGACAATGCAATGTACATACACTCATCATGAAGTACAATAGCAACTGTAATGTGTGTGATCCGTTGATGTGTGCAGAACCACAACATACATTGTGTGTTTCTCCTACCCACAGGGCCTGCTGGGGACACTGCAGGAACAGAACAAGAATCCCAGTCCCAGACTCTGGTTGACCCTGAGCTCTCCTGTGTGGATGTCTCTCAGTCCTCTTCGGACGACGACAAACGACCTGGCCCCTCTGGTGTGGATCAGCATGCAGCACCAGCAGTTGTAACTTCTGCACCCCCTGCTACCACTCCTGCTACATCTGCCAACACCCAGATGACCTCTACCAACACGGACAGACCAAGTCAAGAAAACAACGAAGGCACAGCTACACAGGGCACTCTGGAGTTGGCGGACAACACCACCAGTGTCAACAGTGAAGGAGGCTCAGTGTTGTCTGTGTCTGCAATGGCAGGTCCTGCTCATGTGGGTAGGGGTGGGGTGAGTGTGCGCAGGGTGAGGTCACATCCTGAAGATGGTGCTGCTGCGCAAGATGACCCACAGTTAGGACTCATCATATATGCATACCGAGAATGCACCGGAGACTTTGGCCAGGTAGTGGGGATCCTCAAGGACATGCAACAACAGCAGGCTGCCCATCATTCCAAATTGGACTCCCACATGTCCAGGATGGAGTCCCACATGTCCAGGATGGAGACCCACATGTCTAGGATGGAGTCCAAAATGGTTAAAATGGATGACCTCACTGCGGTGCACAGGGATATACTCACATGCCTCCGCCAGATTGCTGACAACATGACCACACCTCCCTGTGTGCCCACTACATCTGTTGCCACAACATCTGCAACTGCCACAGGGAGGGATGAGGACTCTGGCGGAGAGTCCCCAGAACCGCAGCAGCCTGCACCTGAGGGTCCCCCTCAAAAGAAGAAGAGGGGTCGTCCGAAGAAGGACAAGTGAGAGACAGATGGCCATGCATACCCCCCAGGAAGTGAACACCTGCTCCTGATATCCTCCATTGTGTGCAAAGCGCTCACCTTGTTGACTGTCACTGAACTCTCCCACATGTGATGGAGGGTCAAAGTTGGAACAATGAATCAAATGACTGTGGACTTGGCTCTGATAATTTCATCTACTAACACTAACAACTCCTCTCTGAACTTTGGATATCTATCACACTGTACAGCACTATCAATTATGTGTACTATTTTCACACATGCAACTAAATTAAATCATAATCACACAATACTTGCATCTGTTGTGAATTAAACTTGGTTTGTGACATAGAGATGATGAGCTGCTAAACAAAGACTGTGCAGGAAAACAACTACAGCAATTTAAACACAGTTTTGTGAGTCATGGTGATGTGACACATATGAGAGATACACACTACTAGGTCAACACAACACAAAATTCCCATGGCCCACATACTCATTGCCTCCACTATTGCGAACTAAAAAGACACTGTAATGCACATACACTAAACTCATTCTGAGAAAGTGGCAATCAGGCCACAGGTACAGTATGCAAAGTGATGTTGGATGTGTGTATACAGACAAGGCACACCCCAATGTGGAGCACATGTTTATTACACAATCATAACATGTTGCCTCCACAACAGATGCAAGGTAACCTCACATGACAGTGAGCACAAAGAAACCAAGAGGGTCACAAATGTCAGTACTTGGGTGTGTGGCACCGCCTCCTGTTTCCAATAAAAGTTGCACTCTGTAACAGCATTGTGTGTTTTGTAGGTCACATGTCACGAGACAGCAGCCAAAGGACCCTGTGAAGGACAGACATACAACAGACTTGAAATACAAAAATAGCTGAATATATCTCCAATAGACATTCCATACACAAGTCTCATGATTTGTGAAAACAACCTAGGACTCATGTCAACACTGCAATGGTGAACATACTAACTCAACGGACACATAACTGCAAGGATGATGTCAAGTAGCAAGCAGCCACACATATGCAGGGACATTTCACTACATACACATATCAGGCAAAGGAAAAGCTTAGCCAACTCATCACTGTATACTCACAATTATGAGAAAAAGTTGTTGATGATCTGTGTCCGAACATCCCCTTCAACCTCATCAGCACTGGCCACATGACCCAGGGCTGGATTCTCCCCTGCTGGAGGCTGCTGGTCGTCAGCATCTTGGATGAGAGGTAGCTCTTCCCTCACTGCCAGGTTGTGTAGCATGCAACAGACAATGATGATCCTACACACTTTTTCTGGTGCATATTGTAGGGCCCCTCCTGTCCGGTCCAGGCAGGGAAATCTGCTTTTCAGTAGACCAAAGGTCCGCTCTATCACTCGCCTGGTCCGCCCATGTGCCTCATTAAAACGTATCTCAGCAGGGGTAACAGGGTTCCTGAGTGGTGTCAGCAACCACGGCATGTTGGGGTATCCGGAGTCACCTACATACCAACAAACAAACATATCATGGGTCTGAGAAGAGGGAACAATCTGAGATACAAAACGCACACAAGGTAAACAGACATTACACACCAACAAGCCAGGCATGCTGATTTTGCAGCTGTGACATCATTTGTGGGATCCTACTATTCCTCATGATGTATGCATCGTTTGCGGATCCGGGGAACCTTGCACAGACATGTGAGATAGTCATGTCAGGCAGACATACCACCAGGGCATTGATGGAGTGAAAATGCTTACAGTTCCTGTATGTCACTTCATTTGCTTGTGGTGGTACCAAGGCCACATGTGTACCATCTATGGAGCCAATGACATTTGGCATCCTTCCCAGAGCATAAAAGTCACTCTTGATGTCAGCAATTTGTCGTTGTGCCGGGAATTTGATGTACTGGTTCAGCAAATTCAACATTCCCTCCAAAACATCCCGGAGCACACGGCTAAGAATTGTCTGCGACATCCCACCAGCAGTAGCCACAGTGTACTGGAAGGTTCCCATGGCAAAGAAATGTAGGGCTGCCATCACCTTCACCTTGGGGGTCAGCGCTGACGGATATGGCCGTCCAGGTTGCAATTGTGGGGCCAACTGCTCTGCCAAATCCTCAATTAGTGCTCTGGTGAAGCGGTAACGCCGGATGCTGTCACGTTCAGCCATGGTTGCTAGGTCTGGGAAGGGTCTGTGGACAGCTGGTCTCCTGCGGTACATAGGTGGGCAAAGAAAGAACATCATTTCCCTTTCATATCTGGCAATTAAAATGCAGAATATCACATGCTACATCATAGCAAGACTCAATGAAGTCAGGGGTGTGCTGTTGAGCATGGACACATATGCCAGCTATGTGCCCCTCGCCGAACATTCCAGCTCCTGATGGTTACACAACAAGTGCGATGCTTTGCTGTGACCAATCTATGGGGTCTGTCCCAGTACATCTGAACAAATTTCACATACCAAACACACACCACAGTGACTAGTGAAGATAGATGTGTTGTCCAAATGACATGTGTTTGTGAGGTCCACACACAGGGATCTTGTAATGGCACATGGACACTGTCATTATGTAACGTCTGATGTACACGTACCATCACACCCATGAAACACACATGATGTGCTCCCAAATTTGTTTGCATGGCAAACATGTATGTCTGTGACACACAGACACAACAGCAACTCACATGCCAAATACAGATGGATGTGTGAAACGATTTACATCTACAACATACAACAATTATGTGTGTAGCACAATACGCAAATTACCTGGATTAACCCCACAATAGTAGCTCAGGAAAACCTTGTAACACACAGTCCATTACAGCTGTAATCCAGGGTGTATGTAACATGTGATCACACAATGGCCCCTGGAACTGTGTCCATGCCTAGGGTGGTGATCTGCAGACTTGACACTCACTGTTGTGATGTGCATCACACACAATGGATTATGTCCCCATGAAACATGGCTCATCATGGGAGTGTGTGCTACAAAGAGCTCTGTCCAATCTGAAATGTGAAGCTATGTACCCACACATGTATTGAAGCAGGAAATGTGGTTTCCTATATTGTGTGACAGGCTTATTTATTGGTGTAGAGCACCTCAGGCTCAGCCAAAATAGTGTGGATGGCACCCTTTGGCTGTTAAACCGTAATCGGGACAGATGCGGGTGACTATTCAATAGACGCGGCGTACACTGCTCGGCCGAGCCGGACGCATACATTGGACATTGCTCGTCATGGGGACAGACGCGTTTTAGCAGCGTGTACGAATCGCGTGCACACAAAATCGGTTGGGCAACAACAACAATGTATCCAAATCCATAGTGTCATGATGCAGTAGAATTTGAAGGACGCGGTAGGCGTGTCCGAGGCGTGCAATGTGATGGATTGGACAGATTCTGATAATGCGAAAGTCTCTGACCTATCTCTTTGGACCCATGGAACAGAATCCGCATCTGCAGCACAGATATAAGGCTGTCTGTTCCCAAGAGACTTCACTTGCCTGCACTACATGCTACTTGCCTACATCACAACCTACCACTGCTGCTGTCTCTGCATCCTCTGGAGTCTGCAATGGCACGTACTGTGGAGAGGGCACCAGCCTTCACAGAGGAGGAGAACCAGGCCCTGCTAGACAGCCTCCTTCCACAGTACAGCAAGCTGTATGGGAAACCAGGGGAGCAGGTGAGTGTTGATTGCACTGACTTCTCAGTACACCATGTTTCCTAACAGGCACTACTAGCATTCTGATCACCAAGGACATGCATGCACACAGAGTCATTGTAATTCTCACAGTGTGTTGAATCATGTACTGGACAGGGACAGTGAAGTAAAAGTGTATCCTTTGTTATTTCATCTCATGCACTGTACTCGTGTTGTGAGGGCAGGCTTACACACAGGACAACTGTCCCTGCTGATACTTTAAAAACCTTGATGCATCTTCTGCCCTACTACCAATTACCTATATGTTCACATGTGTGATATACAAACATGTCGCATGTGTAGTAATGGTGTGTCACTATGTCATCCTTACAGGTCGACACTCATCAGAAGCAGGAGATTTGGTTGACCATCGTCTGGGCTGTGAGATCTGTGGGGGTCTTCAAACGCCGCATCCGCCACTGCCAGAAGAGGTGGCAGGACCTCCGTGGCTGGACCCGGAGGATTGCTAGAGTCCAGCTGAAGCTGTCACCTCCTCGCAAGAGGGGCGGATGACGGACCCTCAGCCCCCACATGCTCCGGATACTCACGGTGGTCTTCCCTGACCTGGATAAGCGGTTGAAGGCCAGACAGCAGCAAGGAGGGGGTGAGTTTGAGCCAGTTAGCTGTACTATGGCTGACATGCATGTTGCACTCCCTCAGCCTGGTAACACTATCACAAGTCGTGTGTATGCTGAGACAACACTTGTGTGCCAAAACTGTAAAGATGCCCCATTGTCATCTGATGCCCAGGTGTATCCCTTTCCGTCTGTGACATGTGTCACTGGACTCCTGTGTATGAGCTGTAGCCCAAGGTCACTGTGTACAGCACCATGTACGACAGGTGCATTGAGTTGACCGTCATGAGTGATGTGCTTGTCTGACATGTGTCAGCAACTTGACAGACATATGACCTGCACTCTGTGTGGTACATACCTAAATGGACGATGAGATGATTGGGCTAAACACAGGTCTGTGACATGAATACTGCACACACGTGCAGCAGGTAAGACTAATGTTGGTGTGTCTGACAAATGAACTGTATTTGCTCTAATAATGCATGGTAAGCAGCCTCGTACTCCCACTGATCCCATGTTTCACATGGACCTAGGACAGGTAAACCAACTCAGGCCATCAGGGACAGTGTCACATCCCATTTTTGAGTGTCAGGCAACACTGTAACCATTGCAAATGAAGATTCATGTGTCTGACTCTGTGTTAGTGTGTACAGGACGAGCGATTTTGATGGCACATGTGGCCAATGTATCGGATATGGGTAGAAATCTCATGTATGTCAATTGGCTCAGATACACAGGAGAAATCATGTGTGTCTCATCTCTTGACTGTGCATATTGGTGGCTTAAACAGATATGTGTATGCTGCATTACTTTGATTTTGGGAGTATGCAAAATGCTCCTGCATTGAGATAGCAGACTTCATATACTCAAATGTCTCAGTTGAACAACATGAGCTTGTCAAAGTGTACAAATTCTATGTAGCACTTAGGGGACAGGCACTACAGATATTACTTGCACAGTGTATACTTGAGTGTGACCTGGGGCTGACTGTTAAATCTTGATTCACTGGCCCGGTAACGAGAGTCAGTACAGACTGTTTAGGCAGACAGGACTGTGGCATAGTGTGGCACATGAAAAAGTTTAAGATGCAGTTTTGTACTTGTCAGTTGTCCTGCATGCAGACCTTTTTAGCATTGGAGTTCACGACATGAGCCCATATTGGTTACTGTGGATGTGAGTATGTTCATCATGTAAACTTTGGTATTTCTCCATCCCATTTGCGTGCCCAATTCTAGACTCCCTTGTATGAGATGGGACATGATTGTGTTAAGCCCTGACACTCCGGAGTATTACAGACAAGACAACAGGCAAGACAGTGCCCTGTTGGGCATGTACATAGTTTAAATTGAGATACATCTAACAGATGTTTCCATTGCCAACATGTGTTTGGTAACCATGATTCACAGGCACCCCCCCAATATGACATGGGCACTGCAGTGGAGCCCCCACCCCCACAATATGACATGGGAACTGCAGTGGAGCCCCCACCCCCTCAGTCCAACATGTCCACTGCAGTAGCTCCAGCATCCCCTCAATCCGATTTGTCCACTGCAGTTGCTACAGACACTCTAGTTGCCACCAATCCTCCCATTACCCATCCTGTTGCACCCTAATCCTGCCCCTGCGGTGCCTGGCCTGCCCCAGGTACCGCAGGGCTGACTGTTGTTGACCTGCACATCACACAATGCAAAATTGCCAATAGTCTGTGACACAATGGTGGAAATGCATCTGTCTCAGTGGAGTTTAGCCCACCATTGGGGGGAGCCTAGAGACACTTACGCACACACATGTTGTGTTTGTTCTGCAGTGTGTGGTTGGCTGGCTGTATCGGCACATCTTGACCCGCGTATTTCTACTAGCTTTGTAAGCAGTGATTGGATGTCTGGTTTTGTTTGTTTAGCTACTGTCCCTGGGAGTCCAACATCTTCAATTTGGCCATTGATCATGGTCTTGATTTGCCATTGCTGCCACAGTGTGGAACAGGATCTTGTCTACACTTTAGTTTCTTGCGGAATTCCTTTGTATGTGTGTCTGTATGTGAACAAATGCGTGTTTGTGCATTTAGATGGTCACTTCTTCCATTTTCAAAATAAACATTGGTGGCAGTGTTAGCCCGCAATGGCAATGCTTGTCTCCACATGGCATGTTTGTCTTTCAAAGGCCCAACTATGTCTGCCTCAACAGATATGTGTTCTTTTGGCACACAACCACTACTTTGTCACTACATTGTTAGTGGTTTTATGCCTCAGAGAGTCATACATGATAGTGTGCAAATGCTGGGAGTCTGAACCCCCCACTCACCTTTTTGTTAATACACTGATGGGGGTGTTGCAACCCATGTCCCCTATGTGCTTGGCTAAGTTTGGGGTTTGAACCCCATGCTCATCTTTTGGGCACCACACTGATGGGGTGATACCCCATCTCCCCTATGTGCTTGTCAATGCTGGGTGTTTGATCCCCCTATCACCTTATGGTGACCACACTGAGGGGGGGGGGGTTATACCCAATGTCCCCTATATGTTTGCCAAAGAAGGGGGTTTGAATCCCATGCTCACCTTTTGGGCACCACACTGATGGGGGGTGATACCCCATCTACCCTATTTGCTTGTCAATGCTGGGGGTTTGTACCCCACAATCGGCCTTTGTTCACTGGAGTGATAGATGTAACAGCATTTATTTGCCTAATGTGTCACTGAATCTAGATGTTTGTGCACAATACACAAACCTGGCATGGGAGTAGGGGGGAGTGTTTGCCCTCCACCTCCTCTGGGTGTGGACTGTGCTGGGGGGATGTGCATCCACCCCTTCTGGGGTGGACTGTGCTGGGGGATGGGCATCCACCTTTCTGGGGTGGACTGTGCTGGAGGATGTGCATCCACCCCTTCTGGGGTGGATTGTGCTGGGGGATGTGCATCCACCCATTCTGGGGTGGACTGTGCTGGGGGGATGTACCTCCACCCCTTCTGGGGTAGACTGTGCTGGGGGGATGTGCATCCACACCTTCTGGGATGGACTGTGCTGGGGGGATGTGCATCCACCCCTTCTGGGGTGGACTGTGCTGGGGGATGTGCATCCACCCCTTCCGGGGTAGACTGTGCTGGGGGATGTGCATCCACCCCTTCTGGGGTGGACTGTGCTGGGGGATAGTCATCCACCCCTTCTGGGGTGGACTCTGCTGGGGGATAGTCCTCCACCCATTCTGGGGTGGACTGTGCTGGGGGGATGTGCATCCACCCCTTCTGGGGTGGACTGTGCTGGGCGATGTGCATCCACCCCAGAAGGGGTGGACTGTGCTGGGGGATGTGATTCACCCCTTCCGTGGTAGACTGTGCTGGGGGGATGTGCATCCACCCCTTCTGGGGTGGACTGTGCTGGGCGATGTGCATCCACCCTTTCTGGGGTGGACTGTGCTGGGGATGTGCATCCACCCCTTCTGGGGTGGACTGTGCTGGGGGGATGTGCATCCACCCCCTCTGGGGTGGACTGTGCTGGGGGATAGTCATCCACCCATTCTGGGGTGGACTGTGCTGGGGGATGTGCATCCACCCCTTCTGGGGTGGACTGTGCTGGGCGATGTGCATCCACCCTTTCTGGGGTGGACTGTGCTGGGGATGTGCATCCACCCCTTCTGGGGTGGACTGTGCTGGGGGATAGTCATCCACCCCTTCTGGGGTGCATTGTGCTGGGGGATGGACTGTGCTGGGGGATGTGCATCCACCCCTTCTGGGGTGGACTGTGCTAGGGGATGTGCATCCACCCCCTCTGGGGTGGACTGTGCTGGGGGATAGTCATCCACCCATTCTGGGGTAGACTGTGCTGGGGGGATGTGCATCCACCCCTTCTGGGGTGGACTGTGCTGGGCGATGTGCATTCACCCTTTCTGGGGTGGACTGTGCTGGGGGATGTGCATCCACCCCTTCTGGGGTGGACTGTGCTTGGGGATGTGCATCCACCTCTTCTGGGGTGGACTGTGCTGGGGGGATAGTCATCCACCCCTTCTGGGGTGGACTGTGCTGGGGTGTGGGCAGCCACCCCCTATGTGTGTTTTGGCTTTTGCGGGATCGTCACATATTGGTGGGTGGTAGGTGTCTGACTTACCGTCTGCGACGTTCACGTCGGTTCCGATTGTTGATTCGGTCATAGGCGTACAGTACAGGGATGACATGGGCGATCGGATACATGGCAGCTTCGTCTCGTACGAGGTGTTTGTGTTGTGGCGCGAATCGGTTCTGATGTACTGTTTTTCCGGATGCTGTGACGTGCTGGAGGTGGCGACCTGTTCGGCGCGGAGGACGTACGCATCGTACTTGCCCGGCCGGAAACTGCTACGGTAATACTTCCGGGCGAGTCCAATCTGTGTTGACGGAGCCGGCTCGTATGGGAAATGTTGCTCCGGGAACGAGTCGGTCGGAAGGTAAGGCTACAGAGGGCTTTGGGAGGGCCATCAGTCCGAGATCGGAATCGACCCCTTAGTGTTGATTTCTGAAGGTGTCTCCATAGACACTGATTGAATTGATAGTAACAACCCTGAATTGATGTGTGTGGGTAGGATTTTAGAATTGCACTTATCATTGCCTGCTCAAAATCTATAATTATTTTCTGTGGAAAATAATTATTTGTTTCTTGTTTAATTTTACTTAGTACTTCCATATATGTGGAGTTTTGTTTATTGGGTAGTAAGGCGTAAATAAAGGGGATGTTAGTGTTCTGATATAGGGCATGGACAGTGTATAATTGATAGAATGGTTTGGGACAGATTTTAAATGTCCCGTCCATCATCCATGTTTCTGATTGTTGTAGCTTTATTAAATTGTTTGCAGTTGCAAACATAATTATTCTTTTGTCTTTGCATTTGTTGTCATAAAGAACAAAGGGTTCATCATTATGAGTTATAGGTATTTCTGGGGGAATTACCACCTCTTCAAATGTTTTTGGATTAGGTGTGGTAGTTGTTGGGGCTTTTTTGTGTGCAAGCTATGGTTCTTTTTAATAAAGAAATAGAGGGCATTTGCCCAATAGCATGTTTGGGTACTCTAGGCAGCATCTCTTTAAGTATTTGAGTGGAAGGCTTTTGCGAGCTAGTGCTAGCTTCTTTAATGTTTTCAAGGGCATCCCTAACCTCTATTTCAGTAATGTTTGGAGGGTGGTTATGCTCCCTTGTATACAAAACAGTTGTTTCTCTAGTTGTTGCCCGACCATAACATTTATTTGAATAGTACTTGCTAATTTCCAATTTACTTTTAGTCCACTTTGCTTTTCCTGGGTATACACATACCCCATGTAACATAGCAAAAATGTTCCTTTTTGGTATGTGATAAATTGGGCGTCTTCTGTCATTGTGATGTGTTAAATTCTACAAAAAATGTATATCCAAATTATTAAAACGAATATTGTACATGTTTTTGTACTAATAAATACATATTGCTTTTAATATACTTACAATGTTGATTTTCTGTTGATCTTGAATGGAGATGTTCTGTCTTTGTTGGTTGAATTCTGTTAAGTTGCTGATGTTTCTGTTGGAAGAGTAAAACATATTTTTACTTATTTTGTTAAATATGTACATGGGGTGGGGTGGGTGTTTGGGATGGATTTGGGGTTTGGTTGGGTGTTTTACATGTTTTTAAAATGGGTTTTGCTGAATACTTACTTTATTAGTTAGATGATTTTAGAAGCTGATCTGTAATTTTCTGGATGCTTTGAGAATTATCTGTAGAGGAGATATAAATTAAAAAATATATATATTAATTATTTGAGTTTGATAAATAGTTGTTTTTGAAGATTAGCTTTACTGTTATTTTATAAATGGTAATTTACTTACTTTTTCAATTATGCAATAGATTTTTCTTTAATGAAGTCCTTGCTTGTGGTAGAAATCCGGCAGAGTTTCGCCTTTTTATTGTTTTTGGTTTAAGGTGTAACATAAGAATCAGTTTTTGTTCTTTATATAGTGTTTAATTAATTGTTTGGTTAATATATTGTTTTTTTAAAAATATTGTGTGTTTTTGATTGGTTGATATTTATTGTTTTAATTGTTTTGGTAGTTGTTTTCCATATATGGAAAACGCTAATTAAGAGTTAGTTACTTTTTTTTTTCTCTTTTCACAGGTTGAATTATTTAATTGTGTATTATATTATATGTGATGTTAAATAATCAGTGTATATAATGTAAATATAATATTGAAATGGTTATTAATAGTGTATTGACGATTTAATGTTTTAAAATATGTTTTACTATTTTTTAAATTTATGATATTTAATGTATTTTATATGTAGTGTATGTATGCCCGTGCGCAGGAACCGCTTCTCCTGTGGGATGATTTACTGCATCTATTACACCTCCACATTTGTCAGACTCAGTAATTTCTGGAAACCTATCTGTGGTGACACATGGATTTGATGCATAAGAAAATTAAAAGATACCAATGTATACGTTGTCCCCTACACTTACTTTACAATGCTACCTGGGAAGTAAATTGGGCTACAATGGTAATTTGCACACACACAATAATACAGGAATTCTTGCTTAGAGCAATTTCCACAGGCAAGTTTGAATTAATTGATTGTATTCCATAATTTGATACATGTCCTACTTTGAAAATAGTTGTCTTCACCATACAAAGACAGACATGATGTGAGCATACAGAACTGTTTTGGCCTGCATATGATACTGTTGGAATTGACATTCCATCTGTATGACACAGAGAAGTATGAGTTTGTTGGTGAACAGCTAGTCATCTCTTCTGAAAACAGAGAGGTTACTATAAAGCAGTGTCTAAGCCATATATACGTTGGAATTGCACATGGCAGACAGTACATCGTGTTGTCCTCAGAGGGTTTGTGGTGTGAATCAATTTGGGACCTTCAAAATCAACTGTCTGTATGTCAGCAGATGAATTGCTATTGATAAATTTGAATCATTTAGGAGACATTAAGCCAAAATAAGTTTACTAATTACCATACATATGCATTAATTTTAAAATAATGACACATTCACACATTGTGTTATATTATTGATTTTAATCATATTTTGGAGTAGCCTGATTTCTTCCAAGTGTGAGATTTACATTTGACTACTATAAATTACATTTTGTCTAATAATCAGTTATGTCACTATATGTTGACATTGATTACTATGTCATTGTATGCTGACATTGATTGAGTACTACTTGTACTTTTCCTCCTTCATTTGCTTTTCCTTTCATCACCTGATCATCACATGATAAAAACATAGCCTGCCATTTTAATTGAGTATCATTATGTCATCAAATGATATGATACATTGCTTTACTGAGATTGACTGTTGAGAAAATTCTTATTTTAAAAATCAAACTATATTGACACACAAAATCATTCATGAGTTAATTGAGATTATTTGTTTATGTGTTAAAAAAAATAATTACAACATTTTTTCTATGCCTGGCACCTTCTACAAATTCTGATTCACTATGTTCATGAGTAGCCATGACTTCTTCATCAACCATCTCTTGGTTACATATGTTTTCGTTTATTTCAAGTGACTCCTTCACAGCAATGTTATAGAATATGCAGCACACAACAATGATCTTGCACACAATGTCGGATTTATACAACAGTCTTCCTTCAGACAAATCAAGACATCTAAATCTGGATTTCACTACGCTGAAGATATGCCCAATTATGTTGCGTGTCCTACGATGATCATTATTATATGCTTCTGCAGCTGGTGTTTTTGGATTGGAAAATTGAGTCAACAGCCAGGGTCTGAGAGCATATCCCATGTCACCTACAATGTATGAATTCAAAATGTACAAGTGTTACAGGTAATCTCCATCTGAAATATATCTCTAATTATGTTACTATATATTTTTTATAGTTTCATGTATGTATCTTTTTTGTATGGTATAGTAAAAATGTACTTACCAATCAATAAGCCATCTCCATACATTCCATTTTCAAAACATTGGTAGATGATCCTATGATGCAATACATACGAATCATGGGCACTATCCAGATATTTTGCAACAACATTGGTGAAGCAGTACTTGTCAACACATACAGCTTGAACATGTATTGTACATGTATGCTTACTATTTCTATACAAGTAGGCTGTTTCTGCAGGTGGAAGCAAGTTGACATGTGTGCAGTCTATTGCACCAAGGACATGTGGAACTTGGGCAATTTGGTGGAATCCTTGCTTTACTTGTCTCTGATCCTGTCCCAGTTAAGGAAGTCTTAAATGTTGTGGTGTTAGTTTCATTATAACTTCCAACACATTTGGTAAAAATTAAGAGAAAGCATCCTGAGACACACCAGTCAATGTAGCACATGCATTCTGAAAGGAGCCAGTAGCAAGCAGGTGTAGTACTGCCAGTACCTTCACATGTGGGGGCATGGCATGTGATACTACAGTTTTCGCCTCAAGGGATGGTCCAATTTGATTTAAGAGAGTTTTCATCATGTCCCTGGTGAGCCTACATTTTTTTATGACCTCTTCTTCACTCATGTGGATGAGTGATATTCTCTGCTTGTAGATTCTTTCCTTCCTCTATGTTTTCTTTTTTGTCAAGGGAACTCTCCACTGATAGTGTTGGATAATAACAATCTCCATGGTTGCCACAGACTGTAGGTAAATGTTGTGCTTCTGCTGGTGGATGTTCCAGTAAATGTCTCTACACTTTTTGCCCATGTTTTGTACATGCACTATTTTTTCTGCGCTAATCTTTTTTTGGAGCTGTTTGTGTGGGTAACGCCCTGACACACCCACTTTGCATACATTATTTCTACTTTGGCACAGACAGTCGCTAAAATGTTTGCACGTCACACTAACATTGAAATCTGCCGCAAATACTTACTTGCGCCTATTTGAAAATGTGAGTGAGCTTTTGTGCCACTCTGCATCACACGAGCACCAGCGCTAAAGCTTAGAAAATTGGCCCCATAGTCTTTTAGATACATAGGATGCTTTATCTTACAATTATTTTTCATAAATGCAACAGCCCCTTCTTTAGAGGGTTTGCTCTCCTCCTTCTCATCCGAAACTTTTGTATTATATTCTGACGAACCCTCTTGATTAGAGTTCACACCGAATTGAATACAGCAACATGACTCTTATTCCACATTCTCCCAACTTCTGTTCTGCTGGCATTATTGAAACACTTTACCACTTTCATAGATTTAGTAAATTTAGACCAAGGCATACAGGAGCTCTAAATCTCACCCAGTCTCCTACTTTAACCTCTACCCACTTCGCACATTTCTTCATGTTGAAATACTTCTTCCTCATCTTTTGTAGTTCAATCTCTTGATCTCTCCACTCACTTGTTCCATTATACTTGATCTCTGTGTCCCAATTAATTAATCCAGGATATAACATAAGATGCTATTTGAAATCTTAAAACAACAAGCAAACCACACTTCCAACCCAAACCTGTCCTCCGAGACTCCACTTCCTAGCAGGGAGAACTTCACAGTGCACTTCGCTGAAAAAACTAGGAAAATTGAACTGGAGCTCCAACCTGTCACTCCCTTGGTGCCACCGCTAAACCTCACCACATCTCCAGAGGAGCTGGTGGTTCCTTCGGCAGTTTCCTTTTTCCTCTGCTGTTCTCACAAAAATGATGCCTCTTGGAATTTCTTTATCCTGCCAGATTATACAGAATTGCTCCACGAGATGGCAACTCTAAAACCGGCCAATCACTTCAATGATCCACTTCCTGCAAAAAAATTGAAAGACCTCAACTTGGCCATTGTACCTCTTTGGTCGCTGATCATTCATGAATCGCTACTGCAGGGGAACATCCCTGATTGCCTCAAAATCGGGCAAGTGACTCCCATCCCTAAGAAGCCTAACTCGGATTTATCTGATCCCAACAACTTCAGACCTATCACAAACATCATGACGTTAGCCAAACTTCTCGAGAAATGCGTCCACAAGCAGCTCTGCAACCATATAGAGAAATTTCAATTACTGGACCTATATCAATCCAGTTTCAGAGCAGGGCATAGTACTGAAACTGCACTAACTCACAGTGTGGATGACGCTCTGAAATCCCTTGATCATAATGTCCCTTGTCTTCTGATCCTTCTGGACCTGTCTTCTGCTTTCGACACCATCAAACATGAAACCTTGATTAACCTTCTACAACGTAGGATGGGTTTAGGGGGACCAGTCCTAAAGTGGTTTACCTCTTTCTTACACAACCGCACTCAAAGGATTAAACTCAACCAATCCCTTGCTTCCAGTACCCAGGTCAGGATTGGAGTTCTGATAGGATCCGCACTCCCACCCACGCTCTTCAACCTTTTTATGGAGCCACTCACTGTCATTCTAAACCAGTCTAACATTCATTACCACATTTATGTGGATGACACGCAACTTTACTTGAAGATCTCCTCTCTAGATGACATTAAAACTTTAAATGAGGCTCTTTCGCAAACTCAACTATGGTTAGCCCAGAACCATCTTTTATTGAATCCCTCAAAACTGAATTCCTGCTGATTGCCCCCCACAATCACTCTGCACCTACGCTGGACTGGCTAAAGCAACTCACAGCCCTTAACTGCACCCCTCACTTGGTTTATTCTGCTAAATCGTTAGGCATTACCTTGGATAAATTACTTAATATGCAAGCTCACATCAGTGCCACTATTAGGGGTGCCAACTTTCATCTTAACACCCTCAAGAAAATCAAACCTTTCCTTCCGACCGATGACATACAACCTGCAGTACAATCCCTGGTGATCTCACGTTTTGAATATTGGCTGGTGATCCTGGCAGGGCTGCCTTAAGGCTCATCACAGGGTCCAAAAAATACGATCACATTACACCTGACCTTGTGCAGCTTAACTGGCTGTCTATTGAAGCGAGAATTCATTTTAAAATAGCCTGCCTCACGCATAAAGCCTTGCATTATAACACTCCGGCCTATCTGGCGAACAAGCTCGTTCTTTCTGGCTCACGTCGGATCTTAAGAAGTACGTCCACACTTCTCTTCAAACCTCCCAAATTTAAGAAGAAAAGTACGTACAAAAGTGCTTTCTCCGGACTTGCACCTAGAATTTGGAATGCTCTTCCTACTGAGATTAGAGCCAATCCGTCCACTGTCTATTTCAAGAAACAGGCCAAACTGATTTTCCTGAATGATCATTAACTGCATCATCGTGTTCTCTTTTGCATGTCCCCTTGTTGACAGACCTGACATTTTTCCCAACTTAGCGTTCTCCATTTATTTCATGTTTGGTGGTTAATTGCTATTTTACCCGAGGGTCCTCACCCTACAGTTTTGTCAATTGTTTTACTATGTTGCTCGAGTGCACTTTTGCTTGTTTTGCTGAATGTTACAGGAAATATTTTTTACACCCTAGAAGAAATGGATCTAGTGTGGCCCACTACCAGGTCCCTAATCTTGATTGTGTACTCCTTGTGGTGTCACTGTGCTGACCTCTATTGTACAAAGTTTATTCATGCTTTCGCCGGGTGTACAGCGCTCTGATACCCGCAAGGGTCGTGTTCGCGCTTTATAAAACTCTCAAAATAAATAAAAATATAATTAATAAATAACAATGCATTTGGAGCCCTTCATTTAAACAACTTAAAAGGAGACTTTCCTGTGGAAGTATGTGGTGATATGTGATGAGCCCTTATTCTCTTTTGAATTCAACCTTCCAGTCTAATGAATTTACCCTTGGCAATTGAATGCCCTCCCTAATTATTCTATTGAACCTCTCTAAGGCACAATTAGTTTCTGGATGAAATATTGAACACGTTTTCTGAACAATCCCACAGGAATAAAAAAAAATCTTCCCTAATCCTTGAGCAGAATTGTGGTCCGTTATCCAAGAGGATCAATTATGGGAAACTCTCACTTTTAAATATCTCCCCTAAAAACTTGATAACACTGGATGATGTCACTTCTTGTACACATATAACTTTCACTCATCTGGAATATAAATCTATCACGACCAACAAATAGAGTGTTTGATCTTCACAACTCAAGGGACCTGCAATATCAATGGCAACCTCCTGACAAGGGTGATCAGGCAATTTGCAACAAACCATCGGCATCTGGTGATGCACCAAAACTTTATAACTCCCTTTGCGCTTTACACAATCGCTCATCTCACAATCAGCAAACAAATCTATCCTCAGCCATAAAAAGTTTGCCTTCAATTTTCCTTCATTTTGACAATACCCATATGGCCCTGATGTGCCTCGGAAATTAATCTACTTTTCAAGTTGGAGGGAGGAATCAATCTTGTTCCCCTCAATAGTATACCTCTATCCACCAATAGACTTATCACTCATAGAGAACTATGACTTGAGCAGTGACCTCAAATGACCAGACTGAACTGCTTGCATTATCTCATCCAATTCAACATCCTTCACTAATGCTTCCTTCCAAACATCCGCTGTAAAAATGCCTAACGTTATCTCACACAAATTAATGTCCTCATCCAACAACTCCTCTACCAGCTCATCTTAATCCGCCCCAGATACCAACCGCAATAATCAATCCGCTGATGGATTGTTAACATCAGTCAAGTGTTCTGCTTCAAAATCAAAGTCCTGTAACGCAACAACCCACCTGCAAATTCTTGAGGAAATAAAATCCAGACCTTTCTTGTGAAAAACCTCTTTAACGGTTTATGATCCATACATATCTTAAACCTCATCCCCCAGTCAAAATCCTGAAATGTAAACACCTTGAGGCACAATCAATAAAACACACCTTACCATTCCATCTCTGCTTCAAAATTGCCTCTAGTCTTTTGGACCTTGCATCTGTGACAATAATAGTTTCTGCTCTGGGAATAAATGCTTGTAAATTAGGTACATTTGTAACTCATTTTTTGAACTCTTATCTTTTCCAAGAAGAGTCTTTAGATGTGTAGATTTCTCAGCTACATTTTCCATAAACTTGCCTTAGTACTCTACCATGCCAAAAAAGAAATCATCATCATCATTAACTTTAATTCGATCACAAAGATCAAAAAAGTACACAGCACATAATAGATAAAAATACGGAGTAAGATAATTAGTATTAGATAACATAAATACCATAAAAATAGTTTAAAAACAGGAAAGTTAAAAACAGATAAAATGTTCAAAGCGTCATACAATACATTTGGAGCGCTTAATCCACAGTGCATGCCAGTATCTGGAAAGGCCGTAAACCACTACTCTGCGTGTATTGGTTGTCACAATTCTCAAAATCCCAAAGTAGTGGCCAGGGCCAAACAGTCTACATAGCAGAATTATCCATTTTTTTCTCAAGGATTTGTAATATGGGCAGAAAAAAAGCGAATGCACTATGGATTCTGGACTAACGTTGCATGCAGGACAGAAATCATCATTAAAAGCATCGCTGCGCCACTTTATGCAAAACAGTTTTGTGGGTAAAGTCTTATAGCGGAACTGGAAAAATAATTTACATGCCAGAGGGGGGACAATTTCATCAACAGTATCCTCAAAGCGGGGAACAGGTTTAAAATTTAAGAATTCATGAGTCAAACATCCCTCCGTTTTTACCAAAACCTGTTCTGATATAGCTTCCCAAAACATCACTTTCAGCCTTGTCCTTGGTGTGATGGATAGACTTTCCGGATTTGACCAAAACCCCTCCATCCCAAGCCTCCCCAGTAGATCCCTCAAAGATCTAAACCAAGCAATCGAAGTTACCTGGGGGGACTTCAAGAGGCCAGTTAATGGCTCACGATAGGACACGAGCTCGTCCACAGACCACAGCCTGTGCCAGAACATAAGAAGTTTATAGTTCAATTTATGAGCCAGCTGTCTGTGGGCAAGGTCCAGATATACAGGGGCATCAGGGGTGTACTAGAAGGCAAGTCTACCAAGGATCTGAGAAAACGATTTTCAGTGGTACACAAACAATAAGTGTTGCCCGTGCCCCAGAGTTCTGCACCCCCTAGAACCTTAGTATGGTAGATTTCCAAACCTGGTGCTAGCTGCCTGGACAGGGCTTTCCTATGAATTTTGATAATGTTGGCAGTCTGATGGATTAGTTGCAATTTTGTTTTCTCAATGTGGGCAGCCCAGTGTGTTGTCGAAGTCAGGTGAATGCCTAAGTAATCAAAAGCGTCAACTCGCTCCAATTTGCTACTGCCAGCTAACACAGGGCTTTTGGAAGGTTTGGCCATTCCTCTCGTGAAAATCATGTATTTGGTTTTAGCCTCATTTAACACCAAGCCCTGCTTGTCACAAAACTTGATAAAATCATTCAATAGCTGTTGTAGACCCTGCGGGGAATTAGAAATTAGGAGTGTGTCATCGGCGAAAAGAAGGGCAGGAACTCTTCTTACACCGATTTTTGGAGCATCACACCCATCTCTGTATAAAAAATCAACTACCCCATTAATAAAAAGGGTAAAAAGTGTGGGGGCTAACACACATCCCTGCCTCACTCCGCGCTGGACTGGGAAGGTTTATGTGACTTTTTTATTCTCCCCCACCTCACCTCACCTGTGCTGTGTTTGATGAATGTAATCTGATTAAAACATCTAAAAGATTTCTCGGTATGCCCAGTTCTTTTAAGACTCTCCATAGGCTAGCTCGCGGGACGAGGTCAAACGCAGACCGTAGATCGACAAAGGCCACGTAAAGCTTTCCTCCTTTGACTGCCACTTCCTTCTAATAAATGCAAAGGAGGCAGAAATCTTGGTCCAAAGTACTTATTTTTGCACGGAAACCAGATTGAAAATCACTCAGGATTTGGGACTCTAGGATCCGTCCTAAGATTTGCTTACAGAAAATTTTCTGGAGAGAGTCAATAAGGCTTGAATAACAGTGCCGGTTAGACCTAAACCAGTGGATGACCTTGCTCTTAAGTGAGTCCTGCTCTTCATATCTGGCCAAGGGAAGTTTGGGGACCTCAGTGAGGTAGACCACAGCTCGATTACCCCATTCCCTGGATCTAGTATAGACACCATCCCTCACCATCCCCTTGCCTACTACCCCCCCCTTGGACTAACCTGGAAGTGTTCCCTTCATCCAGTGTAAACTCGCCTCTATCTATAATCCTACACCCACCCCTGTTTAGGCCAGCACCTAGGTTGGTTCCTGGAATTAAATTAGGTATATCTCTGGTGCTGTGATCTCTGGTGCTACAGGGTGGTAGGTGAGTGTGCCTAGTTGTAGTAGCATCATGTGGTAGGTTTATGTTACCCAAGCTATGGACTTCAGTCCCCTTTATAGGCTTGATCGGGAGGGGTAACGAAGTCTCTAATAGAGCCACCTGCCAACCACTAACACTCTCTGTTAAGCTGGCAACCTTCTCTCTAAGTGAGATGACCTCTTCTATCAGTGACTCAATTAGGGCTTTCAGCACCTGTATCTCACCAGCAGGGACTTTACCTATTTCTTCAGGATCATCTACCCCAGCCCCAGCTTCCTCATGTGCAAGGTCATCAAATCTATTTTGGCACTCAATGTGTGTAATCAGTGCTGTAGCAGGAGAGCCTTTCGATTCATTGCAGAGTGAAATGGTGGATGGACCAGGCTCCATATCAAAGGGCCTGTTAGCCAGACCCTTTAGTGTGTTTTTTAAAGATTGATGGTATTTACTTGGCCGTTTTTTTTCTGGTGGCGGTTCAGGGGAGATGACTGTCGTGGTTCCGAGGGCAATCTCAGAGCTAATGGGACTACCTTGCAGAGAGAGGCGGCATGGCGAGCCAGAGTGGGCTAGGTCATGGCATTCACTCAGAATGGACTCTATCCTGTCCATCGTCTCATGGCAAACAGCACCAGAGGGCCTTTTACTATAGTGGTCCGAACCCTGGGCCCTATCCTGGCCTTTTCTTTTGCCCATCTCTTAATAGGCCCTCAGTAATCTCTGATGCGACCAAAGACGCCAGAAGGAGTTGTTTCGAAGTAACACCCTGCCTCCCGCTCGACCTCCCCAAGAAAAAACTATTGTGTCCCAATATCCGGTTTAAACTGTCACTAGGATATATAAAAGCACATAGTCACAATCACAGTCAATAAAAAGTCAATAGAGAGGAGGGCTAAGGCCGGCCTCAGTACCTTCCAAGTAGAGACAATCCAAGCTAGGAACAGCTTAAGTTGTACACAGGATGACTTGCAACAAGAGCCAAACAGTCAAAGGGGGTTGACCCGCCCCGCCTCTGCCTGGCGCTGATGGGCGCAGACGGGCCTGCCCTTGGCCCGGGCTTTGCCTGGGCACGGCCTGGGCGCAGCCACGCACATCCCGTGTCGCGGGAGCCAAGAGCAGCTTTTATGCGCCTCCTGGCACAAAACAACGCTGCAGCGCCTCCTGGTGCTGAGGATGGTGGGGGATGGAGTCCCCTTCAGTTAAAGTGCCAAGTGCGTTGCAGTAATGTGCTCCCACGGCGCGGGAGCCCAGAGCAGCTTTTATGCGCCTCCTGGTGCAAAACAACGAGTCAGCGCCTCCTGGCCCTGAGGATGGTGGGGGATGGAGTCCCCTTCAGTTAAAGTGCCAAGTGCGGTGAAGTAATGGGCTCAAATCACATTGGTGTCCATCAACTCCTTTTTAGGTGCTAACCCTCTCCCAGAGATCAAATGTTATAAATAATTTACCTTTTGCATAGCAACTTGAATTTTTCTTTCTTCAGCCCAGCTTCTAAAAGTCTTTTCAGAACCATCCTCACTCTTAAGTTGTGTTCCCCAAGACTACTTCTATAGATTAACAAATTGTTGTGAAAACAAATCACTCCTTTAACACCCTTCAACACTGACACCATTACTCTCTGAAACACGGAGACAGCTCATACAAGTCCAAATTGCATCCTTTTGAATTTAAAGGCCCCCATTAAACTAATGAAAGCCGTGAGCTCTTGGGAACGCTCAACAAACTCAACTTGATGGTATGTGGCTGTGGTAAACATTTTGCTCCAGCCAGGGTAGACCCAATCTCATCCATATTTGGTAGTAGAAGCCTGTCAACAATGTCTTCTCGATTGAGCTTCTTAGGTTCACAAAAAGCCTAATATCACCACTGGCTTTTTTGGCCATTACTATTGGAGTCAACCACTCTGATGTCTTAAATGAAGTTATTATTTCCTGATCAATTAACCTCCGTAACTTTAGATCCGCCTTGTCTTGAACAGCCATGGGGATGAGTCTTGCTTTAGCCACAACAGGCATTGCCCCCTTTTTTAGCCTTATGCAGTGCATGTAACCCTTTAAACACCCTAACACCTCTTTAAAATGTGATAGAAACTCCGACTCAAAATCAGCTTTGCCTGACACCACCTCTTGTACCTGTCCCTGGGGCTTAGCGTTGGGGTTGAGAGTGACTCCCAAAAGGCGCTGATGTGGCCGTCCAACCATATCATCCCCTTGTTCTGAGACATAGATTTTCCCAACCAAAAAACGTATTGCCTACCTCAATGCATACTTGAAACTATCCTGCCATACATGTAGGTTGCCCACCATAGCCACCTGGACATACATCCATTGCAAGCAATTTTTTTTCCCTTTCAAACCATTGGTAATAAGTCTTATATGAGATGATGGGTAAATGAGAACACAAATCAAACTTAATCTTCAGTTCCACTCCATCTATCTTCACCGGTCCACTGGGATGTTCCCCAACTGATTCTTTGATTAGAAATATGATTTCCTGAGTGACCTCTTTAACTTCCTTATTTTGCTCTTTTTTAGACTTGCTTCTGGAGCACTTATAAAATGACATTTCTTTCCACAACTGTCACAGCCAGCATTCAAAGCTGGGCACACCCTGTCTTTTGCTCTGTGTCCACTCCTACCACAGTGAAAACATTCACCCGTGTATTTGGTCCGATCATCTCTCACCACCTCTTTACTTTTTAACACACATACTGCTTCTTCAATCTTGTCATATTGCATAGTCAATTTTTCTTTTGCAGCCTTCAGTTCCGACACACATTTCATCATATGCTCTACTCCCTTTACTACCTGAATCACCGCCTCTAAAGGTGGTTCATCCTTTAGCCAAAATTCCTCTCCTATTTTGTCACTTCTGCGCTTCAATACAAATTTATCTCTAATCCTTTCTCTGTAGAAGCCCCAAACTTACATATTGAAGCTTACTTTCTGAGACCTGTGATATATTCTTCAGCTGACTTCTCCTTACCTTATTCTTGGAGACGAAAATGATACCGTTCCATGATGGTACTGATCCATGGTAGGTAATGGCAATCAAGTTTTAAAGCACATATTTCATATGATTAAATCTCTTTGTTCTTCAACAGTTAATTTGGGTAAATTTTCCTAAATTTCCCGACCTTCCTTATCAAGACAGTGCACTAATATTGATTATTTATCTTCTTCCATTTGCTCCACTTCACTGCTGGTTCCCCAGATCTACTTAAGAAAAAAGGTGTTGGTGTTACGAGCTGCATGCTGCACACCACCTATGTACCTTTAATTTGTTATTCACTGAACTCTCCCTTCTACCCACATGCACACTTAATCCCAGTTAGCAAATTGAGAAATAAGGTGTGCTTGCCCCAAATAGAGTACTGTTAATAAACATGTAACATCACCGACATGCGCAGGCCCTTGCATGCCAAATCGGTACAGTATTTAACATCAATTTGATGGTTCAAGTTTGTAATGGTGGACCTATCATCACATCGAACAGGCCCCGTTGTGACCAGGCTTGGTAACAATAGTCTCACAAAGCATTAAAGGTATGCCTGTCACCACGTCAAACAGGCTCCTTTGTGGCTGAACTTGCAATACCTGTTTCCGTTCCTACCTCAGACAGACTCTGTCTGCAATATTTGTAGGTCAACTGGATGTGTGCCTGTCATTGCAACAGTCTCCATTTGAATTCTCCCAAAGTTAAAAAAAATGCACACTGCGCCACCAATAGTGAAATTATGCCATCACTACCACTTTTCCTATATCCATGCAGGTGGACATCCCAACTACCAAAAATGGCCACCCTGCACCTTACAATACGTGCCTCTCAGCTGGATATCACTGTATTTTCTGTTTAATGCTAGTGCAGTATCCAGCTGCACAAAACGGCCTCATGCACGCCGCCTTGCGTGCCTTTTCTCAAGAACTTTGCCCCAGTTCTGCTGTAATTCTTAAAAAGCATGGCTACACGCATGCTGCAGTGCATGATTTTTCTCCGGGAGATTGACTTTGTTGTTCTGGATGCCCTAGAGCTGGTTGCTCAACACATCACCAGCTCCCACTGTGGATCCACGCCAAACAGTGATACGCCTCTGCCTGCAAATTTAATTGGAGCTTTCCTGCTCCAACCTGCTGGTTACTGGTGCTGCAAACCCTGCGGGCATCGCACTCCAGGGATCACACAGGTCACGTCATGGTCCAACTGCCACTCCCAAGCAGTACTTGTGAAACAGACAGCTGATGGCTTGCACTGCTGAAAACATCCTGTGCTCTTAGCCAGTATAATGAGGAAAACATGCAGTGAATCCGGATTAGGGTAAATTCAAGGTAGAGCATTTATTGTGGAGTGCAGGGCTCACAAACTCCATTACACATTCCATGTTCTACATTCCATCTTGCAGCCCTTAGGTGTCTCCTCACAGGTCACAATAGTGGGTGCAGTCCTTCTTCTGTTTTCTACAGATCCAGCAATGCTCTGAAGAGTGATCTGGGGGTGAGACTTTTATGCCCAGTGCAACAACTGACCTGGTGCCATCAACCCTGTTCACCGCAAGTCCGCGTCCCGTGGTGCCACTGAACCTAAACTACGCAGACCGCTGGGGCCATCCAACCTAAGCCGGCGACACTCAGTGAATGGCCCGTGCTGACCGCTGCCTCAGGCTTACACTGCGGTCCAGTAGGTCACACATGTGGAACTGTGTCTTGGGTAAGATGTGGAGGAGTCCACACCATTGGACACGCCTCATTGCAGGCGGCATCCCCTAACAGCACTGGTGCCACTAACTCTGTGCGCAATGAGTCATGGGCACTTTCTGGTTGGACTTTGGTGGCGTCTGAGTCCATGGCCTGGTGGTTTTCTGCATCTTCATCTGTCTGGACCGGACTTGGTGTCCGACATGTGTCTGTTCCATTCATCTCCACCATAGTGACTGTTTCAGCGTGGTTCTGCCCTCTGCATCATGCCCTGGGGGTACACCTTCCACTGTCCACCGAGACACTCTGAGACAAGCCCCTTTGTCATCTACGGAAACCTGCTCTACTCTCGTGACCCTGCCCCAGTGCCCCGCAAGTCAGCGGCCCGTGGCGGTAGGCCCGTGCAGGACGCTGTGCATCCGGGGCCACTAACTCTGTGCAGCACAAGTCATGGGGCCTTTATGGTTGAATGGTTGTGTCCTTTACGATGTACACTGTTGTCGATTTCTGACTGCATCAGGCAGCCCTTGCCGGCTGGTGTGCACACACACCACACGCATCCAACACAGGTGTCACTCGATATGTGTGCCTGCTAATAAATGTGGCCGGGCGCACGTGCCCATAGCCATTCACACCATCTGAGCAAGTGTGTCCGTGTGGTCATTGTGTCAGCATGATGGGCACAGGCCCTGCAACATCACAGTGTGCTGACTTCAGTGGACGATACCATGTCACCTCAGCGTTGGCAGTGACCCTGGACATGTAGCTTCGCATGCCCCCCCTGCATGCACAAGCGGCGTGTGCTGGTCCGGCGTATGTCAGGTCAGCGCAGGGGTGTGCTGATTCGGCAGGGGGAGCAGGGCGTGGCTCGGACCTGGCCTTGGGCTGGATGTGCAGTAAGTGTGTCTCTGTGTTGGGGTGTTGTCGCCACCAGGGCCACAGTAGTCGATGTTGCAATGAAGCATGCACCAGGAGAGCGGGCCCGCACGTACGGGGAAATGTAGGAGCGCAAGACCGCTTGGGGTCTTGGCACATGCATGCCAGGTGTTATGTGTATGAGTCCTGCGGCTGCATGAGTGAGTTGCCTAGCCTCATTCGCAGAGCGATCACAGCCAGCCATGGACTGTACACCTGTGTCCACCCTGTCCGGACCATTGGCCTACACTCATGTGGCCGCACACCTTCAAAGACCAGCGTCACGGTGTTGTTGGCATGCCGCTGGACATGCGCGGACAGGCATGACAATGGTGTGCCGTAGGAGTGGTGGAGAGGTGTGGTGCAGCGGCCAGGGCAGCTGACTTCGGAGCACAGGGTTCACGGTTCGATCCCCGGCTCCGGCGGCAACTCAGCTCAGCACCATGTGACTCTGGGCAATAGCTCACTATGGGGCATATTTACGTTCTGGCGCATCCCTGCATATCAGCAGGGATGCGCCAGGAAAATGCGTCACGCAAGCTTACCCTTGCGCCACGTCCGTTGCGCCGCATTTACAATGCGACGCATCGTGGCGCAGGGATAAGCAGATGCGTGACGCATCTGCCGGCAGAAGGTTGGCGCAGTGCTGAAGTTGTGCCGCAAGCGCGACGCAACTCCAGCACTGTTCCAACCTTCCCTATCCCTAACATGGTGCGTCAATCCTTACGCCTGCTTGAAGCAGGCGTAAGGATTTGACGCACCAGCGCCGAAAAGTGACTGCGTGAAATCTTGTAGATTTCACTACGTCACTTTTCCGAGGCGTTCCTGCGCCGGAACGCCCCCTGCGCTGGTAGCGCCCACATGAAACCTGACGCAGGTTTCATGTGGCGCAGGGGTTTACTACGTGACGCATCTCCCTAGATGCGTCACATTGTAAATATAGCGCAACGCGGCGCATGGTTTGCGTTGCCGCTGCATCACATGCGTGATGCAACGGCGGCGCAAAAGTGGCGCAAGGGGCTTGTAAATATGCCCCTTAATTTCCACGACGGCCCCCAGTGCCTTGAGACCCGTAAGGGTGAGTAGCTGCGCTATATAAAAACGGACTTACATTTAGGAGTGCACGTGATACAACCGTGCAGCGCACACAAGTGTGGGGGCTCGTGGGAGGGTGGAGCAGCTGTGAGGCAATGTAACACACAGTGAGGCCGCTCATGTGCCACATGCTGGGCATATCATCCATGATTCCCAGGGTCGCAGACATCCCACCACACCCACGACAGGCCTCGGTACATCTCCTGAATGCATGCAGATGGTGAAGTTACTGTAGGGATGAAGGGTCTTTTGACTATCAGGCGGTGGCACATCTGCAGCTCCGAGCTGGGACTTGCATGTGGCCAGCACCCCCTGACAGATACGATAGCATTTACTTGCGACTCCCACTCTACGCACTGCCCGACGTGAGACCAACATGTACACATCCCACACGCAGAAGTCCTTGGTCGTAGTTAGCGTGTATGAGATGGCCTTCATACGTACTCCCACCCCACCCCAGGCCTGCACCCGTTGCACACAGACACTGCTCATTGCTCCGAGCTGTGCCATTTCATCCACAGGACTGGCGCAGGGCAAGCCAGTGTTGTATTCCTCTTAGGGTGTCCATACACAGGCTTTCCTGTATCATGTCCTTATATAGGCACAATTCGCCCTGCCCTTATATAGGCATAAAATCCCAGTCCTTATTTAGGCATTAAACCGTGCACTCCAAATACAGGCATGGTCTCTGACATCCGTCCACCCTAACGTCACAACGAGTTCCTGAAGAACAGACCCTTAGGCTTCGGGAGTTTCCTAGCACAGGACTATTGATTTCTTCAAGGACTCATATATTATGCATGAACCATTATACCTTAGGGTTCATTCATGACGTCTTCCGCTGTCCGATTCACGTCAATGCTAACGTTCTGAGGTACCTCTCAGGTATAAATATACCTTCCCTAGCCCTTGTAAACTAGAGGAGACCTCGACTTCAGAGGAGCCCGTTTCCCAGCCTGACGCACTGAGAAGACGCTGTCATCCCTGCACGCAGAGAGTCCAGCTTCCAGTGATCTGACTTCCCTTGCGGGGTGTTGGAGTTCGAGTCTGGCAAGAGATTCCCACCTCTCTCATTCTTAAGGTATGGAGCTGACTAGAACCTAGAGGGACTCTTGGCATACTAGGCATACTGGGGTTAACATACTCTTAGTATACCATAGTAAGGAATACTTCACCTACTTCATACCTCTCCCTACACCTAGGTTAGGTTAGGTACATTGGAGTAGAACTAGCTTAGAAATGCATCGTATGAGTACTCGCATTTTTAGTCTGTGTTATTTATATAAATGAATATCTACTAAAGATCATGCTAGCGCAGTATTATTTATTTCTACTGCTTACGCTGTACATTATTTATCTAGCATACTGTCTTGTGATCGTAACAGCACATTTTACTTACACGAGAAACAAGACTGTTCAATAAATCTTTTATTGAAACGCCCGTCTGTTCTTTCTGTGTAACTTTGGGAAAACTAAGCATGCACGATTGAGCTGAGTGAAATAGTTATCTATTGTTTCCACGACTCTGGGACACGTTCTGATTCTAAAGGGAAACAAAGTTGTCATGTTTTGCGGTTGCCAGAAACTACTCCCTTCTTGTTTGTCAAGGAGTTTCTAGTGGCCTCTGAGCTAGCTGGTGTGGCGCTGGACTCCCACGTCCGGTGTGCATTGCTGCCTTCTTGTTGTTGGCGTGTTTCTGCTTGTTTGTGCGTTTCGCATCATTCCGGCTGTTCTGGTTTTCTTCCATTGTCCTCCTCCGCTCTCCAGATTCATTCACCTTGTCCACGATGGCCTGCCATGTACAATGTTTTGTTGCCAATGGGGCTTGTGGGGTTGTATACTGGCTCCGGTTGCCTCCATTGTGCTTGGCTGTTGTTTTCTGTTTGGTTTGTCTTTCTTTTTCAGGCTTTTGTCGTGCTTATTCCCGCCTGCCGTGTGTGTGTAGCGGGCCTGGCGGTGCTTATCGCTGCTTTCCTCATCGCGAATGGGCTCATCGCATGTTTTGTTGTGTTGTGGTTTGTGTTTTTATCTCCGTCGAGGTGGTTGATCGCGGACATTGGCCGCGTTTTCGGCAGACTATCGCATGGTACAGCCGTGTTGTGAATTCCAGGTTAACACAGGGTTAATTTCCCGCGACAGGCTGCGATGTGTAAAGTTGTGTTAACATTTTTTGGAGATGTTTAGCACACGTTCTTGTGAATATCCCCCTGAATGTGCAGCAGAATTGATTATGAAAATTAGGGCAAAATCACTTTATGGTTTTATTTTAATCACCATTCTTGTAGCTCTGGCTGAATGTGGAAGAGTAGAACATAATCCATCCAATTTCGATCCTCAATATTTATGCATTTTCATTTAATATGAGGGATCTGTGTTCACTTCTGACCTTCCTGTTTATCTTGCTCCTCATTAACACCAAATCCTGTGAATGAACTTCTTTGCATATGCCTTCCATTTCCGATGGCCAAGAAGAATGCAGGACTTTGAAGACCATATGGTAAGAGTTTTGAAAACCCATTCAATTTAAAAGAAGATAACTTTATCAATTATATTAAGATAGGTGCAAATGTTCCTCTTTGAGATAGGGCTCTCTTGTTTCATTGGAGTTTGTATGCTCATTTAGGGACTATTTTAAATGAATACATATTGGTAGAGGGCAATATGAAAATCAAGTCGCTGTGCAACAGCGGTAGAGAAGAGCTGTACACGACTAGGGCAAAATTATTTTGTAGGAATGGAAAAATTCACCTACATTACATTTTCGGATCATCAATAGAATGGGTGATAAAATGCAATTCAGTTAAGTCATCCGGAAAAGTAATACAATATATAAAGAAAATTCAATCATTTAATACATAAAACATTTCAATGGTGGAAGCACTGGTACTTGTCACATCTAATGGGCACTGAAGTGTGCAGGGTGTATTGTGTACCTAATGACAATGAGAGATATTTTCATAATCTAACAAGAACGTCCTGTATCTAGCTGTAACAATGAATAACCTTGGGTGTATCTCTGTGCAACCAACACTCTTTAGGTCATGTGGAACTTGTTATTACTCATACTAAACATACACGAGATGAGTATTTTAATATACATTAATTAACATCTCTTGTTGTCTCTAATAAAGATAACTTCCATAGGTAGTGTGCCTATGCACTCTCTGTGCCAGATGAGGTATAGTTTCTACTTCACTCTTGTGCCACTTCAAGGTGATTATTAAAGATGCAACAGTCTATGACTCCTATATTTCCAACTCTGATTTGCACACTAAGGGCCAGATGTACAAAGATTTTTGCATGCACAAACGGGTTTGTGAACCCGTTTGCGCATACAAAAACTGCATGGGGTATGTTCAAAACCCTAATTTGCGAGTCGCAATTTTTTGCGACTCGCAAAATAGGGTTTTGCGACTCGCTATTAGGAAGGGGCGTTCCCTTCCTAATAGCAAGTGCAACCCCATGTACGAATGTTTTGCAACCGCAATTGCGGTCGCAAAACACTTAGAATTACCACCCTCTTCAAGAGGGTGGTAATGGAGTCGCAAAGGGAAGGGGTCCCCAGGGGACCCCTTCCCTTTGCAAATGCGGGGGAAATATTTTTAGGGCAGGCAGTGGTCCTAGGGACCACTGCCTCGCCCTTAAAAAATGAACCAAAAACGTTTCATTTTTCTTTTTTAAATGCATCCCGTTTTCCTTTAAGGAAAACGGGCTGCATTTTTTTTTTAAAACTGCTTTATTTAAAAGCAGTCCCAGACATGGTGGTCTGCTGAGCTCAGCAGGCCACCATACCTGGGAGGGCCTGCCATTCACAATGGGGTCGCAAATTGCGAGAGGCTCATTAATATTCATGAGCCTCTCTATTTGCGACCCTATTGGGAATCGCTAACAGTGTGGAAAACACTGTTGTACATCCCAAATAACGCCTCGCAAATTGCGAGTCGCAAAAAACTCGCAATTTGCGAGGCGCTATTTTGGGCGTCGTACATCTGGCCCTAAAACTCTAAATAACTTCTGCATAAATGCATAACAATAGAATGTGCAACATCGCCTTATCTTAAGAATTCTTCCTGTTATGTCAGAGAAAACCCTTAAGTGACACACAACAATCTTTACAGTATTTAAGAAAGTTCAACTTTAATGTTCAGATTAGTTCAAAGTTTGATTACACAACACGACCCGACTTTCAGAATACCTTTCTGTGTTCCCAATTAATGTAACAGAGCTGTTACATTATTAGTAAGTGTGGAAGAATATGTGACACAGACCAGCACACCATAACTGATAATTTCATATCATGTTTTAAATTGTGCTTGTTAATATGTTGTAGTCAGAAATGCTTTCCCTCCTGTACATTTCTGTTGGACATGGCCCTTTTGATCAGGGTTTTCCCCAGATCTCTACCTTCTGCTGATGAATCTGTTTTTGTTGGCGTTAGGACTCATTGCCCTTTTTTCCTCCTAACCAGTGATAAAGTGTTTATGCTCTCTCCCTAAAGCATGTACAGTTGGCTTACACCTAATTGGCACATTTATGTGTAAGTCCTTATTAAATGGTGCTACAAGTACACAGGGCCTGTAAATTAAATGCTACTAGTGGGACTGCAGCCCTTATTATGCCATCCTCTAAAGTAGCTTTTAAAACCAGGCCGCAGGCTTACCACAGCAACATGTAGCCCAGTTTTAAACTGTCATTTTGACCTGAAAAAATAAACATTTTGCGAGGCATACACCTTCCTTTTTAGTACATATTAGTCAACCCTAAGGTAGGCTCTAAATTTTAAGTTTAAAAATCCCACAACTAGGCTACAAGTGTAGGCCTGCAATCATGTTTGTATGCACTGTCTCTCTTGTGGGTAGCACAATGGATGCAGCATTCCAACAGTGACATTTAACTTACAGGCCCTGGGTACACTTTGTGCTGTATACTAGGGACTTCTAGGTAACTTAAATATGCCGATTCTGTGTATACCAATTTGACATGTTTTTAGGTGTCAGACCGCATACCCATGGTAGTGGACAGCAATGTCCCAATGGGCAGAGTTCAAAAACCAACAATACAATATAGTGAAAAAGTGGGTGACCACACAAAAAGGGCCATTTTCCTGCACTTATCTTCAAACATTTATAGATAGGGATTTGCACCAAAGTTTTACGCCTCCTGGTGGTAGGCATAATCCGGAGAAATTTTTTCATTTCTTCTCGTTTCTCCAACTGTGCATGTGTGGAGCATTGTACAGATAATATACACGGCAGGAAAAAAGTTAAAGGAAGTTATAGGATAGTTTTTGTACTAGAAGAGTCCCCTTCCAGTACAAAAATGATTCCTTACAGGAAGAACACGCCATTGCATTATGGTGCAAGGGTGTTTGCGTGGCACATGGCAGCCTAAAGTGTGCCAGCACAGGGCGAGAGGAAAACAACACCATATCTTAGTGGATTGTTCTGGTCTCTCCCATTCACTCAACGAAGTGCAGCAAGTCCCAAATGTTTTATCAGTCGTTTAACTCCATGATACATATTTGTTGACGTTATCTCTTCTTCTTGCAAGCACATCTTAATATGACCTCCAGAATACTTCTGGAACAGGCAAAGGTAACAAGGATCACTATGAAAGAGGAAAAGTGTTGGAATGTTTCCTAAATACAACTTTTACAAAAACACCAGTTGCCCATCTCAATATTCTAATTTAAAGCAAAACAAGGCCCAGTTGTATCACAAGATAATAATCTTGTTTATTTTATACAGTAGTTGTGTGCCAATAAAGCTAACATGTTATGCAATATGGACTGTTTCAAGTCTCTTGTGTCAACTGTTCAGTCCCTAAATTAATTGAAAACGTAGATTCACTGTCAATTCACAAATCCAATGCGTACAAATCATCACTAGCTTTTTAAATGAAGCAACACTATCTTAGTACCTTATAGCACACCAAGGCAAGCCAATATACCTTTCTTAACAATTTTAACTCAAGGTGCTAGATCCAGTCCTCTTTAATGACCTTCTTCTTGCTTGATTTCTATGTCATGAATATTTCAAACCCGTCATGGGCTCTCTAAAGTAGTCACACGCAAAGACCAATAAATATTCTAGCCAGTGCATGGGAAATCACAGCAAAGTGAGGTGATCTGTGCCTAATTATCGCCACTCAAGTTACACAAGCTAAGTATGTCAAAAGCATAGCATCTTCTGTGTATTTTCTAAACATACTAATTCAGCAATCATGTCATTGTAATCCTATGATGTTAGTGATGCATGTCATAAATTATGCCATCTCAATAAGTGGCAGCAAATAAAATGCAACAATCTTGTAATAATGTCTTATCTGAAGCACTGGACAATGCCAGTGTACCATGGTGATAAGTACACACATAATTCAAACATAATCACGATAGAAGGCACCATCAGGAGAGATAATAACACCAATGCAGATAGTAAGAAAGCTAGTGGTTTGTAGCCACGACCTGTAACATCAACAGTGTGTGTGTATTTAACCATGGCACTGCAAGAGAGAGCTCTATGCAGTCATATTCAAAAAGCTTGGGGCCAGATTCACTAATCTTTCATTCAAAGCAACACAACAATTGAACTTGCTGAGCTGTGTTGCGTGAAATGGAGAGAACAGAAAAACACCATATTTATTAAGATATGGCTCAGTTCTGCTCCTTCTTGGCGCTGGCACACTTATGGCAGCCTAGCACCAACACAATCACCCTTGTGCCATGATGCAAGAGTGCCTGTGACATGGTCTGGATTGTTTTTGTGCAGGAAGGGAAATCTTCCTGTACCTAAACAATCCTTAGTGGAGTAGTCCTCTTTTTATGTGTGCTGCCGAATGTTGCACACATGCAAAGAGGATGTAACAATGAGAATTAAAGATATTTCTCCTTGTTGCTCTAGGCTTGGGTAAGTGCAACATTTTCCCACAAACCCAGGTTTAGTGACTGTAATAAATCTTTGGTTTGCATCAAAATACATGGGTGGATACATGGGAATGTGCAAACTCACCCCATGCAACGCCTTCCAAACGCAGGTAACACAAGGCAGTTTAATGTGCTTCCTTGCTTACTTTTTGGGGGAAATGTGACACAAAGCTACACAAATCAAGGTTTCTCTGGCTTTGCAAATCCCGACTAACATTTTGAATTATGGCTGCACCAAAAAGTGGCAAATTCATGACCATAGATTGCTATGATTCTGCAAGGGCAAAATGTGCCACTAGAAGGCAGCTCAGTGGTACACTCTTAAATCAGTTCAAATGTGCGCGAAAGAACAGAGGAAACCAAACATATGGTATATTTAGCACATTCTTGTTTCAGGTATACAAAAAAGGACTCAACTTGGGAGAAAAAACATCAAATTTTACAGTCTTACCATTATAAATTCTTGCCATCTATACTATCAGTTTCAATGTTTATCAAAGAGGTCTTCATCATCCGTGAATCCATAGTAGACCCTCATGAAACAAGGAAGAAGGAAAAAGGGTATCTCAGAATTTGAAAGAATAGCCTTGTGTTAATGGTGATAACCCTTGGATGTCAGACCACAAGCTCCACAATGCCATGTGATAATATCCTTCATTTGAAATGTACGTCCATTGACCAACCATAAGGACATCACACTATGATGTATCTTATTTATACATTGTGTGATTGTAGGCAGATGTTTCTCAAGGGATTCCACAACTCCAAGTTATTAAACATTTATAGCTGTTTGTAGGCTTTGCAATGTATCCATTTCTGGGAGACACCGGCCTGGTAAGTACAACTTTCTTCTAGTTACTGGTCCTTCCAGAGCAGTGCAGTTGTTGCAGGTGCCTGATTCCTCGTTGACTCAGTATGGGCATCGTTGTGATGGTCTTGACAGACGATGTCCATATTTGTCCATTAATGTGTGAGCTGTTTCTCAGTATGTTGTGCAGCTTGAGTCATATCTGCAGCAGGTCACATCCTCGAGCACTTGCATATTGTTAAAGCAGATACATGAAGCAGATACTCTCTTGTTAATGCAGCTTTGTCAAGGCGTGTGCCCTGTTATATCCCTCTGTTGTCATGGTGCAGGGCAATGGTACACCATCAACCATGGCATAAATTAATATTTTCTACTCCCTGCTGGATAGTAGGCAGAGCTATAATGTCTGTTGGTTTGAGGGGATGTAGATGTACTGAATGGTACCACTGAGTAGATGCTAATAAATACTGCCGAAGTAGTGTCTGGGCATGCGTGTGTTGAAGAAGTAATCTAGAAAGACACAGTTAGGGGCTTATTTATGAGAGTCCTGCGTCACATTTGCACCACATAAAGTGGTACATGCATGATGCAGGGCTCTCATAAAGATTTAGGAAGCCACGCAAAGCCATCCTGCGTGGGTTTGAGGGGCCTCATAAATCATGAAAAAGGCGAAGCAGCGCAAACTGCAGTGTTGCCTTACTCTGCACCTGAGAGGCATTCCATGGGCGTTGCAGTGGGTTTTCTAATGAAATTTGACGCTGCCTTAGATTTAAAAAAACATGTAAACCTGGGGAAGCGCCAAACCTGTATGCCTAGCGAGGTGAGGCGTAACGAGGAGAAGTAACTTAATTTCCACTCGTTTTATCCACTTTCCATGTGTGCCGCATACTGCCTCTTAGGATTTTGTTTGTGCAGGAAGGTGCCCTTGCACAAAAACAATCCTATCTGCAACAGAGGCACCATTGCACCATGGGGCAAGGGTGCCTACGTTGGCGCTAGGCTGCTGCAATGGTGCCAGAGCAGGCAGAAAGGACAATAATGCACTGTTTTGCTTAAATAAGGTGCATTCCTGCCGTTTCACTTTGGTGTAGGGCAGCACAGCAAGCTGCCCTGATGCGCTGCCCCACGCCAAAATCCCCTTAATGATGCCCTTAGTCTTTGTGTCACAGCATTCATCCAGACACTCCTCTGATATCCCTTAAGGGAGCATCATGCTATGAGGCAGGTAATCATTTTGAGTATTTTTCAAAGGCAGCGAAACATAGGCTGGCATCACATACTAGATTCATCAGGTTTGCCTAGTTTTTGTAACAGACAAAGGGGGGTCTTGCAAGCTTTAGACGATGAGATTTGTGCACTCAGTGGCATAAATTAAAGGAGCAAGACATGATTCTACACAGGATTCACTTGGCTTATCTGATGTTCACTGATGTGGACGTAAAGTGACAACTGTTACACATGGCGTTGTGTCTGTAATTTCCCGATTGCTGTACAGCTGAAAAGGCAGTTGATTGTGAGTCTCTCGACTAAAAACGTCGGCACAGCACTTCAAAACATGTAATGTATTTGTCTCAAAAGCATGAACTCGTGATCGTTTTTTGGCCCCGATGTTGTACTTGATCCTGTGTAGAAGATGAATGAGATCCGTTTATTGTTCTTTAGGCTAAGTGCGTTTACGTAAGTAACATTGAGCAGGTTTTTTAATTTGTCTCAATAGCATTCACCCGTGAGCTCTCAGTTTCTTATGCCTTATCCAATGAGAATGTTTTCCAGGTGTTGAGTAGTTACTTTTCCATGTGGTGAAGATGAACTCACAGAATGTAATCATTGGCTTTCTTTAAATTGCTTTGATAGGTGCTACAAACTTTGGGTCAGATTTACGTTGAACTAACGCAGCGGGGTACAGCAAGTCATTTTGCTGCGCCGCGCTGCGTTAGTTTTGAAGCACAGGGATGCGACATATTTACAATAATATGTCGCATCCTTGTGCTTCCCCCAGCGCTGGCGCACAAACTGCAGCCATGCGCCGGCGCAGGCACCCTTGCACCATGGTGCAAGGATGCCCATGTCGTGGGAGATTGTTTTTGTGCAGGAAGGGGAACCTTCCTACACAAAAACAATCACTACAACCATTTTCCTCTTTCAATGCGTGCTGCAGAATGCAGCACGCATTGAAAGAGGAAAACGAGGAGAAATGAAAACATTTCTCCTCGGTGCTCTCGCTACGCCACCTCTAGGGTGGCGTAGCTTCAGACGCATCTCCAGAGTTACGATTTCTCGTAATTCTGGAGATGTGTCTTGTTTCATGAGTGTTGCGTGGGAACACCCACAGCAACACCCATGGAACGCCCCTTCACCGCAAAGTGCTGCGTGTGAAGGGGCCGTATTTACAAGGAGAGGAAAAGTCACGCAGGGTGGCCTTTCCTCTCCTTGTAAATATGGAGCAGCCCCCTGCGCCACCAGTACGTCACGAAAAGTGATGTACTGGTGGCGCAGGGGGCTCATAAATCTGCCCCTATGTGTGAGTGTCTTTTGTGTGACGGATGTTTTCATAGGGGATGCAGATCTGTTGAACTGTGTGGTCTGATTGAAATGTTGCATTCCTTTATTCCCGTGACATAGAATATTCTTTCTCCAATTGCATTGTTTCCCGCATTGCTTCTAAACTTTTTCCGTTGCCTATTCTTATTTTGCTTTTAATTAATTCATTTTTTTGTAACTTATATCTCTCCTGTGTTAGCTAGATTTGTTGTCAATCACATGCACTGTGTAAGATCTTGGCTAGATTGCTCAGTAAGGGGCCGATTCTGATGCGGGTTGGAAAAGCTTCCCGACCGAGGGCCTGATTCTGATGCGGTTAGGAACAAATGTTCCCATTGAAGTCAATGGGAGTTCAACCAAATCGTATCTGGAAGCATCCGGATGCATCCTACTCCGCCGGTCGGACTTTCCCGATTCGAGTGGGTCGGACACCATTTCCCAACCAATTCGGTCGGGAAGCTTTTCCAACCCGCATCAGAATCTGCCCCTAAGTGTTCTTTGGGATCATTTGTATTGTTAAATAAAAATAAAATTCACATGTGTGGACCTGTACTTTTGTGATTGGTAGTTTGCTTAACAGAAATGTTTCTTGTTTTTTTTTTCTTTAAAAAGGTCTTAGTTGTGGGAGGAGACGCAGAGTGGCACACAAGTGCATAGTAAGAACTCGCTTCCTGCTTTATGTGGGTTGGCTGCCATGAGTCACAAAGAGGGCGAGACAGGGTGTGATGAAATCACAAGGGGCATGGAGCTCCACCCACATGGACCAGGGAGAGCAATCCCTCAATAAGTTGCTAATGTGGTATGTCTGGACAAATGACTGACGAAACAACAATATTTTCAAGAACCAGTGAATTCTATCCAGAACGTCAAATGTTTTGTCTATTCGATCCTATTTTCAGCTAGTAGCTCAAGGGTTCTTATAGGTCTATTAGTTGTACATGGTTGGTAACCTACTTCAGATTTTGGTTTCCTATACCTGAAAATGAATGTGTAGGAAGCCTAAATCGCATGAACTAAACATTGTTAAACTATTTTTTAAGTCATAACTAAATGATCACAAGCTGCTATATTTTCCTCGTGCAAAAGTAACAGACGTTTAGATTTAACTTAAGTTCTTTATGAAACATCTTAAACACAGATTCAGCAAAGTTTATTATCCTGGTGATTTCTGAGTCTCTGGAAATATGACCACTTTTTTCCATAGATTAATTGAATTTTGCCTACATGAATCATCTGTGCTTAAAACAAAATGGGATTTTTGCTGGATGTCTGCTACAATTTAAATGATAAACACATGGAAAATTGAAATGGGATGTCTCCTTGTATAAGTGCTGAACAGACGTCAGGATATTGAAGTCTCGTTGAAGAGATTGTATACCCTTTAGAGTTCATTCTTTCATACATTGTGATCAATGGCCTTACAGTCAACTCGTTTTCTGATGTACCGGTATTGCTTAATGCATTATTTATTTCTCTGATTAGGAAAAGCAGGAGCTAGAGAATTATTCATTTTTAGAGTGTTCTGAAACTAACCCTTATTCTTAAATGTGGCTTCACAAAAACAATTGGCAGCTTTCCCAGAAACTCAACAGCAGGAGGAAATTGGTGCTATCAAAGCAGATCTTTTTCGAAATAGGTTGATCTAGTGTTCAAAACATTAGTGAAAAAAGCAGGAGACAGACCAGGCATTAGCATTCTACAGAGAGAAAAGCTATGGGAATTCTAATACACATTTTCAGATTTAATAAAACTAAAACGTTAGCGAGGTAGAATGTTTGTGCCAATATTCTGACCCTGGTGCTGTTTTTGAATAATATTTTAAATGCTTGAATGCTCTCTACTTCTCAAGAGTTTGCTGTTCACAGAGTTTTGCTTCAGGCTGCGTTTATAGACACTGTGATTATTTTTCAGACACTATACAAAACATGTCTATTGAAATGCTCATGCATATGTTAAGGAAAAATTACACCATATCTAATTCATCCTGCAAAGATTTTGTAAATTAAAATAATAAAATAAAATGTATTTTTCTGAAGATCATAATTCCTGCACAAATATCACATTAGAATTATAAGGTACAAGGAACAATTACACTACTTTAAAAAGATGGATGTATAATTGCTCTATTAAATGACAATTTTCTTTTCAAATAAGGATATATTAGTAAATCATTAATCTTTAATCGAATGCAGCTTAATCTTTTTTAAAGCATAATTTTACATACAAATTATATACAATCAATCAAATAAAATTTTAATTGCCCAAAAGCCATAAAAGCATAACACAGAGATAAAAGACATACAATCCATTTAAAAAAAATATCCAGCGGCAAATACCCTTAAAAGCATCATACACATATCGGAAAGATACACAAAAAAACGAGGTTTGACCTTGAAGAACAATACATTAGGTTTCATATCTGTTCCGAATATAAAAAGCAGTTTTTATAAAATTTAATGCAGGATAGCACAACTCCCACAAGCCTAGAGATTGCAAATATTTTAGCCCTTCTTTTTGGGATCTCAGGTTCAGTTTGCGAAGAAGTGGGACAAAAAGGGAGGGTCTCAGCTCAATGCATAAAGTGCAGAATTAGATAAAGTGGCTAGTAATCTGTGCTGAAGTGCCATTGCACTCACAAGGTGGGAGATCTCTACTCCAAACCCCTGCTGTGAGGAGAGCAAATTTAAAGTGCAATGTTTCCAGCCTGAAGATTGTTAGCTAGTACCGGTGGGGTTGGCTTCTCTATCCATCCCAGATATGGCTCCATTCTAAGTGTTGTAGAAACAGAGGCATACCTGACAGTCGAAAATTTGGCCTGGGCGGATCCTAGGCATGCTTTTGTGCAGTAGTCCAAATATTGCCATTTAACACACAGTTTGTGTCCACGCCTAATCATAGAGGGGTTATCGTACAGAAACATGAGCTCTAATGCGTTAAAGGTATTTTTATGCGGGATAACCATGGAATCTGATTTGCTGTATCTAATAACAAGCAGTTGGCAATACAGGTTCTAGTTACTTCAGTCTCGGATGTGCCCTAAATTTTTACCCAGAGTAGTAACGAGGCCAAACCAATCAGGTCTTCCAAGTTTGTCAACCCCAGTTCTTCATGACATACTAAAGTGGCTGTGCTGGCCGGAACTAACAACAATCCATGGGTGAAATTATTTTCTGCTCTAGGGAGTTGCCGCACCGAGAGCGGCCTCTGCCATGTGCCAGCGAGACTTCTACACCTATGTCTCTGTTGAGGACATCCTCCAATCTCCCTGTCTGATGATATGTCCATGGCCATCTGGCTATCTGGCACTCTGCCCAGTCCCATGTCACAAGTGGATCATAAAAGAAGTGTGACTTGTGTGCAGCCACCATTCGGAGCCACACAGGGAAGAGCAGCAAGTAGGTGAGGTCCAGTTCTCTAAGCTTGTATTTCACACTTGTGAAAGAGGACCGCTGCCACTGCACCACCAGGGTGTAGTCTGGAAACAGCATGAGTCGATTGTGCTCGAGTGATAGTGGGGTTTGACGTTCTGCTCCACACAGGATTGTGTCAGGGTCTCCATAGTGGAGTAACTTTGTGACTAGTGGATGGGAGGTGCCCCCGGGGGAGGGCGCCTTGCTGGGACATTGTGCATCAAATGTACTGAGAAGAATGAAGACAGTTTAGCGGACAACATAAAATCTCTGATCCATTTTTGGAGGTAGGCTGCAACATCTTTACCCTCTGTTCCTTCCGCCAGGCCATCGATTTGGATGTTGCTTTGGTGGGATCTGCATTCTATGATTTCTTCATGACCCTCGAGAAATTGCATTTTATCAGTTAGTTCTGCTAATTGCCTTTGGGTAGCCACAGATTGTGGCTGATTTTCCCTAATGGTGTTTTCTGTATGGGCCACTCAATTGCTAACGTTCCTGTGGTCGTCTAGGAGTAGGCTAAGGTCAATGGCTACAGCACTGATTTTCGTTTCCAGAAATATCCTGGAGTGTTCGATTGCAGCCAGGATACTGTCCAGCTTTTCAGAAACTGTCTGATGAGATGAGTGATGAGCTCAATGTTGCCTTTGGTATAGGGCCGGACCCTCAAACCCCAAATATCTGTGAAGTCGATGTAGATCTGAATTTTACCGTGAAAACCAGAGTAAGGCAGGCACTTGGATGCTGCATAGCAGTGAGTGCAAGAAGACTTGTATATGGAGCCGTGGTTGACAGAGCCTCGTCTGCAGCATGAGTAGCTGAGAAAATAGGGAAATAGGTCCTGAGTCTATTCATAAAGGAGAGCAGTATCCACCGCCCTGCACATTGCTCCCCTTCACCAATGTCTAATAGGGTGGAATGCTGGCAAGAGAAGCCATATATGAGGAGGGGAGAGGACATCCAAATAATCTGACAGTGAAGGCCAATTCATGGATGTTACTGGCTCATTAATAATGTCAGTACAGGCCTGCCAGGCATCCTCCTAGCTGGCACAGAACTAGGGATTCTGCACCGGTCAGTGCTGGCACTCCTCCACCACAGTTCACCCCTAGTCAGGAGACCAAGGCTGCTGGGGTGGAATGCCAGCCCCCAGTATTATTTCTCTTGCCGTCCTCCCTCAGCATAAAATGGCCCCATAGTGTCCCACCTATAGGGAGCTTTACCACTGCTCAGCAGCAGTGGACACTGGATTCCAGTAGTTCTTAAAGGGAGCAGCCACCAAGGCTGGTGTAACAGTTGAATGGGGCCTAGAAGAGACCTGATGCTCTTCCCCTCAGACAGAAGCCAGCCTTCAATTGTAGGCCCGGCAGCACTCAGCAGTCTCCTATCGCTGGGCCTCCAGACCACAGTTCACCTGGCCATGAGGCGCGATTAACCCCAGCGGCACCCCACCTCCTTAGTTGCTAGTAGCCACAGACCCAGGCAGAACTGATAAGTAGGCTGCCAAGGCAGTCAGGAGAGTGGCAGGATGTCAACCTTTAACAGGCAGATTAAGGGCCGCAGTTGTGGAGCTGTGAGTCTATGCAGCCACCATGTTATCCGGCCAAGTCACGCCCCCCAAGGATCTAGCATCCTCGTGCCTTACTAAATGAACAAACTCCTTACCTTTCACATAGATCTTTCGAGGGTGTTTTAAATGGACAGTTGTGTGTCCCCTCTGAACCTCATGGAGCACATCAAACTTTAGGCCCATCTTGTTACTTGCAGCTCTAATATCCTGGATAAGCCTATCAATTCCCACTCACACAATTTTATGGAAAGTAACTAGCTATTAGACCAGGCATGTGAACAGAACTAGTGGTTACATCAGTAATTGATGATCTTCAGATGATGAAGGATGAAGGTGACTGAGAAATCCTAATACTTTTGGATTTCTCCTGCGACACTATTGGTCACACAATCTTACTAAATTGGGTATCTTACCTTGCCATATGGGGACATGTTATGGCACGGCTTTCCTCTTTTTAACTTGGAGAACCCAAATGGTTCAATTAGGTTGCTTCTGATTGTCATTCAAACCTCCATAATGGCACATCCTTTCAGGATCTACAATTTCATCATTACTGTTTAGCCAAGCCCTTTAGCTTACTCACTTTAGATGTTTCATGTCAAAACATATTTCTACCCAGATGACACACGATTCATATTTTTGCTATGCCATTATATAACGAACCCTTCCTCTGACCTTCCAAATGCTCTTGAGGCAATTCAACTGTGGATAGCTAAAACCTTTTTAAGTTGTACCCCTCAAAATCCAAAATCATACCCAATTGCAATAAATATTTTTTATTGGGATGGCATGATTTGGCTGCTTTCAATGGGCAACTGCCCAAAACCAGTGAAAGTAGTTTTGATTTTAGATACATCTTGAACTCTCAGCTATCTTTGGAAACTCCTATTTCTACGGTCAATAAATCCTGTTTTTCCACCTGAAAAAGTTGAACAAAATATTTCCATTTTTGTCCTTTTCAGATAAAGTTGTTGTTGTCAATATCATGGGTGCAACGTGTATCATTGGCTGGGGTAGTTTGAGTGGCTGAGGGGCTGGGTCACGAGGCGTAGTCAAAACCTGTGATTCCTTGACCATTACAACTGTATGGGTTATGCAATATTGGGAATGTTGTGTTTTATGCTAACATGTTAGTGGGAAAGTGGAATGCCTCTGAACAGCCTGCATGTATGTTTCTGTCGCTTTTGATGTGGGAGGGATTGCTTCAATTCTGAACACATCGGGGAAGTACGCACATGGGTTTATGTTGCTTACGAGGCTGAGGTGATAACAGGGCAAGTGAAGAACTATGACTAGTATATATATGTTCCTGCCTTTCTGCTGCTAATGGAAGAGTTCGACAATTGCATATAACTGTAAAGTATATATCCAATGTCTATGTCATTTTGATTTCAGTGTGTGTGTAATATAAAGACCAGTGTTTTATACATAGGTTGTGGAGTCATTTTGTAGCGTACACAGTGTGTTGTGAGGGTGGGGGTTGTGCCAATACTTTACACTTTGACTTTGAGGATAAGCCTGACTGCTTTTGTGCCGAGCTTCCCAAGGATGAGTACAGGTTATCGGGCAAGTGTATCATCCTGTCTAAGACAGTGCATTCTGCCTGGCTTTGATGCGTCCCAGCCAGCTAGAAACCGTTGGGTCTACAGTTAGTTTCAATATTGCTGAGAGGCTTTGTGTCGTTTCAAGATTTTGGGCATGTTAAAACTTGTACCCACTGGATGACAGGTCCAGTTTCAGTGCAATGACTTTGGGCTAATTATATTTTAAGACAGTTACAGCATATTATAAAAGTATTCACCATGTAATAATATATAAATATAATTGATTGCATTTGAAGAAAGCTGCTGGGTTACAAGAAGATCAGCTATGGGCGCAGCCGCAGTATCATTATATCTGTAGATATTATGAAGGGATTGACAGCTGAAAAAAACATCATAATTTCATGTATTTAGATTTTTTTCTAACAAGTCTACCTCCTTTATGAGTCCTACAGTGAGGGAAAATAATGCATGCCTAAACAGAAACATGAGGAGTTAGTAATGAGATAAGTAGTGTGTTAGTGGAGAACTGGTTCAGAGGAAAGCTTCTGCGTACAAGTTGTATCCCAAATGAAAAGTTTAATATGCAAAAAAGAGGGGGCAAAAGGTAAATATATATCTAGCACTGGAGGGTTGAATGGATGACACTGCCTTTGCAGATTCTGAGAAATGGGGAGGATTTGGAGAATTCACCAGAGGTAATGGAACATAAAACAAATAATGTATTTATAAAAGCCCCATGAAATTAAATAAAGAACTATAAAAAGCAGCAGAGGCAGTCGAAATCGGATATGACTGGTATGAATTTCATGATTTGTGAATAGAGCATTCGTATATAAATTAGGCGGGTTTGAAGACATGGAAGCATCTATTTAAACATACATTTTTATTGCAGAAGCTCAACCAGTGATTATTTATGTAGGTGGTCCAGGCTGGTGAAAACTTGGACTCATTTTTGGTGACAGGGACTTATTTTTTATGAGACTTTGGGCAAGAGAAGGAGGGGGAATGGCTGGAAGAAGGGGGAAGACTGAGATAAGAAGAGTCACAACAGGAGAAAGCAGGAAAGAAAAGGAACCTGCAAGAGTGAGATAAAAAGACAGGGAGTGTAAGAAGAAAGTGATATAAAGTGGAATCAAAACTAGGCAGCACTGTTTTTGACGACGTTGGTATTCAGCAGTGCTGGCAATTGTCTTTTTTTCACAAATTAAGAATTCTGCCATATTTTTCACAAATTAAACATTCTGCCAAACCAATGTTTCCAACTGCAGGGAATGCTACAACACAGGGTTACATCAATGTTTTCCTGTCTCCATCTCCAACTCTTTAAATCTCTGTGCACCACACCTTTTAAAGAGATTTAGGAGTCAATTGCTCTTTTTTGTAAGATACTAAAGTAGCTAACATTTAACCTTGCTTCTGTCATCCGTTTGTAATGGTTCACCAAGATGTGTTGCAATCTGCCTCTGCAATCTCGAACTTTAGATTCCTGTGTCATTTTTCGGACAGGTGTGTATAGGTCTGTTAGGAGTACAGGCATTCTACCAGTTTCTCTTGAGTTTAGGCTCCTCAATGTCCCCATTTCTTAGAAAAATAGGTTGAATGGACCTGCCTTACCTTCTCTAAAACACTGTGGGCCTCATTTACAATATTTTGATGCACGGTAGTGCAGCAAGCCTTCCTGCTGTGCTGACGTGTGTCAAAAGAAAAGGGCAGGAATGAGCCGTATCTACAAGATACAGCGCATTCCTGTCCTTTTCCCTTGCGCTGGCACACAATGGGCTGCCATGCGTCAATGCAGGCACCCTTGCACCATGGTGCAAGGATGTCAGCGTTGTAGGGTTGATTGTTTTTGTGGAATAAGGGACACAGAAAAAGTGTAAAAAATAAAAAGAATGAAAGATATTTCGCCTCCTTATGCCTCACCTGGGGAGGCATATCATTTTGACACATTCCCAGGTCTACCACTAGTGGCAAATCTGGGAATGCGCCAAAATCCATGGGTGGACGCGTGGGAACACCCAGGCTTCCCCCATGGAACGCCTCCCTGGGGCAGAGTAACGCAAGGCAGTGACTTGCGCTGCCTTGCGTTACTCCAGATTTATCAAGCCATGCAGGTCCATGAAGGTGGCTTTGTGTGGCTTGATAAATCTCACTTAGGTTTTGCAAAGCTCTTGCATGGTGCAGGGATGACCAAAACCTTGATAAATCTGACACCCAGTGTTTTTTAACACTTTAATCTACCCTTTCAAATGGTATCTCTTCCTAGTGGATCCCTCCTTGGAGATCGCCACAGGAAGGTGATCCACAAGCAGGGATCCTTCCACTAGGCACCAGCAATATCTTTAGCGGGGGGGCTGCCATGGCAATGGGCTAGTTTTCCTCTCTCCCCCGCGCACAACAGACTTTCTGCCCCCCAGAGGGCAGAAAGGAGGTCTTGAAGCCCAATGCTACTAGACCCACAGGGATATCCTTCATTGGCCTATATATTTAGGAGTGGGGCAGCCCGCTGACACATCTAGCCAAGCCCCTACCCTTTAAAATACCAAAAGAATGTTTCTTCCCCCAGAAGTCAATTTGGACAATTTTGCCACCAAATCTGCCCCCACGGTGGCAGAAACTCCACTGGACCCAGGGTATCTTTTTGTACAATATTAAGGGGTGGTGACTGCCTTCTCAAACATACCAGGCTGAGCCCCCACCCCCCAAAAATGGCATTGCAGAAGCTTTATTCTGCCCCCTAAGGGGAGAATCTGGTGGATTTCACTACACAATCTGCTCCAGTGGGGCAGAAAGCCCACTAGATCCCAGGCAAGCTATCATGTGGCAGAAACAATGAGGGGTGGTGGCAGCGTCCTGGCACATCTGGCCAAGCCCCCACTGTAAAAAATGCCACAACAGTCTTTCTGCCACACCGGGTCAAATTTGGCAGTTTTACCAACCAATCTACCCCCAGGAGGCAAAAAGATCACTAGAACCTAGAGATTTCTTTTGCACAATATAAATAGGGGGCTGCCCTCCCACACAACAGGCTGATCCCCATCCCCCAAAAAATGGCAATACAGTCTTTTGCCCTGCTTGGGGTGAATCTGGAGGATTTTACTCCCCAGTATGCCCCCAGAGGGGCAGAAAGCCCAATAAACCTCCAGGAATATTTTTTATTTCAGAAATTGAGGGTTGGAGCGGTACTCAAAATACATCAGGCCTAGCCCTCATCCAAAAAGGTCAAGCAAGTCTTTCTGTCCCCATAAAGGCAAATGTGAGGAATTTGCTGCCAATCTGCCCCTGGTTGGTGGGGGGGGGGGGCAGAAAGCCCGCTAGACACCAGGGAATTTTGTATGTGCCATATAAAAAAGAGGTTAGGGCATTTACCCACAATCTGCCCTAGGGGGTCGTAAAAACGGTTGTGCTAATTCTGGACTAGGGGCAAGGCGCAATGAATGAATGAGCCTGCCCCACACCCTTTTTAATTTTTGGCCTATTTTTCCATTGTTGTCTAGTGGCCTTTCTGTCCCCTGAGCGTAGATTTTGGGTAAACACACTCAATCCATCCTCAGGAGGCAGAAAGACTGATGCACCTTTTCTGGGGAGAGAATGCTGTGTGATGCCTTCTGAACCGCCCGTACCCTTTTAAAAAATATTTTGGCCCTATTTTTCCCCTCAAGTCTAATAGACTTTCTGTCCCCCGGGGGCAGATTTTTGGTAAACACCCTTACTCCAGTGACAGTAAGACTGGTGCACCAAAAATGGGCTTAGCTTTCTAGGGGCAAAGGCCTTGCAGCAAAAGCGTTAAGCTATAGGCTACTCAAAACTTACTGGAAAGTGTAAACTTACTCTAAAGTGCAGTTTGTGAAACAGACCCGTAGTGTGCATGTCCCCCGAATCAAAGTATTTGGTCAAACTCAAATAGCCAACAAGTATCATATTATGCTATTAATGGGCAGATCTCCCGGCCACAAACACTTTCAATTGTATCCCTTAGTGAACACCTACAACACTTACAAGCCACATGTGAATGTGATCTACTCACCCTGGCATTACTGCTGAAATGTAAATTGAATAAATCAAAACAGCCAGGACAAAATAACAGCTTGAGCTATCTCTGAACAATGAGGTCACCTCAAAAATCCCACATAACAACTGAGTGAGGCTTCTGTGCGTTGTTGAGAACATGAGTTCAGAGGTCTCCGATGACATGACATATTATACAAATAAATTCTTCCAACGCTAAAATGTCTGGGCTATCTAAGCTATCCCACCTGGGCCAACATTAAAAAAGGGAGGGGGGTCCCCCAGGAACAACATCCCCTGGGGCCGAGTAATTAATGGGACGGGGCAAGCGCCTCCATCCCGGAGCATCCTTAGGCTCAGAGGACCCCATCCCCTGGGGCTGAAATGTGGATAAAAGAGAAGGGGCAGTGCAGACCGCTCTGCAGACCCCTCTTTGAGCCTTAAAAAGGCCACTGGGATCCCATTCCCTGGTGCTGTCCCTTTAATTAAAAGAGAAGTTGTGACCTCCCTCCCTCCCTGAGCTGTTAAAGGTCCCAGGGACTCCATCCCCGGGACCTGCACAGTGACTATATCATGGGGAGCCCACACTCGGGACACTGTAGTTGTTTCCTGCCTGCACCAGCGCAGGAAGGGAAACACATGCTTGCTTCCTTCTGGTGGGAACATTTTTAAATCTCCCGTCAAATGGGAGCAAACATACAAGTCTGCATCAAGCAGGAGGGAGCTTTAAAAATGCTCCCGCCTGCTGGTAGCAGACTTGTATTCTGTGTTCCTGTCCACAGTGATGCAGGGAAAAAGAATGCATATTGCTCCAGCCCTGGGAGCACACAAAAAGCAGCTGCTCCCTTTGGGTGAGAGCAATGCCAGCTCCCACACCATGCGGGGAGCTGGATGGCTCTGCACGGGCAACCTCCAGCAGTGACCTGGGTTGGCACCCATCTATTATTAATGGAGGTCCCAGGGGGCGGGGTCTCCAGAACAAAAGTATCCTCGGGTAAGGGAGCTGCACGGCTCCTGTTTTAAAAAATGGATGGCCCTGGGAGACGGGATCTCAGGGGCCTAATAAGACTTGGGGAGGGGGCTGCATGCCTCACTCCTCTTAGATTTTGATCCTGGGGGATGAGATCCCCGGGTCAAAAGATGCTCAGGGAGGGGGCTGGGTCTCCAGAACAAAAGCAGGCTCAGGAAGGGAGGGCTTCATGGCCCCCTCCCCTTTTAAAAAATGGACGATCCCAGGGGATGGGGTCCCGTGGCCTAAAAAGGCTTCGGGAGGGGGCTGTACGCCACCCTCCCCTTAGATTTTGGTCACTGGGATGGGATCTCCGGGGTCAAAAGAGGCTCGGGGAGGGGGCTGTGTGACCCTCTCCCATTTTAAATAAGGTACAGTCCCAGGAGATGGAGATCCCGGGGGCTATTAAGGCTCAGGGAAAGGGGCCCCTTAGAATTTTGCCCCGGGGTGGGATCTTCTGGGATTAAGAAGGCTCAGGGTGGGAGGTTGCACTTCCTCTCCTCTATTTAATTGTATTTGACTTGTTGGGGTGGGGACACCTGTGGTCAGCCCCCCGCTGGGCACGGCGTTCACAGAGTCTGGTTGGCTGCCTACGGGGGTGGGATAAAGGGTCTGGCCATAAGCCAGGCCCTGCGACCAACCCCCGCTGAGCAGAGCTGTAGGGTGCAGGCTATTGAGGAGTTGGCTGCCTGCCAGGGGTTTCGCCACAGGGCATGGCCACAGTGCAGGCCCTGCTGCCAACCTTGCAGTGTGGGGTTGGCTGTCTGTGGAGGATTAGAAGCAGGGCCTGGCCGTATATATAGTTTAGTTATCTCAAGTAACTATAACTCATGCCCTAAAGTGAAAATAACTTGCGCCCCCCATACACAGTGTTTTCATCAATCATGTAATTTTAGAATTTGCAGTGATATTATCAATGATGTCATCGAACATGTCATGAGTGATGTCATCTTTTAGGAAATTTGCAGTGCATTGTGATGGGGGCCACCCACCTGAATCCCATGGTCTATAGTCAGTCCCAAGTCTTAAAATTGTGAAAAAAGATATAGAGGTCAGTGTAGGGTACGCTGAAACATCTATTTTCACAATTTTGCCATGACTTTGTGAAGGATCCGTGAATCCATGGCAGACTTTTAAAAAAAGTGCGGGTTCCTGCTCTTCTTTTGAAAAAAAAGGGCCCTGAAGCCATAACACAGGCCATTTGGCCAACCCCCCTGCTGTGCACATTCTTCAGCCTTGAGCAGCGTGGCATTGGCTGCGTCTGGATGTGTTGGGCACAGAGCCTGGTCACAGGCCAGGCACTGTGGCCAACCCATCTTCATTTATGACATCAGTGATTTCATTAATGATGTAATTTCAGATGTCACCTGTGATGTTATATATTACAACATAGAACATGTTTTGTGTGATGTGATATTTGAGTTCATAAGTGGCAGGAGTACAAGATATAGGTAGCTCTGCTAAGTATATCTTGTGAATTTATGTGTTGAGGCTGACACTAAAATTTTCCCCTAAATATAACGTCACTTTTAACCTTTGTTTTTTTTAGTGAATTTCAAGGATTTTTTTAAAAACAAAATCAGATCTTATTATCACACCTAACTATGTTACTTAACCTTTTAACTTTTGCTTTTTTAAGGGAATATATATATATATATATGTATATATATCCACACAAGAGTTACCTCCAAAAGAAGGAGCCCACACAGGTAAGTATCGCTGATAGGAGCTGTTAATGGGCGCACTGAGAGGATTGTTCAGAGTGAGGGGACTGTGTACCTCAACCCACTGGGGTGTTAATCAGCATTTATTTGTGCTACGGAACGCACGGCGACTCACTGAAGTAAATACTGACACTACAGATCCCAGAAGGCCATACGAGTGGCCACGCCCACTGGGGCTAGGATCAAGATATAATTCAGGTGCGCGAAACAGCCAGTGATGTTTGTAGCTGCAGTCCAGAAGCCCAGGATGAAGTGCATGTAGCACGAAACGCATCGGCTGGACTTTGGTTTTACCTTTTATTGGCAAAATCTTCTTGAACTGCATGACAGCGTCCATTAAAGAAGTCAGCGATACTTACCTGTGTGAACTCCTCCTTTTGGAGGTAACTCTTGTGTGGATTTAGTACGGCTGGCCTCAGCCGCTGAAGGAGCCCCGCTGTCGGAGAACAGCCCCGCAGTGACGCCAAATTGGCGTGACAGCGCTTTGGGACAGGAGCTGTTAATGGGCGCACTGAGAGGATTGTTCAGAGTGAGGGGACTGTACCTCAACCCACTGGGGTGTTTATCAGCATTTATTTGTGCTACGGAACACACGGCAACTCACTGGAGTAAATACTGACAATACAGATCCCAGAAGGCCATACAAGTGGCCACACCCACTGGGGCTAGGATCAAGATATAATTCAGGTGCGCGAAACAGCCGGTGATGTTCGTAGCTGCAGTCCAGAAGCCCAGGATGAAGTACATGTAGCACGAAACGCGTCGGCTGGACTTTGGTTTTACCTTATGTTGGCAAAGTCTCCTTGAACTGCATGACAGCGTCCATTAAAGAAGTCAGCGATACTTACCTCTGTGGGCTCCTTCTTTTGGAGGTAACTCTTGTATGGATTTAGTACGGCTGGCCTCAGCCGCTGAAGGAGCCCCGCTGTCGGAGAACAGCCCCGCAGTGATGCCAAATTGGCGTGACAGCGCTTTGGGACAGGAGCTGTTAATGGGCGCACTGAGAGGATTGTTCAGAGTGAGGGGACTGTATCTTAACCCACTGGGGTGTTTATCAGCATTTATTTGTGCTACGGAACGCACAGCGACTCACTGAAGTAAATACTGACACTACAGATCCCAGAAGGCCATACGAGTGGCCACGCCCACTGGGGCTAGGTTCAAGATATAATTCAGGTGCGCGAAACAGCCGGTGATGTTCGTAGCTGCAGTCCAGAAGCCCAGGATGAAGTGCATGTAGCACGAAACGCGTTGGCTGGACTTTGGTTTTACCTTCTGTTGGCAAAGTCTCCTTGAACTCCATGACAGGGTCCATTAAAGAAGTCAGCGATACTTACCTGTGTGGGCTCCTTCTTTTGGAGGTAACTCTTGTGTGGATATGTATATATATATATATTCACTGAAAAAACCATAGGTTTTAGGGACAGTTATAGTTAGTTGGACATTGCACTCGTACAAAACCCGTGAAATTCCCCTGTTATAGTTAGTTCAGGTAACTATAACTCGCGCCCCGCAATGCACTGCTGATGACGTCACATATTACATCACTCATGACATGGTCAGTGACATCACTGATGACATCACAGATGACATCTCAAATGACATCACTGATGACATCATCCAGTGACTGTGTGTTTCTGTAAAGTTTAAATATGTTTAATATATATAGGGAAAGGCGTATTGAAGAATGAGTGGGTGTATAAGTGTCTGTATGGATGATTTAGTAGGTGCGTGACTAACTCTATAAGTGAGTGATTAAACGTATCTTACTGAATGCATGTGAATGTCTGTATCCGTCTGTCTGTTGGTGTGTAAGTGGATGCATGGATTTGCGAATAGCTACATGAGTGTCTATATGGGTTATTGATTGGTTCTCTGAGTATCTGTATGGGTGCCTGAGTGTTTGTGTGGGTGGGGTGTGTGTGACTCTGTACATAGATGTGTGAGTGGGTGATTCACTGGGTGCATGATTTGAAGAGTGCATCTGTGATGGACTGCTTGGATGGGTGAGTGTGTGTATGGGTGTGTTAGTGAGTGAATGTATATCTGAGTGGTACATGTGCGAGTAGCTACATATGTAAAAGGCAGTATATATGTGTGTTAGAGTATTTAAATGGCTATACGTGAGAGTGTGTGATTGTGAGAGTGGCTGTATGGATGCGTGTGTGCTTGTATCAGTTATTGTATAAGAGCGTAAGAATGTGCTAGTATTTGTATGAGTAAGTGAGCTGGTGTGTGTATAACTGTATAGGTGAGTAAATGGGTGTGTGATTAATTTTGTGCATGACTGACTAGGTGTGTGAGTACCTCTATGGATGAGTGGCGGTGTGTGAGTGTTTATATAGGTGTATGAGTGCATATGATAGTCCTGTACTGAGTGACTGTAAGTATGAGTGACTGTACGGGTGAGTGAGTAGATGTGTGTGTGTAGACCTAATAATCAGTGAGTGGGTATGTAGTTATTGATATTGGAGTGTGTATGGTTTTGAGAATGGCAGTCTGTAATTTAGAGTGGGTGTATCAAAAGTTATATTAGGGTGTGAGAAGATGCATGAAATTATCACATGGATGATGTCATCAGTGATGTCATCAGTGATGTCATTTGAGATGTCATCAGTGATGTCATCAGTGATGTCACTGACCATGTCATGAGTGATGTAATATGTGACGTCATCAGCAGTGCATTGCGGGGCGCGAGTTATAGTTACCTGAACTAACTATAACGGGGGAATTTCACGGGTTTTGTACGAGTGCAATGTCCAACTAACTATAACTGTCCCTAAAACCTATGGTTTTTTCAGTGAATTTGTAAGGTTTTTTAAATGCTAATTTCTAACTATAACGTGCCTGAAACCTATGGTTTTTTCAGTGAATTTCAAAGGTTTTTTAAATGCTAATTCCTAACTATAACATGTCTGAAACCTATGGTTTTTTTCAGTGAATTTCAAAGGTTTTGTAAATGACAATTTTTAAATGTATTAATTGTTATATTTATTTTTTTGATACTGATTTACTACATTTTTTTAAACTATTTATTTTGAGATATTTTATCTTTTAAATTACATTGTAATTACATTACAAAATATACTTTCTCAGAATGAATTACTTTAGTTTAAATACTTTGCAAATTGGCAATAGACTTTTAATTACAGTAGTTACAGTTGTTGCAATGGGCAACACAATTTCAAACACAATGCAACATTGAGCTCAATGTGAATTTTTACTTAAATGCAATTAGTTACTTTATGGATTACTTTTCTAACCACAGGACTGGATCCTAGATTCAGTCCTGGCACATCTCCTGTAAACAGTTGAGTAAAAGCGTTTTGGTTACAGTAGTGATTTTTAAGGAATATTATTGTATTTTAAAAGTTGACACTTAGAAACTTTTTCACATAGAATCACCAATGTTATCCTATGGGAGGAAATTCACTTAGCAGGTAAGTAGTGTTATCGTTACTTTTTCTTACTCAGTGGTGGATCCTGGATCCAGCACTGGTGCATCTCCTGTAAACAGTTGAAAGAATGCGTTTAAGTCATACAGGCGATTTTTAAGGAATATTTGTAGTTTGTGAAAATTGACACTTTGAAACATTTCTGCTGAAAACCAGACAATGGATTCCTACGGACGGAAATACAAGTTACTGGTAAGTACGGTTAGAATTACTTTTCAGGGTCAGTGCTGGGCTAAAAGATGCAGCACTGGGTTCTCTCCTGATAACAGGTGAGTAAATCGGAATTCGTAGTTCTGTTGATTTTAGAGGAATATTTGTATGTTTCAAAAATCGACACTTAGAAACTTTTTCAGCAAAAAGCAGACAATGATATCCTATGGAAGGAAATTCAAGTTACTGGTAAGTACGGTTAAAATTACTTTTCAGGATTAGTACTGGGCTCAAAGATGCAGCACTGTGGTCTCTCCTGATAACAGGTGAGTAAATCGAAATTCGTAGTTCGGTTGATTTTAGAGGAATATTATAAAGTTCCAAAACTCCACACTTAGAAGAATTTCCAAGTGAAACCAGTCAATGTTAGCCTATGGAAGGAAATTCAAGTTACTGGTAAGTACGGTTAGAATTACTTTTCAGGATCAGTACTGGGCTCAAAGATGCAGCACTGAGGTCTCTCCTGATAACAGGTGAGTAAATCGGAATTCGTAGTTCTGCTGATTTTAGAGGAATATTTCTAAGTTTCAAAAATTGACACTTAGAAACTTTTTCAGCAAAAAGCAGGCAATGATATCCTATGGAAGGAAATTCAAGTTACTGGTAAGTACGGTTAAAATTACTTTTCAGGATTAGTACTGGGCTCAAAGATGCAGCACTGTGGTCTCTCCTGATAACAGGTGAGTAAATCGGAATTCGTAGTTCAGCTGATTTTAGAGGAATATTTGCACAATGGTGAAGGAAGGGGTGGGGCCTGAGGTGACATGTCTGCAAACACGCCCTGTGGCGCATTTTAAGTTGGAGAATAAATTCCTCCTCAATCCTGAGGGTCCCTAGGGGCCAACTAGCCCACCAGGAACCTCCAGTATGCGCCAGGGGGCGGCATTGCAGAGAGGTGTACAGAGGCCACACCCCTTTTTACAACACTCTGCAACGCAGCTCCGTTACTGAATGCATGGGTTAGTGACTAAACTGTGTGAATGTCTGTATCCGTCTGTCTGTTGGTGTGTAAGTGGATGCATGGATTTGCGAATAGCTACATGAGTGTCTATATGGGTTATTGATTGGTTCTCTGAGTATCTGTATGGGTGCCTGAGTGTTTGTGTGGGTGGGGTGTTTGTGACTCTGTACATAGATGTGTGAGTGGGTGATTCACTGGGTGCATGATTTGAAGAGTGCATCTGTGATGGACTGCTTGGGTGGGTGGGTGAGTGTGTGTATGGGTGTGTTAGTGAGTGAATGTATATCTGAGTGGTACATGTGCGAGTAGCTACATATGTAAAAGGCAGTATATATGTGTGTTAGAGTATTTAAATGGCTATACGTGAGAGTGTGTGATTGTGAGAGTGGCTGTATGGATGCGTGTGTGCTTGTATCAGTTATTGTATAAGAGCGTAAGAATGTGCTAGTATTTGTATGAGTAAGTGAGCTGGTGTGTGTATAACTGTATAGGTGAGTAAATGGGTGTGTGATTAGTTTTGTGCATGACTGACTAGGTGTGTGAGTACCTCTATGGATGAGTGGCGGTGTGTGAGTGTTTATATAGGTGTATGAGTGCATATGATAGTCCTGTACTGAGTGACTGTAAGTATGAGTGACTGTATGGGTGAGTGAGTAGATGTGTGGGTGTAGACCTAAGAATCAGTGAGTGGGTATGTAGTTATTGATATTGGAGTGTGTATGGTTTTGAGAATGGCAGTCTGTAATTTAGAGTGGGTGTATCAAAAGTTATATTAGGGTGTGAGAAGATGCATGAAATTATCACATGGATGATGTCATCAGTGATGTCATCAGTGATGTCATTTGAGATGTCATCAGTGATGTCATCAGTGATGTCACTGACCATGTCATGAGTGATGTAATATGTGACGTCATCAGCAATGCATTGCGGGGCGCGAGTTATAGTTACCTGAACTAACTATAACGGGGGAATTTCACGGGTTTTGTACGAGTGCAATGTCCAACTAACTATAACTGTCCCTAAAACCTATGGTTTTTTCAGTGAATTTGTAAGGTTTTTTAAATGCTAATTTCTAACTATAACGTGCCTGAAACCTATGGTTTTTTCAGTGAATTTCAAAGGTTTTTTAAATGGTAATTCCTAACTATAACATGTCTGAAACCTATGGTTTTTTTCAGTGAATTTCAAAGGTTTTGTAAATGACAATTTTTAAATGTATTAATTGTTATATTTATTTTTTTGATACTGATTTACTACATTTTTTTAAACTATTTATTTTGAGATATTTTATCTTTTAAATTACATTGTAATTACATTACAAAATATACTTCCTCAGAATGAATTACTTTAGTTTAAATACTTTGTAAATTGGCAATAGACTTTTAAGTACAGTAGTTACAGTTGTTGCAATGGGCAACACAATTTCAAACACAATGCAACATTGAGCTCAATGTGAATTTCTACTTAAATGCAATTAGTTACTTTATGGATTACTTTTCTAACCACAGGACTGGATCCTAGATTCAGTCCTGGCACATCTCCTGTAAACAGTTGAGTAAAAGCGTTTTGGTTACAGTAGTGATTTTTAAGGAATATTATTGTATTTTAAAAGTTGACACTTAGAAACTTTTTCACATAGAATCACCAATGTTATCCTATGGGAGGAAATTCACTTAGCAGGTAAGTAGTGTTATCGTTACTTTTTCTTACTCAGTGGTGGATCCTGGATCCAGCACTGGTGTATCTCCTGTAAACAGTTGAAAGAATGCGTTTAAGTCATACAGGCGATTTTTAAGGAATATTTGTAGTTTGTGAAAATTGACACTTTGAAACTTTTCTGCTGAAAACCAGACAATGGATTCCTACGGACGGAAATACAAGTTACTGGTACGTACGGTTAGAATTACTTTTCAGGGTCAGTGCTGGGCTAAAAGATGCAGCACTGGGTTCTCTCCTGATAACAGGTGAGTAAATCGGAATTCGTAGTTCTGTTGATTTTAGAGGAATATTTGTATGTTTCAAAAGTCGACACTTAGAAACTTTTTCAGCAAAAAGCAGACAATGATATCCTATGGAAGGAAATTCAAGTTACTGGTAAGGACGGTTAAAATTACTTTTCAGGATTAGTACTTGGCTCAAAGATGCAGCACTGTGGTCTCTCCTGATAACAGGTGAGTAAATCGAAATTCGTAGTTCGGTTGATTTTAGAGGAATATTATAAAGTTCCAAAACTCCACACTTAGAAGAATTTCCAAGTGAAACCAGTCAATGTTAGCCTATGGAAGGAAATTCAAGTTACTGGTAAGTACGGTTAGAATTACTTTTCAGGATCAGTACTGGGCTCAAAGATGCAGCACTGAGGTCTCTCCTGATAACAGGTGAGTACATCGGAATTCGTAGTTCTGCTGATTTTAGAGGAATATTTCTAAGTTTCAGAATTAATTCCTCCTCAATCCTGAGGGTCCCTAGGGGCCAACTAGCCCACCAGGAACCTCCAGTATGCGCCAGGGGGCTGCATTGCAGAGAGGTGTACAGATGCCACGCCCCTTTTTACAACACTCTGCAACGCAGCTCCGTTACTGAATGCATGGGTTAGTGACTAAACTGTGTGAATGTCTGTATCCGTCTGTCTGTTGGTGTGTAAGTGGATGCATGGATTTGCGAATAGCTACATGAGTGTCTATATGGGTTATTGATTGGTTCTCTGAGTATCTGTATGGGTGCCTGAGTGTTTGTGTGGGTGGGGTGTGTGTGACTCTGTACATAGATGTGTGAGTGGGTGATTCACTGGGTGCATGATTTGAAGAGTGCATCTGTGATGGACTGCTTGGGTGGGTGAGTGTGTGTATGGGTGTGTTAGTGAGTGAATGTATATCTGAGTGGTACATGTGCGAGTAGCTACATATGTAAAAGGCAGTATATATGTGTGTTAGAGTATTTAAATGGCTATACGTGAGAGTGTGTGATTGTGAGAGTGGCTGTATGGATGCGTGTGTGCTTGTATCAGTTATTGTATAAGAGCGTAAGAATGTGCTAGTATTTGTATGAGTAAGTGAGCTGGTGTGTGTATAACTGTATAGGTAAGTAAATGGGTGTGTGATTAGTTTTGTGCATGACTGACTAGGTGTGTGAGTACCTCTATGGATGAGTGGCGGTGTGTGAGTGTTTATATAGGTGTATGAGTGCAAATGATAGTCCTGTACTGAGTGACTGTAAGTATGAGTGACTGTACGGGTGAGTGAGTAGATGTGTGTGTGTAGACCTAATAATCAGTGAGTGGGTATGTAGTTATTGATATTGGAGTGTGTATGGTTTTGAGAATGGCAGTCTGTAATTTAGAGTGGGTGTATCAAAAGTTATATTAGGGTGTGAGAAGATGCATGAAATTATCACATGGATGATGTCATCAGTGATGTCATTTGAGATGTCATCAGTGATGTCATCAGTGATGTCACTGACCATGTCATGAGTGATGTAATATGTGACGTCATCAGCAATGCATTGCGGGGGCGCGAGTTATAGTTACCTGAACTAACTATAACGGGGGAATTTCACGGGTTTTGTACAAGTGCAATGTCCAACTAACTATAACTGTCCCTAAAACCTATGGTTTTTTCAGTGAATATATATATGTATATATATATATATATATATATATATATATATATACACACACATACATATATAAGTATAGATTTATCAATATTAAATTCATATCTATGTACCTAGAATATACATATGTCTTAAAGAACAATAGATGTGGAGCTAATAATGTATATAAAACAAACTTACCAATAAGAACTTACCTTTATGATATTGTGGTAGTAGATATTCTTGACACAGTGTTTTAGCTGGATGACATTTAAAACTTGGTGGAAGCCCCAACCACCCTAACACAGAAGCCAGTGTTACAGTAAGAAATAAGGCTATTGGGTGAGGGGGTGGAAGCCCCACTCAGGCAACAACCACAACCCTCGTCAGGGTGAGCCACAATGGTCACTAAATTAAGCTGTGATTAACCCTCAGGTAGCTTGGCACAAAATCAGTCTACTAAACTAGGAGACAATGCGTTAAGTGTTTGTGCAGCACACAAACAATAATAACGTTGAAACGCAACACAAGAAAAATACGAAACCAATTTAGAAAAAGAGAGTTCATTTTATTCAATAAAATGATATCAGAACAACAAAAAGCCAATCTGTGGAATAGGAGACATGCAATTTTAAAGATTTTAGTGAAAATAGCGCCTAAATTCACAAAGCACCATTCACGGCCATCTGGTTGCGCTAGACCAGTGGAGGATCACAAGTTTAGGCCGACCGCGATGGAGTGAGGGTCGGATGCACAGGCCAGGTCAGTCCTGCTGAAAAAGTTAACTTCTAAGTCTGAGGCAAAGAGTTTTGTTCAAGGTGGAGGAGGCCACAAGGAGAAGGCTGAGGGTCGTGGACAGTCTGTGCAATAACGCGAAGGGCAGGTCAGGCATTGCGGGCAGCTGTGGCTATAGAGTTTAGAGGTGGTTGAGTTTCTGGATGGTTATTGCTGTAGCTTTGCGTTGCCTGTCGCCGGGAACAGTAGTCAGCGCAAAGAGTAGACTTCACCGGATCTTTGAATTGGCAGATGTCGCGGGCGGCAGAGTTTCAGCCTGAACAGGCCTGTTTTCAGTTGTGTGGAGACAAACTTCAGTATTTTCACCTTTTCACATAAGAGAAGCTCTTATTGATGCCAGCCAGGGGTTCAGGACCTGGGTGTCACCTCTTGGGGATAAGGACTCACTCCAGCAGAGACTAACAGCAGGACTGAGGCAGGTCCAGTTGCAGGTCCAGGCTGGTCCAGTTGCAGTAGGTCAGCTGGGCAGTTACAGGGAGGCCTCTGAGGCATGTTGTGTTCCTGTATCTCACACAGCAGGTCTGCCAACCAACTCTTGAAGTCACTCTGGGTAGGTTGGGATGGGGGCAAGAAGGTCCACACTTCCATCTCAGAGAGCAAGGAAGTCCTTCAAGCAGCAGGGCAGTCCACTGGCAGCAAAGCAGTCCTTCTTCTAAAACTTCAACAGGTCGGGAGTGTTCTGATGATTGGCTCTGGAAGTCCAGTAGTTATACTAAGGGTGGGCATGCTACCAATGCTAAATTGCAGTGGAATTCTGTGGAATCTCACCAAGTTTTTCTGAACTCCGTGAGTTCCGCCCACCCCTAATTTATACCTGGCGCCACTCTTTTTGTGGTGGACTCCCTGTCCCACCCCCACATCTAGTTCTGGAAAGTTCTTCTCCTGTCAAGGCTTCAATCTGTCTGTGGGTGACAAAAGCCAAGGCAGGCTTGGTGTCAGGTTTGTTTGTGGGTGCAGGCTTTACAGCTCTTTGAGGTGTAAGTGGGGCTTGGTACAGCCCCTCTCAAGACATCCTGTCAGGAGAGCCTGTACTGTCCATACCTAATACCCTTTTGTGTTACTGTCTGGAAGCAATACACAAGCACCAGCAGCAGAGCCATTCACAATATTCAGACCCAGGACACCGACAGAAGGCACAAATGGTTGGGACAAGCAAATGCTAACTTTCAAAAAGTGGCATTTTCAGAATTGTGACTTAAAATCTTACTTTAACCTTCAAGAGGATTTTAAATTACAATTCATTTGAGTGTAAACAACAAATCTCTATCTACTCCCAATCCAAAGTTTGCACTTATTAAGTGTAACAACGTAACACAGAGTTGGTCAAATGAAGAAATAGACCTTACAATAGCGAAAAAATGAATTCAGGACTTTTTCATGGCCAGGACATGTAAAACTTAAAACCATATGTCCTATCTTTTTAACAACCATGCACCCTGCCCTGTGGGTGGTTAGTGCTTACTTTAGAGGTGATTTATGAGTTTTAAAAATGATGGTAAAGGCTTGGCAAAAGGTTTATTTTTGCCAGGTCAAAATGGCAGTTTAAAACTGCACTATAGGCTGCAGTGGAAGGCCTGATACATGTTTTAAAGTGCTACTTTATTGGATGGCACAATGAGTGCTGCAGGGCCATTAGTAGCATTTATTTTACAGACTCTGGGTTTATGTAGTACCATTTACAGGGGACTTACAAGTGAATGAAACATGGCAATTCACTGTCGCCCAATTTTACCATGTTTGAAGGAAAGAGCACAAGCACTTTAACATTGGTTAGCAAGGGTAGAGTGCACAGAGTCTTAAAGTCAACAAATTCTGCAACACAGGAAGGGTATAGACAAAAAGTTTAGAGAAATACCACACCAAAGATGTCAGGTCTAACAGTTGCTAATATCAATGTCAGGAAATATTTAATCAATGAATCAAAGTGTATTTGTAAAGCACAACTGCTGCTTCACAAGACGTGTCCTGGCTCTGTGCCAGTTGTGAAAATATGACCAGAATAAACCTCCTGTAACAGAAAAATATTCAACCGGGCCTAAAAAAAGCTTTCCTTAGAGATAGACTCTGGTAAGGCATTCTAGAGGCTAGAAGCTAAGAAGAAAAATAAATCTGCCTCCTGTCCTGCCTTCATGCACTTTAGGTACACATAATAGGTTTTGATTAGCAGAGCATAGTGCCCTTGAAGGAAGATATTGAGTTGATCCTGTATGTAATCAGAAGTGCTTTAAACATAATTCTCGACTTGACGGGCAACCATTGTAGTAGTTTTAAGCCCTGCAGATAGAATTCCTCTTTGGGATGTTTAGAACAAGGTGAGCAGATCCATTGTGAACTGGCTGAAGCAGGTTTAACAAATCCTTAGGGGATCTAAAATAGAGTACAATTGGCATAATCCAATCTAGATGTGATTAGTACATGTACAATGTCTTTCTGGGTAGCCAGACAAAGCTATTTTAAGAACTTTCATAAAGATTTTAAAAGCACAAAACAGGTGATAGCGGAGGACGGTACCTGAGGCTTAAAAGATAAGGCAGGATGCAATGGAACCCCGAGATTCTATGGCAGGACACGGAGGCGAGGATTAGGCTTTTCTTTCCTCGTTTATTTTCACAGCAGCCATATTAAACATAAACATAACAACACCGAAGACTACATATCCCATGAGTCTTCAGAAAAGCAACATATTCCAGAACATAGTGTCTCTAGCCAATCAGGCGTTTCCTGGCTCCATAACAGACAACGAGTCCTGCAGCGCTTCCTCTTTCTTCGCTGCTGCAGCCTCGGTGTCAGTTAAGTGCCTCACTTCCTCAGGGTTTGGGGATTGTTCTGGGGCGCTTTTTGGCACCTTTGTTGTGATTTATTATTATTTCTTTCTCTATTATTGGCTGTTACATGCATTGTGTTGTTTAGAAGCCTCTGCTTCTTCCGCGGCTGCGGGAACGGTTTTTCCGCTCCTACGCGGCCGCCTTGGTCACTTTCATGCCGGTGTAAGAGCGCGCAGCGGTCCGCCGGCCGCCAGAGGGCACGCGCCCCTTCGAGTCTTTTAGACGGTCTTAGTTTGACTGGCGCGAACGGAGGTCGCGTCAGTTGCTGGTGTCACCGAGCACCTCCGTCCGCGTCCGTTAAGCCTCCCGGCCTGCCTGAAGTTTTGAACACCCCTCGTGGGGGTAAGAGCAGCAGGTTGCACAGCCTGCTAGTGCAGACTAACTCAGGCATTGGTTTTTCTGTTGCCCGTGTGACTTTAAGGGCGTTTGTCTGCGAGGAGCTAGTCTCCTGTCAGCCCTAGTGGACAATTGGTTCTGTTGCTCAGTGAGTTGTCCCCAGCTCCATTATCATCCTCAGTGCTGGCTGTGTCTCAGTGGGTGTCCTCAGCCCATTTCTCCCCTACTGACATTGATCACTCCCTAGTCAGGGACCATTAACCAGGGTGCTCTCACCCATTATAAATAAGCCCTCTGACCTGGTGGGTGGCCACCTTACTTACCTTTACTTACCTGATACTCACCTCTTGTCCTCCATTACTCCAGGACCGCGTGGGTCATGGAGGAATTTGACGACTACTACAAGGAGGCACAGTATTTCCCGGTCACGGATGATTTTTGTGATGCGGTTGATGCCTCCATAGTCAGGTCGGTCTCAGAGGCGGTGGCCCCTCTGGAGAGGAGATTAATGGATCTGGCGCAGAAGTGCCTTCAACCACTCCGCGGGAGGGAAGAGCTTCCAGGGCCCTCGGACCGTCAACCCCCAGAGCAGGCCGCTGCTCTCCCCTCTGAGAAACTGCGCAAGCGCCCACATCCAGAAGGGGTGGATTTGGATGCGTTTGCCAGATTAAAGCAAGCGTTCTTGGACACCAAGTGCTGCCCACACCTTTGGCCTCGGCCCCACAGGAAGTCCCTCCCCCCGGGGGACGAGGTGCAGTGGCATCACCACAGCCCTCAGATGACTCTCAGAGAGTCCGACCATAGCCGGTCTTGGCACCCTTCCCGGTCACTAGCGCAGGTTCCCCAGCAGGCCTCCGGGGCTGTCACGGATCCTCAATCGGATCTCTTGGACCCGGAGGAACTCCTCCATCCCAGGTCATCAGAGTGGGCCCCTTGTGAAAAGTAGCCAAATACGTGGCAAGTCGGCTGCGGAAGCCTCTGGACCAGGAGGTCCACTCCCGCCTCAGGGCGGAGTGCCCTCGACCTTCCCTTGAAGGTAAAGTAGCCCTTACTCCCGAAATAGATGCTAGGACGGCGACGTTCCTTACCAAGTATATCAAGGACCCCAAAAAGGGCATTGACAGGTCCTGGCGAGCATGCCAGGACAAGCTTCTGGACATCACGGGCCCGTTGGTAAAAACGTTTGACATGGCGGAGGACGCCAAGGCGTCGGGAGCCCTTATTCCCCCGGAGGTCTTGTGCAGTTGGGCTCAGCGAGCCATTATTTTTCTTGGTAACGCGAACTTCGCCATCTCCACCGAGAGGCGCAGATCGCTGCTTATCAAATTGGACCCAAAACTGGGCGAATTAGCCACTTCTGAAGCGGGTCAGGTGGCCCAAGGGGATCTCTTTGGAGACCCTTTTGTGAAGGAGCTCAGTAAGTTTGTCTCCACCTTCAACTCGCTAGACAAGGCCCAGTCCACGGTCAAGCGTATTTTCAACGCTCGGGTTTTTGGCAGGGCCGGCCATGGTAGGGGGCGCTCGGCTCAGCATCGCAGACAGCCTCAGGCAGAGGACAGCATTTGCAGAGAGGACAGTGGGAAGACTCCTCTCACTTCGGTGGTTTCTACCCCACCAGGGGCCGCGCCCGGCGCAGAGGCCAGCGCAGCGGAGCCCGAGGTGGTGGAGCTCCCCCTGCTCATGGTAAGTTCTGGTCTTATCTCTTGTCGAGCTTTGTGGGGCCGACTTGCAATGTTTTTAGACAATTGGCGTTCCCTTACGACGGACCCCTGGGTGCTGCAGTCAGTGCAAGGTTTCCATGTGGAGTTCTACGGTTCCCCGGTCCAGGTCTCTCCCCCGGTCCCGATCAGGTTCTCCAGCAAGGAGGCTGCCTTGGTTCAGCAGGAAATCCAGGACCTCCTGGACAAACGAGCCATCCGCCACTCTGCCCCTCATCCAAGGGGTTTCCTGAGCAATCTGTTCCTTGTTCAGAAACAGGACGGAGGTCAGCGGCTGGTAATAAATCTCAGGGAGTTCAACGAGTGGTTGGTGTACCACCATTTCAAGATGGAGGGCATCCACCTACTCCGCGACCTTCTGCGCCCCAACGACTGGATGGTCCGCTTAGACCTCAAAGATGCCTACCTGACGGTACCTATTTTTCCACCTCACCGTCGCTTCCTCCAGTTCCAGTGGCAGGGCCAAACTTTCGAGTTCACCTATCTTCCCTTTGGCCTGTCATCCGCGCTGTGGTGCTTCAACAAGATCCTGCACCCCGTGGTGGAGAGGTTGAGGTCGCAAGGGATCAGAATGATCATATATCTGGACGATATGCTTTTTATGGCTCAAGGTCCCCAGATTCTATCCCAGCAGTTACGATCAGCAATAGACCTCCTCCAATCGTTGGGATTGCTAATCAATCAGGCAAAGTCTTGCCTTCTCCCCACGCAATCGATCACGTTCCTGGGATTTGTGATAAATTCTGTGGAGGCGACCTTGAGCCTCCCCTCTAGGAAAATGGCAAAGATTCGCCACAAGATCCGGCAGATCCTACGGAAACCCCAGACATCTCTGCGCAGCATTGCCAGGGTGGTGGGTTTGCTCTCAGCCTCCAGCCAGGCCATTATTACGAGTCCTCTGCATTTTCGGGCCCTACAGAGACTCAAAGTGTCGCATTTACGCAGAGGTCTGACATACGCCCAACAGGTCCCTCTTTCCGAGGAGGCGAAAGAGGAGCTAAATTGGTGGCTCTCTCACATGGAGGCGTGGAACGGGCTTGCCATCTTCGGAGCCCTTCCGGACCTGGTGATCGAGTCAGACGCCAGCGGTTCCGGTTGGGGAGCGCGATGTGGAGAGTTCACTACTGGCGGAGGGTGGTCCGCTGAGGAGCGAGCATTGCACATCAACTGCCTTGAGTTGATGGCAGGGTCCTTCGCAGTCCGTTGCTGGACCAAGGACAGGGCTCAATCCTGTGTCCTCCTAAAAATGGACAATGTGGCGGCAGTCCGTTACATAAATCACCTGGGCGGCACTCGCTCCAAAGCCCTGGTGGACTTAGCCAAGGAATTCTGGGAGTATTGTCTGTCGCACCAGGTCTCAGTGACAGCGGAGCATCTGCCGGGAGCGTCCAACCATGTTGCGAACTGGCAGTCACGCCATCTCCGGGACTCAAGCCTATGGAAACTTTTTCCCCCGATGTTTCAGGCCCTACAGGATCTGTGGGGACCGTTCTCGATCGACCTTTTTGCATCACGTCTGGACCATCAGCTTCCCTGGTACTTCAGTTTGAGACCGGACCCGGGGGCGTCAGCCACGGATGCGTTCCTTCAGTATTGGGGGTCCGAACGGGACTACGCTTTTCCCCCCTTTGCCATGATCATGACTCAGGTCCAGCGCCAGAGGGCGGAGCTGGTAGTGATCACCCCGATTTGGAGAGCCCAAGCTTGGTTTCCAGTTCTGATGGAACTTTCTTGGGATTCTCCAATCCGTCTACACCTGCTCCCTCATCTCCTGAGCAATCCTGCAGGCAGTACTCACCCTCTGATCACGAGCGACTCCCTCCCGCTCATGGCATGGCGGATCACCGGGATAGATGGTCGGTCCCGGGAATTTCGAGAGAAGCTGCGGATCTCCTCTCAAGAGCCTGGTCGGACGGCACCGTTAAACGGTATAGGTCGGCCTGGTCTCAATGGATGGGTTGGTCTGGATCCTGTGGGGGCAGACGTTGTCCACATCCTGAATTTTCTGGCCCAACTGGCTTCTGAGGGCTTTGTCTACAGGACAGTTAATACCTTCCGTTCCGCCATCTCACCTGGTCATGTCCCTGTATCTGGCCATCCGGTGGGGGAACACCCATTGGTGACGAAACTACTGCGTGGCATCTACCTGTCCCTTCCCCCGGAACAGAGATACTCGGTCCTCTGGGATGTTAACAAGGTACTGAACCTGTTTTCCACTTGGCCTAGCAACAAATACCTTTCGCGTAAACAGTTGTCGGCCAAACTGGCCATGTTGTTGTGCCTGGTGTACTGCCGAAGAGTTTCGGATGTCAGACCCCTGGATATTTCTGGGAGGTCCTTTACTCCGGATGGGGTAACCTTCCATGTATCAAGGAGAACCAAATGTCACTCACTAGTTATTTCCTACCCAGCCTTTCCAGGAGTTCCCAAGCTCTGTGTGGTACGATGTATCAAGGCTCACGAAAGCATGACAGAAGAGTTGCGCCCGCATGGGGAGCGCCAACTGCTCATTGCTCTAAGGAAACCCTTTAGAGCAGTCTCTTCCCCGACCATCGCAAGATGGGTTCGCTGGGTGATGGATGCTCGAGGCCGGCATCGACACGAAGGTATTCGGTGCGCACTCTGCAAGAGGCGTGATGGCCTCGAAAGCTTTCGCACTAGGGGCCCGCTTGGAGGACATCCTGAATGCGGCCGACTGGTCATCAGATTCCACTTTTAAGAGGTTTTACTTTAAACCGGTCTCCTCCATTGCAGCTCTAGTGGTGGATAAGCTTTGAACTAGCCTAATCCTCGCCTCCGTGTCCTGCCATAGAATGAAAAATGTCCTAACTTTCGTAACGGAAAGTTTCAATTCTATTAAGGACACGGAGGCGAGGATTAGCCCACCCTCAGAATAATTCTACACCCACCCGGTTTATGAGACAGATGTCATAATGTAAGTAAAGCGTTTTCCTGCTTTAAGTCTCTGTTTTAAGGTGTATGAGATAGTTTTCCTGCACGCAGAAGGTTACGACTCCTTTCTTTATCCATTGGTTCGGAGAGGTCGAAACAGGAGTAAAGATCTTCCACAGTCGGCTTTGTCGCAGGAAGAAAGAGGAAGCGCTGCAGGACTCGTTGTCAGTTATGGAGCCAGGAGACGCCTGATTGGCTAGAGACACTATGTTCTGGAATGTATCGCTTTTCTGAAGACTCATGGGATATGTAGTCTTCGGTGTTGTTAAGGTTATGTTTAAGATGGCTGCTGTGAAAATAAACGAGGAAAGAAAAGCCTAATCCTCGCCTCCGTGTCCTTAATAGAATTGAAACTTTCCGTTACGAAAGATAGGACATTTTTCATTCCTGGCAACTGATATTGGGTTGGGGGCTACCCCTAAATCAGTTGCCAAATTCCAGGGAAGGTGTGCCATAAAATTAATATTTCAGATTTGTCCGAATTAAGCAGTAGACAACTACTGTGCATACAACGGGCAACTGCAGTAAGACAACCCTGAAAATTACCAACCACTGTATCAACAAGCTGTTGGGATGCCAGCATAAGCTGGGTGCTATCTGCACAAGAAACGATGTTCAAAGCCCAACTTTGAGCTATTAGCACCAGTGGGGCCATATAGATGTTAAAAAGGGTTGGGCTTAATGCTGAGCCCTCTGGTACACCACGGACTATCTCTCTAAACCGGAGGTAAAAGTGATAATAGAAAGACTGCTTGCTGTTTATGATAAACAAGATTGGAGCCAATTCAAAGCCCTATCCACAATTCCTGCCTTCTCCAGTCTTAGCAAGATTATTTCATAGGACACCGTATCAAACCCAGCAGACGAATCCAAACTAATGTCTTCCACGTTTTCTCAGGTCCAGATTACACCTAGAGTACTCTGCGCCCTCTAGGAAACAGACTCTGTGCTGAAAGCCGGACAGAAACCAGACTGAGAAGAGTGAAGTATGATATTCCTTTCAATGTGTCTGGTAATCTGGCAGGTTACCAGAGTGTGAAGCATCTTCCCCAGCACTGGGAGAAGTGAAATAGGCCTACAGTTACTCAGGATAAGCAGATCGCAATTGTTTTTTTTTCGGGAGAGGCACCATGAGCGCACTTTTCAAAATTGTTGGCATGCTGTCCAATTGCAAAGATAAATTAAAAAGGACGTTAATCTGCAGATTGATGGAGGCAACTGCCCGAGACAAAATATATGGTGGACAAACATCGAGACGCGATCCAGATTTAGCTTTTTGGATAATTCGCTTGGATTAAGCGAAAGTAATCCTCTCAAAGGACTCAAGCAGGGAGCCTTCCTTTTCATTCCTAAAGTCAAAATTTGACCCTAAAGACGAAATGTCATCAGTTCTAGAAAAATTAGAGCACATTTTTTTCCACTTTGTCATGAAAAAACATACATAGGTCTTCACCAATAGCTGAGAGTCTGGAATACTCTGGGCCATATTATCAAGAACGGCGATAACATTATCGCCGCTTTAGCGGCAGGAAACTGCCGCTAAAGCGGTGATAAGGGGCTTGATAATATGCCTTATAGAATTCCAATAGAAGCCCAGGTTTGATGTCCTTCACACCAGAACCTGGGCTTCTATTGAAATTCTATAGGGCATATTATCAAGCCCCTTATCGCCGCTTTAGCGGCAGTTTCCTGCCACTAAAGCGGCGATAATGTTATCGCCGTTCTTGATAATATGGCCCCCTGTTTATTAGCTTCCGAATTCAAGAATGCTTTAGCGATTTTAATAACCGTTCATGGTGCATTCTTCGAAGGTAGCTATTTGTTTGGCAGCAAAACCTATTTTTAGCTTTTTAAATATTTTTACGAAACTACTTAAGAGCAGCTTTATATGGCCACTTATTCTCAATATCGCAATTCAACTTTTATTTCCTTTCAAGCTGTTTACATTTTAGTTTCTCTACCTGAAGACTGGAAGAGAATCATGCTGCAGAGGGCACACTTCTCTTCCTTGTGCCTACTTTTAGGGGGTGCCAATTTATCAAGACCTTTTAACAAGGCTGATTTGAAGGAGTTAACCACTTCATCAAATCCCTCAGACGTGTTTGCTACAATTTGCGAGCTCATATTAACTAAGCATAAGTCAAGAATAGAGCGCAAAGGCCTAGGAATTCCCCTAACCCTTGCCGTGTTGGTCTGAACAGCAGAATAGGACAAATGAAAGGGAACTAAACATGACTATAAAATGCCTCCACATGACTAATGAAATAACAGCCACAGAGAGAATTGCCCGCTGGCACAAAGAACAGCTACAAATCTTCTTAGTTGGTGTGTACTATATTTGAAAGAGAAGCTTTAAATATATATTCATTGTGTTTTCAAACATCAGCATATTAGTTTTTCAAAGCCCCTGTTCTTCTATCAAATATTTACTTTCCTTAACACACTCAAAGAAAATCTTCATTTTCTGAAAAAAATTAAGCTTTTGCCTCAAAATCAGTTTTCATGCATGGTCCCTGTATGACAACTTGTGATTTCCATATTACAAAAGCATCACAAAATCCATGTGTTACAATCACAGGACATGGATGCCACTATAATGCCCAAAATACATATATAATCAGAAGGATGCTCACTGTTGGAAACTGGGTTACTGGTTGAGGGGGGTTAAGTCCTACTCAAGCAGGAACCACAATATCTGTCAGGATGAAACACATGCAACCCAAAATTAACTTATGCTTGACCCTCTGGTAGCTTGGCACAAAAGCAGTCAGGCTTAATTTGCGTGGAGATACATAGCACAGCAATGGTTCCAGGGAGTTGCAGTAGGTGATACGCGGTCTTTGCGTGGAAATGCATCATGCAGCGTCTGTTCCTACAGGCTGTGGGCTGTGTTGTGAAGTTCTCGTGTGGAGATGCATCAAGCAGCGGTGGTTCTAATGAGCTGAAGGCTGTAATTCAAAGTACTGCACTGGGGAGGCATGTACAGTAGAGGCAATGTGTTAGTTCTTATGGAGATGCGCCATGTAGAAGAGAAAATATGTCAGCTCTTCTGTGACCGTAGAACTGCTGACTTAGCACATTCAGGTCCCCTTCTAAGGGTGCAGGACTGGGGTGGCACCACTTGGTATGTCAGGACTCACAGTTGGCAGAGTTCAGATGATGGGCTTAAGACAGAGGAAGCCTGTTCTGTCCCTGAGGCTTCTGATCAGGAGGCCAGCCAACTAGCCCTTGGAGTCCCTCTGGTGGTCCTGGGTTCAAACCTGAGGACCATTTCTTCTCACTCAGCTAGGAAGGCAGTAGTGCAGCACAGCAGGGCTGCAGAGTGCCAGTCCTTCTTGAAGCAAAGCACAACAGAAGACCTTCTTCTGAGTCTTCCACAGGTCCAGATGTGTACTGAAGTGTTGGGGTCTGAGGCCCAATATTTATACCTTGTGCCCACTTTGAAGTAGGAGAAGTTTCTAGAGGCTTCCACCTACTGAGGTGTCAAGCATACCCTTTCTTCCTGCCATGGCCCCATCATGTCTGGGGGCACAAAAGACTAGGGACAAACCCTTTGTGGGAGTTCTCAAGCAGAGCCTTTGTGATGTGCAAATGTGGTAGGTAAGAGCTCCTCTACCTCGTTAAGACAGAGTTGTCCGGCCTGCCAACACCTAGTTTCTGTTTGCCTCACTGCCTGGGAGCAATACACAAAGGCCAACTACACTTAGTCATATGACCCAGGAGCAGGGTACCTGCACCAAATGGTTAGAACAAGAAAAAGGCAACTTTCTAAAAGTGCCATTTTCAGAATTGTGACTAAAAACCTAACTTTACCATTAAAGAGGGCTTTAAATTACACTTCTTAAGACAGCAAACTCAACTGGCCTACCTGTTCCCAATTGAAAGTTATCACTTAATAAATGTAATAAGGTAACCCAATGTTCTCCTATGGGAGGGGTAGGGCTTACATTAGTGAAAAACTAATTTAGGAGTTTTATAATACCAGGACATATAAAACATAAAAGTACATGTTCAACTTTTAAAATATACTGCACTCTTCCCTCTAGAGTGTTTAGGGCTTACCTGGGAGCGACTCATATGTAAATAAAAGAGACGGTTTAGGCCTGATGCAACATTTATTTTGTGAGGTTGAAATGGCAGTTTAAACTGCACCCACAGCCTGCAATGGCAGGCCTGAGACATGTTTAAAAAGGCTTCTTGTGTGGGTGGCAAATTAAGAGCTACAGGTCCACTAGTAGAATTTAATTTTCAGGCCCTGGGTATGTGCAGTACCACTTTAATAGGGAGTTACAAGTAAAATAAATATGCCATTTGGGTGTAAGACAATTTTACCATGTTTAAAGTAGCGAGCACAAGCACTGCAGTACTGGTTAGCAGTGGTAAAGTGTGCAGAGTCCTAAAAGCCAACAAAACAGTTTCAGAAAACAGGATGGTGAAGGCAAACATTTTGGGGTTGACCCTGCAGAAAGGTCCACGTCCAATACTCACCATTATGTCAGGGTAGTACTTGTGCCATGACCGCCCACTGTAATGCTTAAAATCACCACATGATGTCAGTCATAGACATTATTATTCCAAGGATGGCCTCTTTATGATTGGGCGCTAGGCATTTTAGATTGCTCAGAACTCCAGGGGATCATTGTTACCCAGTGAAGCTTTTGGAGCCCTCATCATAGAGAGATCTCACTCATTCACCTTTGAAGCTTGAAACCTGAATTCAGAAGGAATCAAATTGCATTGTAATAAACTCAGCTACCAATGCTTTTAGTGTTATAAGAAATACATGTGTTTTATCAGTAATCAGCTTAGCTGCCACAACTCCTGCTACAGCCTAGAAAAAACTATCCTTGCAGCAAGACTGTTTGCATTCCAGCCCTACCAATTTTAGAAGTGTTGCCTTCCATGTTTAAATTGGAAAGAGGTTTACCCCTGCCCTTGATAGGAGTAAATCTGCTAATGTTTCCAGGTTGGGCATCGTCATGGAGATATTTGTGAATATCCAAAAACATGTGAGGTAGTGTTTATTCCCTATCTTTCCTAAGCCTCCACCCCAAACACTCATTCCCCTGAGCTGGAAGACTTAGACATTATCTTGAGGTAATATTATGTATGAGTAAATCCCTTAGACAGTGATAATCTAAGTGATGTGTACTTCAAAAATGAAATTGCATTCATAAGTCAAACCATTTTTGTGAGTAATTTAAACTTGCGCAGGCAAGTAGTTTGATGACTTGGCTCAACAGTTTCATTACTATGGGTGTTCACATTTTTAACTAGGCATTCGCAGGTGGGGAAAATCAGGGGATTCTACCTTACAGCTGGTAGGCACAGCAAAGCTGCACCAGTTTCATAGAAAAGGAAAACTAGCAGGTGTGTTTCAGCTTTCCTACTGAGTTATGTTCACAGAGGGAAGGGTGTTAAAAGTCAGACAAACCTGCCAGAGAATCTCTCATTACTAGGGAGAAAATTCAGAGCCCATTCCTAAGCCCAAACTAAGTATACTCACAAGTAATAGTATTTAATAACAAAATAATATTTATGATGTGCTAGACTCCTACAAATAAAGTTCATTAGAATCAGTGGTGCTGGAACAATTTTCAGATTGGGGGGTGCTGCAATTGATGTTATATCATTGGAGTCAATAGGGATTGTGAAAAATACAAGTGTCACACAAAGCACAAGTGTAGCAAATGTGTCAACACGCATTCAGCAGCAATGGTGTGGTATGTAGCCAGTGGTGCATTTTGTGCACTTCCAGTTTACAAACAGCACACATTTCTGTTGAAATGGGCACTAAATTAGCAGAGACATGCTTTTTTCCTGGTAAAACTATATAGCACACCAATGAGATGTAAATACCAGATTTCAGCTAATATTTTTCCTTTTCTCATTGCCAAGTAAAGTGTCTAGATTTGCTTTGATCCTATTAAAGTGTTTGTTTCCATCACACTTCAGAATTACAAAAAATGGGCTTCACTTATGCTTTTCTAATTTCTGATATATTTTAAAATGTGTTTATAGTACATTTATAGTTAATTAAATGTTGTAAGTTAGAAAAGAAAAAACTGACATTTTATAGCCTTTACTTTCACTTTCTGTAAACCAGCACAGCTGTCACCAAGGTCACCTTTACAAAATGCTTTCACTTTGCAGTCAGAGAAATAAAAGTAAGCACAAGTTTCCAAATAAGCAGCAATTTTTCAGAAGAGATGACCTGACATTTGATCTTTGTCTTTGAATGCACAGTAAATGTGTCAAGATAAGCACACACTTTAAAGGCATCTTTATTGCTCATTCACTGTTTGAACTCCTGTATGGTTGTCTTTTGTGTGTGCTGCCTGCAGCACCCCCACAGCCCTACTTCCTTTACCTATGGTTAGAATCAGTGCAATGGTTATTAATAACTCAGCAAACACAATTAATAAAAGGATGAAGCCTAAATACGCTCCAACCATATTTCATCACACATCCCTAACCAATTAATGGCATCCCTATGTATGTTGTAACTGGCTGCATAGACAGCTTAGTTTATTTTATGATGCCCAAACGAGTCGTGAACAGCTGTGCATTCCTTTATGCCATGAAATCAGAGACTCTTCCTTCAGCATTCTCTTAACAATGAGTCTTTCTGCCTTACTGAAACCCCATTACCAGTATTTTGTATACCTTTGGAGCACAGTGGGGTCTATTCATGCTTGAATTTTGTTTTCATTACACTTAATAATAATGCTTCCACTCAGGTTTCGGGTAGCACATGGAAGCTGCTTCTATCCATTTTTACTTTCCTCTGTCTTGGAAAGAGCAATGCCAATTATAGATGTGGAGCAGCTGCATACCTACCACAAAAGCAAGCTGTTGCAGAGAGTGGAGCAATCACTTCTCTGGATGATTAACATGAATAACAAAGAAATATGTGACAAGTGAGCAACATTTAGAAGCACTTTTGATGGGTTAAGGTGGAGATAAATCGGCGGTAGGTCCTTGTGAATATGCCCCTTAGTCAGGCATCCCATTAACAAGATTGTTATCAATTCAAACTTCTAATGGGCCAACAAAGAACATCTCATCCATGCTGAATCTAAGGAATTGTTCCCATTGATTGAACATATTGAACATATGTGTGTGTACAACAACAATTACAATGGTGCTGGAATCTCTTGAAATCACCATTGGCACAAAGCACAAAATTAGTTATTTCTAAAATATTTTCCTGAACCTTGGTGTTCAGATGCAGGGGTCACTTTGGGAGGTCACATCTTTGTACAATATTTAATCAGTGGCAAAAAAGACAACTTTTACTCATGGCAGTCTTAGAGCACAGCTGTTAGCCTTATTTTTCTTATTGCATAACGACACCTCTATGGACATGGCAAGGGAATGCCTTATGACTGAAAACATGGCATGGGAATATGATAACTGGAAAATAAATGTACTGCAAGTCAACAGCACAAATATCTTCAATGTAAACTCAATGCATGCTAACTCATTTGAAAATCCTCTTTTTGTTTCATTTAGCTTTGCAGTGTTACATTTGAAATAGAATTACTAGAATGTAGTTTGATGTCACAAATGTATAGTAAATCACATTTATACTTGCCACTTTAAAGCAGTGGCATGTTTGGAAATCCTATTTTGATTCCTTTCCTGACGTGCCACAAGGCCACTGAAATACAATAGATAACAGGTAATAATCTGCTAATGGCTTCAAGCATTACATTTCTTCCATCTGCACATGGAAGAAGAGATTAATGTTTGCGTTCACTGGATTAACTAAATATGTATGGACATGCATTCCTCTATTATATAAAAATAATGACAGTTGTTCTCCATTCAAACGAAGTCAGACCTGTTGGTCCACAGATAAGGTCTCTGGTTTTATCTTATTTTTCCAGGGTGCCTAATTGGATCCGAAGTGAGTGAGTGGTTAAATGAGTGAGTGAGTCAGTAAATGAGTAAGCTAGTGAGTGATATATTCGGTGCTCAGTAACCGTGTCACAGTGGGACATAGACTGCAAGGAGAGTGTAAAGACAAGAATGGCAAAGAGTAGAAGCTGGTGCCTAGGTAAACAGGTGCATATTGAGACTTTTATAGAAAGTTGTGAAGGACGGAGCCCTCTAGGGCCCCGTGGGTTATATATATATAACCACCTGCTATGCCTTCCCAAATGAAGAGTCGGTCAGACAGTAGAGAATACAAACAAGCATTTTTTACCAGTACTCTGCATAGGAGTCCGTCATGACCTGCACCCTAAGATGACCAGAGAGGGACTGCCTTCCCAGCTTTCTGCAATATTAGATAAATCCCTCTGAGAGACTTCGACCACGCCCCTAGTGGAAAAATACCGGCCTGAGCCAGGCATGAACAAAGGAGGTACAGAGAGATGAGCTAACACCTGCCAGATGGGTACACTCTATCAGTGGTCCAAGGCCACTGTGCCAAGCCTCAGCGTCTCCTAACGTGGGAGCGGAGTTACATGTATACAATGGAATGCAGAGCAAAATAATTATACTGTTAGCAAGTCGAATTGGAGCCTTGAACATGAACAGAAAATATAACGAAATCCAATGTTCTGCTGAGGCAAGCGATTCTGAACTCTAAGGCCTAACATGAGCACGACACAGGCTGTCTTAAAAGAATTGCGAAAGACAAAATGGAGTTACACTGGTTAATGAGGCCTGCATACTGTGAGGGATACTTGACGGGTTACTGGATGCAAGCATCAATACATGTAATTTAGCCACACACTGCTAATCTAAAACAGCACGGCAGAAGCATCATAGGAAAGGGAATTTTAAATCTAACAGTAGCATGATTGTCCATCTTCCCTTGGAAATTGGCAGTCCACTCCAGAGGCCGAGAGTGAAAACCGCTAGCTCTCTTGATATTAGAGATCTACTTTTAGTAGGCAAATGCAGTACAAGACAGACGTCCGATTTATGCATATTTATGGAACATTATAAAGAAGGCTGATCCAAAGGCAAATGGGGCCTCTTCTATGAAAGACTCGTGGTCGGGAGGGTCCGCGGATCCAGCGCGCCTCTATATATCGAAACGTTTATTTTTGGATTTTCTCAGCAACTACTGAACGGATTTTCACCATTTAAAAAAAAGGGCGCTTTCTGAACCAAGCACTACCTCTTGCCAAATTTGGTGTAATTCCGTTCAGCAGTTCGAGCTGTAGCCGTGTCTAAAGTTTCCTATGGGAAATTCATTTTTCGCTCTTTTTTTTTAATTTTCAGGAACTACTGAATGGATTTACACCATTTAACAAAAAGAGTTCTTTCTGAAACAAGGGCTACCTTTTGCCAAATTTGGTGTAATTCCGTTCAGCAGTTCGGACTGTAGCCGTGTCTAAAGTTTCCTATGGAAAAAACATGGAGAAAACACGTTTAGGGACCCCCTTTTTTCTCGGCCCCCGCTTGGCGAATCACCCCAAAACTTTCAGGATAGGAGCTGACCGGAGAGCCCCACGAGTTTTAAAAATGTCCCAAAGATTCCTCATTCGGCGCAAAAGTTATTAGGAAAACAAAACGCTTTTCCTATGGAAACTAGGTCCTGACTAGAACTATCTACTGGCGACCGCCAGTAGATAATATATATATATATATATTCACTGAAAAAACCATAGGTTTCAGGGGCGTTATAGTTAGTTGGACATTTCACTCGTACAAAACCATAGAAATGTCCCTGTTATAGTTAGTTCAGCTAACTATAACTCGCGCGCCCGCAATGCACTACTGATGACGTCACATATTACATCACTCATGACATGGTCAGTGACATCACTCATGACATCACTGATGACATCTCAAATGACATCACTGATGACATCACTGATGACATCATCCAGTGAATGTGTGTTTTTCTGAAAATTAAATATGTTTTATATATGTATATCTCAAGGTCGATGGAAGAATAAATGGGTATATAAGTGCCTAAGTGGATGATTTTTTTTGTAAAATTGATTGTATAACTGACTGATTAAGTGTATCTTAGTGAGTAATGTTTAAATATGAAAATATCTGTATCAGTCTCTCACTTTGTGTATAAGTGGCTGCATGGGTTGGTGAGTAGCTACATGAGTGTCCATATGGATTATTAGTTGGTTTTTTGAGTATCAGTATGAGTGTCTGAGTGTCTGTATGGTTCGGTGGGGGTATTACTTAGTGCATAGATGCATGAATGAGTGACTCACTGTTTGTATGTGTTGAAGACAGCATGTGTGCAGGACTGTATAGGTGTATGAGTGTGTGTATGGGTGTGTTAGTGAGTGAATGTCTCAATAGTGTCTTTATGAGTAACTACATATGTTTTAAACTAGTATATGTGAGTATTGGTGTATATAAGTGAGTATATGTGAGAGTGAGAGATTGGAAGAGTTCCTGTACAAATAAGTAGGTGTTTCTATAAGTGATTGTTTAAGAGAGTAAGTATGTGCAAGTTTCTGTAGAAGTAAGTGTGGTAGTGTGTGTATAACTGTATATGCAAGTAAATGGATGTTTGATACTTTGTTTGCATGTGTGACTATGTGTGTGAGTAACTCTAAGGATGAGTGGCGGTGTGTAACAGGATGTATAGGTGTATGAGTACATATGATGAGTGAGTACATGTATGAGTCACTGTATAGGGACTGTTGGTGAATGAGTGGATGTGTGTGTAGATCTTGGAATTACTGAATAGGTGTGTTGTAACTGGTATTGGTATGTCCATTGTTTTGAAAATGTCAGTTTGTATTTTTGAGTGTGTGTATCAAAGGTTATATTAGGGTGAGAGGAGGTCTGCCACTCTATCACAAGGATGATGTCACCAGTGATGTCATCAGTGATGTCATTTGAGATGTCATCAGTGATGTCATGAGTGATGTCACTGACCATGTCATGAGTGATGTAATATGTGACGTCATCAGCAGTGCATTGCGGGCGCGCGAGTTATAATTAGCTGAACTAACTATAACGGGGGAATTTCTATGGTTTTGTACGAGTGAAATGTCCAACTAACTATAACGCCTCTAAAACCTATGGTTTTTCCAGTGAATTTGTAAGGTTTTTTAAATGCTAATTTCTAACTATAACGTGCCTGAAACCTATGGTTTATTCAGTGAATTTCTAAGGTTTTTTAAATGCTAATTTCTAACTATAACGTGCCTGAAACCTATGGTTTTTTCAGTGAATATATATATATTTATTATACTATGTATACATGTGAAAATGTCTCGGTCCGCCTGTTTGCCTCGGTGGCACGGAAAAAATGGGTGGAACTGACGTCAGCACGCCGACGAGGTCCTCTTATGGCTCCGATGACGTCATACGGTGTCGCGAGCGGAGCCGTGCTATTATGACATCCTCGTTGACGTGGGAGAGCTAGGGAAAGAATTTCCGTGGAATGCTGGTGCAGGGGATATTCACCTAAGTGTTCAGGCTAGTCCTTTGGGAGCAACTGTTTATGTTGCCACTCCAGAAACCAAAACCAGTGATCAGAGGGCAGAGGCCCTGCAGATGGCACACGAGGTGGGGTGCCCAGTCGTGTGCACCGGCGGGGCAGCGAAGTGACAAGCACCACAACCCACAAAAAAGGTAACGAGGGCACTAAATAACACAGGATCTTCTCTTTGTATCTGGCAGGAACAACGAAGTTAAAATGCCCTAGTACCAAAATGTAGAATTAGTGCTACAACGGTCTTCAAGAGGACCTGCGATGCCGCTTCTGCCTCCCGTACCCTGGAGGCGGCACATGGGTCACGCGGTACGGTCATACTGCGGTGGGACGCACACTCGTTGACCTCTCATGGCACTGCTCCACACTTCAGGGAGGATGCTTTCCATTAGCTATGTTTTCTGATGACGTTTCGCGCCGGCCCCGTCCAACAACAGAACTCCTTTAGATCCAAACAGACTCTTTCACTCTCTCACCGGAAGTGAAACCAGGCCACGCGGACACTTTCACAATACAACAGCCGGGAATGCACTTTTTGGAACAAAAACCACATTCCTTCCTCCTAATTAATCAAATAAACGTCTCACTGAAGAACAGGGGCCAGCTTCGATTGGTAAGCAGCCGTTACAACGACTTTTTTACTTCGCGATACCATTACAACGCATGCATTACCACGCATGCGTTGTACATCGCCAAGTCATTACTACGCATTTTTTAGAACGCATGGTCATTTACCACGCATGCCTTTACAACGAATTTTGTTGTAAAGGTATGTATGGTAAATGACCATGCGTTCTAAAACATGTAGATGATCCACGTCGTTGTAAGGAAACAGAGGCTGTTCCATTTCCTCACAACGACGTGCACCGCCCCTCAGAGACGACGTGAAGCAGGAACCACGAGGAGAGAGGAACCACGAGGAGTGAGAGGTAAGGGGGATTGGGCATGGGGTGGGGGTTTCTTTTCTAGGGTTTAGGGTAGTGCAGTGGTGTTTGGGTGGTGTAGGGGGTTGTGCTGGGGGTAGTGTTTTAGGGTTTAGGGTAGTGCAGTGGTGTTTGGGTAGAGTACGGGGTCGTGCTGGGGTAGTGTTTTAGGGTTTAGGGTAGGGCAGTAGTGTAGGGGGTCGTGCTGGGGGTAGTGTTTTAGGGTTTAGGGTAGTGCAGTGGTGCATGGGTAGTGTAGGGGGTCGTGCTGGGGTAGTGTTTTAGGGTTTAGGGTAGTGCAGTGGTGTTTGAGTAGTGTAGGGGGTCATGCTGGTGGTAGTGTTTTAGGGTTTAGGGTAGTGCAGTGGTGTTTGTGTAGTGTAGGGGGTCATGTTGGGGGTAGTGTTTTATGGTTTAGGGTAGTGCAGTGGTGTTTGGGTAGTGTAGGGGGTCGTGCTGGGGGTAAATTTAGGGTTTAGGGTAGTGCAGTGGTGTTTGGGTAGTGTAGGGAGTCGTGCTGGGGGTAGTGTTTTAGGGTTGTGCAGTGGTGTTTGTGTAGTGTAGGGGGTTGTGCTGGGGTAGTGTTTTAGGGTTTATGTTAGTGCAGTGGTGTTTGGGTAGTGTAGGGGGTAGTGCTGGGGTGGTGTTTTAGGGTTTAGGGTAGTGCAGTGGTGTTTGTGTAGTGTAGGGGTTAGTGCTGGGGGTAGTGTTTTAGGGTTTAGGGTAGTGCAGTGGTGTTTGGGTAGTGTAGGAGTTCATGCTGGGGGTAGTGTTTTAGGGTTTAGGGTATGGCAGTGGTGTTTGGGTAGTGTAGGGGGTCGTGCTGGGGGTAGATTTAGGGCTTAGGGTAGTGCAGTGGTGTTTGTGTTGTGAGGAGGTCATGCTGGGGGTAGTGTTTTAGGGTTTAGAGTAGTGCACTGGTGTTTGTATAGTGTAGGGGTTTAGGGTAGTGCAGTGGTGTTTGTGTAGTGTAGGGGGTCATGCTGGGGGTAGTGTTTTAGGGTTTAGGGTAGTGCAGTGGTGTTTGTGTACTGTAGGGGGTAGTGTTTTAGGGTTTAGGGTAGTGCAGTGGTGTTTGTGTAGTGTAGGGGTCATGCTGTGGGTAGTGTTTTAGGGTTTAGGGTAGTGCAGTCGTGTTTGTGTAGTGTAGGGGCTCGTGTTTTAGGGTATAGGGTAGTGCAGTGGTGTTTGGGTAGTGTAGGGGGTCATGCTGGGGTTAGTGTTTTAGGGTTTAGGGTAGTGCAGTGGTGTTTGGGTAGTGTAGGGGGTCGTGCTGGGGGTAGTGTTTTAGGGGTTAGGGTAGTGCAGTGGTGTTTGTGTAGTGTGGGAGGTCATGCTGGGGGTAGATTTAGGCTTTAGTGTAGTGCAGTGGTGTTTGGGTAGTGTAGGGAGTCATGCTGGGGGTAGTGTTTTAGGGTTTAGGGTAGTCCAGTGGTGTTTGTGTAGTGTAGGGAGTCGTGCTGGGGGTAGGGTTTTAGGGTTTAGGGTAGTGCAGTGGTGTTTGTGTAGTGTAGGGGTCATGCTGGGGGTAGTGTTTTATGGTTTAGGGTAGTGCAGTGGTGTTTGGGTAGTATAGGGGGTAGTGCTGGGGTAGTGTTTTGGGTTTACGGTAGTGCAGTGGTGTTTGTGTAGTGTAGGGGGTCGTGCTGGGGGTAGTGTTTTAGGGTTTATGGTAGTGCAGTGGTGTTTGTGTAGTGTAGGGGGTAGTGTTTTAGGGTTTAGGGTAGTGCAGTGGTGTTGGTGTACTGTAGGGGGTCGTGCTGGGTTCTAGTGTTTTAGGGTTTAGGGTAGTGCAGTGGTGTTTGCGTAGTGTAGGGGGTTGTGTTTTAGGGTTTAGGGTCATGCAGTGGTGTTTGGGTAGTGTAGGGGGTCATGCTGGGGGTAGTGTTTTTGGGTTTAGGGTAGTGCAGTGGTGTTTGGGTGGTGTAGGGGGTCGTGCTGGGGGTAGTGTTTTATGGTTTAGGGTAGTGCAGTGGTGTTTGTGTAGTGTAGGGGGTTGTGCTGGGGGTAGTGTTTTAGGGTTTATGTTAGTGCAGTGGTGTTTGGGTAGTGTAGGAGGTAGTGCTGGGGGTAGTGTTTTTGGGTTTAGGGTAGTGCAGTGGTGTTTGGGTGGTGTAGGGGGTCGTGCTGGGGGTAGTGTTTTATGGTTTAGGGTAGTGCAGTGGTGTTTGTGTAGTGTAGGGTGTAGTGTTGGGGGTAGTGTTTTAGGGTTTAGGGTAGTGCAGTGGTGTTTGGGTAGTGTAGTGGTTCATGCTGGGGGTAGTGTTTTAGGGTTTAGGGTCATGCAGTGGTGTTTGGGTAGTGTAGGGGGTCGTGCTGGGGGTAGTGTTTTTGGGTTTAGGGTAGTGCAGTGGTGTTTGGGTAGTGTAGGGGGTCGTGCTGGGGGTAGTGTTTTATGGTTTAGGGTAGTGCAGTGGTGTTTGTGTAGTGTAGGGTGTAGTGTTGGGGGTAGTGTTTTAGGGTTTAGGGTAGTGCAGTGGTGTTTGGGTAGTGTAGGGGTTCATGCTGGGGGTAGTGTTTTAGGGTTTAGGGTATGGCAGTGGTGTTTGGGTTGTGTAGGGGGTCGTGCTGGGGGTAATGTTTTATGGTTTAGGGTAGTGCAGTGGTGTTTGGGTAGTGTAGGGGGTCGTGCTGGGGGTAGTGTTTTAGGGTTTATGTTAGTGCAGTCGTGTTTGTGTAGTGTAGGGGGTCGTGCTGGAGGTAGTGTTTTAGGGTTTAGGGTAGTGCAGTTGTGTTTAGGTAGTGAAGGGGGTCGTGCTGGGGGTAGTGTTTTAGGGTTTAGGGTAGTGCAGTGGTGCTTGTGTAGTGTAGGGGTCGTGCTGGGAATGTTGTTCATTTCTATGGCAAAATGAACCCCCTCATTTTGTTCCTTTTAAATGAAATGTTTTAAGTGTTACCAGTTTATTCCAATCAAGATGGCTTCAGGTGTGCCATAATTTTGTCATAAGTAAGACTGTTAGCTCTCTAGTTGTTCTTTAGAACACTCTGGGAAGCTGCAGTAGAACACAAAGGCATCAACTGACAGGCTGCTCCTGTTGAAATATAACAGGAAGATATTTGAGATCACACTTGAAACATGTCCTAATTTTTCTTTCTACAGCACTAACCATAATTTCTATGACAAAATGAACCCCATCATTTTGTTCCTTTTTAAATTAAATGTTTTAAGTGTTACCAGTTTATTCCAATCAAGATGGCTTCAGGTGTGCCATACTTTTGTCATAAGTAAGGCTGTTAGCGCTCTAGTTGTTCTTTGGAACACTCTGGGAAGCTGCAGAAGAACACAAAGGAATCAACTGGCAGGCTGCTCCTGTTGAAATATAACAGGAAGATAGTTGCGATCTCACTTAAAACATGTCCTAATATTTCTTTCTACAGCACTAACCATATTTTCTATGACAAAATGAACCCCCTCATTTTGTTCCTTTTTAAATTAAATGTTTTAAGAGTTACCAGTTTATTCCAATCAAGATGGCTTCAGGTGTGCCATAATTTTGTCATAAGTAAGGCTGTTAGCACTCTAGTTGTTCTTTAGAACCCTCTGGGAAGCTGCAGTAGAACACAAAGGAATCAACTGACAGTCTCTGCCCTTGTTGGATGTACATGTTTTACTGAGAATGTCAGACTTCATTCTCACATGACTGTGAAAGATAATGTGAATTTACAGAAAATATGCTCTCATTTTAGCTTCTGGAGCACTTTCCAAAACTCTATGGGACAAGCATGTGAAAATAGTTTTCTCTCAAACATGATTCATGATATCCCAGCAGAAGGTTTTTCACAGGGTAAAATCACCTTAGAACACACCACAATTCCTGAAATTAGTATGGTACCATCAACAAATGAATTCTAATGTAACTAAAGTCTGTTATCACCCTTTATAGTTCTCCTTTTGGTAACCCTCAAAATCTTTGATTCACTACAATGCATTTCAACGGGGTACTATCATGTATATTGGTCCCAAGATGGCTGCCAGCAATTCCAGGATGAAGTGCTGACAGCCAATCAGATCTCACAATGACATGTGTGGTTAGGCTCCGCCCAGATATATATGTGATTTTACTTTTGATTTTCTCAGGAACTACTGAACGGATTTACACCATTTAACAAAAAGGGTTCTTTCTGAACCAAGAACTACCTCTTTGCCAAATTTGGTGTAATTCCGTTCAGCAGTTCGGGCTGTAGCCGTGTCTAAAGTTTCCTATGGAAAATTGCATGGGGAAAACACGTTTTGGGACCCCCCTTTTTTCTCAGCCCCCACTTGACGAATCACCCCGAGACTTTCAGGATAGGAGCGGACCGGAGCGGGCCATAAGTTTTGAACATTTCGCGAAGATTCGTCGACCGGCGCCAAAGTTATTGGAAATAGAATGTTGTGAATTTCCTATGGAAAATAGGTACTAACTATAACTATCTACTGGCAACCGCCAGTAGATAATATATATATATATATATATATATATATATATACATACAATCACAGGCATGGTGATCTGCTGCTGACCCCAGAATGCCTCCATCACTGTGATGGCATCCATTTGATGTGAGTGAAAATCTGTGAGCTACTTCGTTGATAAAGTAGGTGGAATTGCAACCCATTCCAAATGGTAATTTTGTGAACTAACCTAATAGTACTTAGGTTGTTAAAAAACAGAATCAAATTGCAAAAAGTTAGTGCATGGGGCATGGCTTCAGCACCATCTAAGATGGCTGCCCGACCCATGTGGTCCCCCCAACTTGGAACCTTCATCACTTTTTCTGCAATCAGCGACCTACGTTGATGTGAGGAACTGGACTTCTTCAACTCCAGTCCTCCAGGGGAACACCATATCTTCAATAAGCAGCCAGGTGAAGCCTCTTTATGCTGTTTTGCTATGCGACTGCGAATGCTGAAGTAATGGAGGTCACCATTTTGTATCTCTGCTCCTCGCCGGCACCCATTTAAATGCGAATGCGGCTTCACTGACAGAGAGAGATACACACTCTCTTCTTCTGATGTATCTAATGCTTGGCCAACACTGCTAATTTTTACTTGGGCACCACACTTTTGCTGAACTCTGACAAAGCATGGACTGACCTTATCTTGCTTCCTTATACTATTTCCTTCGACATTTCTACTCATTTGGCAATACGGCGTGATTCTATTTTAAGGATATACTATTGTGAGCAATACCTCCAACTTCTGAATCACAATTCTGGTTTGGTCTATTCTGTCTACAGCTGTTGAAGATTGTATTACTCAAACAAATACCAGATGTTTTAATGCATTTTTAAATCATGTTGCTCATTATATAACATTGTGCTGATGGTCCTATCTCGAACCTGTGTATAATAACTTCATGCAACTCTAGTTCATATTTTAATACAGTGTATCACTATCTAGCCATTCCATTTAAGGCTGGTGTGTGGGTAGACTGAAGAAACCACTTTTTAATCCCAACTTCAAGAATCAGGTGAATCATAAGATATCTGCCCAATCCCTCCCGAGGAGCACCCTCCTTGATGGATAATCTAGTTCCCATTGAAATGGTGCATTCAGTGAACCCTCCTTCTGCCTCTACATCTGTTTCTTCAATAGAATCTCAATCACCCTCATCCACAAAGAAAATGCTTAAACAGGTCCTCCTTCCCTCAAATCGTCAACGTCTCCTATAACATTGGAAATTCTACTGGCTGAAATTCAAGCTCTTCATCCTTTTGTTGAGGAGTCCAACAAACACATCAAACAGCTTTATGATAAATGGACCCTCATGGAGTCAGAAATGTCTTTGGTGCCGCAACATGTTAGTGTCTTACATGATGAAACCAATAAAATTGTACTCTTGAAAAAGAGGTCCCTCAGCTAAAGAAACACTCAGAGGATTTGGAAGACAGAAATAGACACAATAATCTTCATGTGTATGGTCTTTCCGAGGGCACAGAAGGTGATGATTCTGTCTCCTTTTTTGTTTCTTTTCTTCCAAAATGGCTGGACTTACCTCTGTCCACCAATCTCAATATACAACAAGCTCACAGACTGGGTCCACATCTATCTAACTTTGTGCCTCCTTCAAAACCTTTGGGGAGTAATTCTCTTCTTTTTGGAATTTACAGACCTTCTGAAAGTTCTTAATGCAGACAAATCAAAAAAACAAATAACTTGGTCAGGTAGAATTTTTGTTTATTTCACAGTATGTCTCCAATGCCACGGCCAACAGAAAGAAGGAATTTCTTTCTCTTCGTCAGGCGTTGCTCAATATGGTCTATTCCATTCATGTCTCTTTAAGGTCACCTATCAAAATAAAACTACTTTGTATGAACAACCAGCTGAACTCAAGAAGGTCATAGACTCGCAATTGATGATCAATATGCATACAGCTGGCTTATCTACACGCTACTAGTTAACGCAATGATGTTTCTTTGCCTTGTTGCTCTTGTATGTTTCTTTATGTGGATATGGTGATATCTTGCTAATATCTCCCTCTTGGTTTCTTACAGATCCACAACATTTGTTACCCAGTGTGTTCCCTGTTCTTATGTTCAGCTCCGTTGTGTGAGTGACCCCTCGTCAGATGTGCCATCGTCATCTGTTTTGTCACAACCCCTACTTACTTTTTGTTAAATATTCAGGTATGTATTATCAGTTGTCAGTTCTTGACATGTGCTGTCTCTTTTTGGTATCTCTATTTCTACTTCTTTTCCTTTCCCAAATTTCCCCTCTTCCTTTAAGTATCCCTTCGGTTATTTTCTATATCCCCTTTCAAATGTCTTTATTTCTATATACTGTATAACACTTTTGTTCCAAATTTGTTCATTATATGATAGTCCTCATGGTTTATAAATGTTTTAATTGTTATGAAATTCAGAGTAATTTCATGGAATAGAAAAGGTTTTATTAGCCCAACCAAAAGCCAGAGAGTATTTTCCCACTTAGCCAAATTAGATCCAGATGTAGGTTTACTCCAATAAACTCATCTTAATGAGTCTGAAGCTCTGCAACTTAAATGTGGTTGGGTAGGTTGTGTTTTTGTGTCCCTCACTGCTAATAAGAAGAATGGTACTATCATTTTGTGTAAACAAAACCCTAAATCTTGTAGTACTTTCACAAGAAACAAATGGCAAAGGCAGATGGGTTATATTTACACTTTTAATCAACAATATTCCCTTATCTGTGTTCAACATATATGCCCGACACAAATTGATTTAGATTTTTGGCCTACAATCGCTCAAAAATCCATACAACATAACAATACCTATTTCATTCTAGGTGGTGATTGTAACCAAATTATGGACCCGTTCTTAGATAGACAATCCCAAGTCCAATTTTTTCCTCATACAATGCACAAGCAATTTCACTCTATTATTTCCAATGGTTCCTTTATAGACTCCGGGAGACTTTACATCCCCACTTCTTGTGATTACACTTTCTATTCTGCTACCCATGGAACTCTTACAAGATTAAATCATATTTTTGTTTCTAAATCTTTGACACAACATATAATTCAATCCTTCATTAGCCCTATTGTGCTTTCAGATCATACCATGGTCGTTACTGAGTGGAATTTGGTTCCCCCTCAACCTAAGTTCCATAGATGGTGATTCAACAACTTACTATTAAGAGATACAGAATTTTCTGCATCCTTTGCTTTATTTGCCTCTGAATTTTTCTTGATTAATGATTTTTCGACCATCCCACCTCCTCTCACTAGGGATACATTTAAAACAGCTGCTTGTGGTTTTATCATAGATTATGTTTCCAAGTAAATGAAAATTCAGAATAGAGAATACAAATCTTTATTATCCTCCATTCAGACCTTAGAACACAAATATTTATCTTCTAAATCCAATACTGATCTTACAAATTTACTAAATGCCAAATTCCAATTTAATACTCTCTCAATTAATGAGGCCTCTTCCATTTTGTTAAAAATGAATGCACGCTATTATGGTGGAAGAAATAAAGTTGGTAAACTACTGGCCAATTATCTTAAAGTGAAGAAACAGCGGTTTAATATAGATGAATTAGCTAATGCAGATGGTACTTCTTTGAATAAACACAAAGATATCTTAAATTAATTTGTTAATTTCTATAAAATGTTATAGACTCCCGAAACCCCTATACAACTTTCTCTCATTGAAGATTATTTACATCAAACTTACAACGATATTCCCTCTCCACTAGACTCTGCTTCTCTGAAGACAGATATTACTTCCAATGAGACCTCCCAAGCTCTAAACTCATAGGGAAAGGGAAAACACTGGGACCGGATGACTTTACTGTAGAATGTTTTCTACATTTCTAAAATATTCTCATCCCTCACCTGCTACTTTTATTTAATCATTTTACTGCCTCAGTGTCATAAGCCGCCTAGCTGGATCCCAGATGATTCCAATGGGGCAGCTACGCTAGTTCCTGAATCCTCCTGAGACTTGCCCTCAGTTTACAGAAGGAGACGCTGCTCTGGTGGCAAATCCCAGGGGGAGGGGGTTGGGATGGAATGAGTGTGTAGAGTCAAAGATGCTGTTGCTCGTCTACTCAAAAGCAACACTGTAGCAGGTATTCACACCAGTCTGATGAATGGTACCAGCAGATATGGTAACCATACACAAATAAATAATAAAGCTTTAGTCTAGTATTAACTATATCTCTTAAGGTATCACCTCACGAAAGCTTTTCAAATCTCAACCAACCTTTAGTTTAGTTGTTGTTTTGCGTTCATATAGATTGTCCGTAGAAGGTCCTTTATCAAAATTTTCAAAACTGTAGTGAGTATGATTCCAGCATCAAACCCACAATTAAATTTAGATGGAGTTAGCTTTACTCAAGTCCTGTCTGGCAGAGCCCAGCCAACAGTCTGCACAAGTTGAACAAAAACACTGATTACCTTTGTTTGCAGCTCGATGTTGTGACTGAGCTCAGCGTGTAGTAAAATCAAGTCTGTTAAAGTATCTCTCCTTTTCTTCTTGTTCTGTTTTCCATTGAGGTGCAGGACTAATGCAGGACATTCTTTGCAGTGAGGTCGAAGTGAGTGGATCAAGGGAGCTGGCAAAAAAGAGTCCTGGAAGCCAGGAAACAGGTAAGTGACACGCAAAAAGGCTAAGCGAAGGGGAGGAGTGTGGATGGTCTTTAAATAAGACTCTTTAGAACGTTCATAAATGTCACATTCTAATTGTTTGTAACAAGGAACAGGTGTAGATAATTAACTTGATGCAGCTTCCTTCTAGAAGGTGCTTTAGAATGTTCACAAAGGTTGTGTTCTAATTGCTTACAGCAAGGAACACGTGCAGGGGATTAATTTTATGAGGGATGTCTTCCGGAAGGTTCACGTTGAGGCCATCTATGCTGGTTGCTTAATGCTTATTCTGGTGGATTTTCTGTATGTTTCCGTGGCGCCTGAAACATGACCTTGCATATGTATGGTAAAACATTTGTAAAAACTATTAAGCCTTTTCAAGCAAACCGGGGAACACCAGCTGCAGCTAGCTACTACCGACAGCATGCAATATGGTCAAAAGTCAGGGTACAAGACGTTTGTTCATTCATAAATCATTCATAAGTGCTAGGAGGAATGATATGAGTCATGCCGGTATATTGTAATAGTCAAGAGAGGTGAGCTGTGGCAAGCATTCTGACACTCAGGATCTACCTCAGGTACTTTCCAAGAAGCCACAATATGTCTCAATCATAGGAAAGGGAAAGACCCCTATCCCGGTAAAAAGTATATACCTATCTCCCTAGTAAATGTAGATTATAAGATTTTTGCAAAGCTCTTGGCTCTTTGTTTAGAAACTGTTCTTCCACATCTTAGTGTGAAGAAGTAGTCCGGTTTCATAAAAGGTAGATTAGTGACTGACAATACTAGATTATTTCTTAATGTATTCAGTAAAGCTCCTCTTCTTAAAACTCCATTGGCAGTGATAACAATAGATGTAGAAAAGCATTTGATAGGATCAACTGGGACTTAATGTTAAAATCTTTCGCCTGGCATGGTTTTGGTCCTAAAATAATTGCTCCTATCTCTCTATTATATCAAGTCCCACTGGCACCTGTAATGGTTAACAGTATAGTGTCTTTATATTCTCCTCTGCAACATGGTGTTTGACAATGTTACCCTCTTTCTCCGTTATTATTTGTCCTTGCTCTTGATCCCTTCCTGTCCCGTATTTATCCAAATCCGTCCATGTCTGGTTTCCCATATGAGGATAGTCAACTAAAATAAGCGGCTTACAAAGATGATGTTCTTCTATTTCTCTTGCACCCTGAGAACCCCTTACCTGCATTACTTAATGAGATAGCTCTTTTTCTACGGTTTCATGTTATAAAATCAATAAGGAAAAAACTGAAGTTCTTCTGTTAAATAAATATACTTTTAAACAACCCTTCATAGAAGCTGGTTCTCAGTGGGCGTCATCCTCTAAGATTAAATTCTTAAGCATTTGGTTTACAAGTACAGTACAGGATTCAATTGCTGTCAACGTTAAAGAACATTTTACTAAAATCGAAAAATTACTTTCCTCATGGAATCCCCTATATTTGTCTTGGTTGGGTCATCTGGATTCCATAAACATTTTATTTCTCCTCTTTTGCTCTATACTATTTCTATGCTATCAATACACATTCCCAAAGCCACCTTTAGAAAACTAAATACAGTGCTTACAGAATTCTTGTTGAACAACATGAAAGCAAGGATTTCCTTAACCCTCTTACAAAAATCAAAACTTGAAGGTTGTATTAGTCAAGTCAAGTCAAATAATCTTTATTCAGTTTTCAGAAATAAAACCATAAAAGATAAATACATTAAAATCATATAAAACAGTATAAAAAAGCATCACATATCTACGTTACAAGGTCAACAATTGCCATTGCCCAAACATACCAAAAAACACAAGCACACATATTTCATATGCAAAAACTATTTTGTAAGAGTCAAAAGGAAACCGAAACCACAAACTAGTGCAGACAAACCATTCAATTAAGAAATAAAAGCATAGTACATCCCTCTCACTGTAAAGTGACTTGTGCATATGTAAACAAGTATCACAAAGTGCTAATGTGATTATAGAACATTGGGGCATATTAGCAAGACCCACGTTAAAATTATCGCCGTTTTAGAGACAGGAAACTGCCGCTAAAACGGCGATAATGGGCTTGCTAATATGCGTTATGGAATTCCAATAGAAGCCCATGTTAGATGTCCTGCACATCTAACCTGGGCTTCTATTGAATTCTATAACGCATATTAGCAAGCCCATTATCGCCGTTTTAGCGGCAGTTTCCTGTCTCTAAAACGGCGATAATTTTAACGTGGGTCTTGCTAATATGCCCCATAGTTTCATAAATTCTCACCACATACTATATTTACGTACACAAGGTAACATAAAGTGCCCTATGCATTGTGCTATCATGATACCCATTCAAGAATATTTGCATTCTTACCACATATATGGAGGCTATTTGTTTATTTCCCAACTAAATTTCTCAAACGAACAGCAGTGGAAACTAATTTGTAGACCATCATATAGATGTGTTCTGTGTGTAGGAGTTGTAAGTGAAACAAAGGTAGTCTACACCTTCTTATATTCAGGAGTTTAAGTAGCAGGATTTAGAACTCTTTCCTGGGCACAGTATATAATTTACAGAAAAAGAAATGCAATGATGTCTGATTGGAGGATGAGTCACAGGGGAAAGCTTCCAATTGGGTATTACTGTATGTATCATGAGGGTAGGAAACCAAAAGGTGGACCAAGACAAACCTAAACTTAGCCTTGGCCAGAAAGAATCTTTGCATATGGGTAAGTAGAAAGGTACGATATGGTTCCATAAGTTCTGTGGTAACAAGGAGTGATATTCCCTTACCATCTTCTTACCCATTTCTGTCTGGTGATGTTGCTATTCATGTGCAGTTAGAAAATATTGTTTTAGTTGTACTTTGGAGGTAGTGGCCATTATCAGAGGTTTCTGATAGTGGTCCTCTCTTACTGGCACGGAAAGCTGCTCCTTTATGTATCTCAGCCAGGTAATATTCTGCACATTATCATAAAACATACAATACTTCATTATGGTTTGATTTAGAAAGATTATTTGTTTGGACTAAATTGCTCTCCACAGCATTAAAGGTGCAAGTTTAATTCGTTCACGTAGGGGCACTATGCCTAACTCCTTATGACACAGGGTTCTGGGCAGACTCTTTGGGACTGACAAAAGTCTTCTCAGGAATGTATTTTCAAAAACCTGGAGGTTAGAAACATCACAATATCCCCATAGTCTGGCTCCATATATAACCATGGAGGCACAGCATGCTGTATAGACATTTACTATGGCATCCAAGGGTTTTGACCCCAGCTTCTTAGCAAGTCTAAAAATGGCCTCAGTGGCTTGATCGAATCTTGACTTTCTAATTTTAGTCACATGTAACCATGTGCCTTGCTGGTTGAAAGGTATTCCAAGGTATGAGAAAGTTGGTACTTGTAGGAGTTCTCTGTTAATGTAATGTGTTTTTAAAATAGATCGGGCTTCCCAACTACCATTACATGTGATTTGGTAGTGTTTGTTTTTAATCCTAGCCTGTTCATAAATAAATGTAATCTATGTAAAGTTTTTGTAGGCCAACTCCCTTTCAAGATATTAAGATGCAGTCATCTGCATAGAATAAGGCTGGTAGTCTCCTGGTCCCAACCCTCGGTGTATCTGCCTCCCCTGCATTTAGATACTCCTCAAGGTCACTTATATAACGACAAAATAAGTATGGGGCTAGTACATAGCCTTGCCTCACTTCGTGTTTCATAGAGATTGGGTTGGTAAGTTCTCCATTTATACCATATCTTACACGCCCTGTCACACCCTTCTGCATCTTGGCAAAGAAGAATACCTTAGGAGGTTCAATGCCCAATTTCAGCATATTTTCCCAAAGTTTTCCCCTGTCTACTCGGGCAAATGCTGAGGATAAGTCCATAAAGTCTAGATGGAGGGTACCACTTTTCACCACTGTGTATTTAGATTTAATCAAGTGGAGATTGAGGCATTGTTCCACAGTCCCAATACCTTGTCTAAACCCATACTGCACATCAGTAAAACACCCCTTTTCCTTCACCCAAGACTCCAACCATTCAAGAAGGATTCTGCCCATAAGCTTGCTTGTGGTGTCAATCAATGAGATCAGCCAGTAGCTTCAGGGATCTGTTCTATCACCTTTTTAAAATATGGGTACTATATTGGCTGTTAACCAAGAGCTTTGGGGCCCCACAATAACTGCACCTCTCAGACATTCCTGAGTAATGGTGCCCATAAGTCAGGATTAACTAAAGAAAAAAGGTCCAGTAGTGCCCCATCGGGGCCAGGGGCCTTAATTCTTGCATTACGTTTTAGTGCGGTTTTAACCTCCATGTAGGGGGGTAGGGCTATCTTCATACCACCGGTAAGGTGGTATTAATTTTCCACATTTTAGTAAATATCATACTGCATTCGATTTACACCAAGCTTCCCTTTCGATCTCCGATTCTACCTCATCTTTCTCTCTTCTTCATTCCTTTTCTCCAAACGAAACTCTTACTTTCCCTTCTAAATCCTCTATCATGTCCTCTTCTTTTCCTAAACATACTCACTACCTGAAAAAATACACTTTTAATCCCACGTTATTGTCTCTTTCTATTTTTCTGTCTATGTCTATATGGTATAATAAACTGGTTAAGATCCTTAGCATAACAATTTTTGGGTGATCTTGGAAGAACAATGTTATTATGAGGATAGAGAAACTATTTGAAAATGATATTCCTCTCTCTTTTCCTCAATTTAGGCAGACATTTAAGTGCCCTCAATCTTTTCATACACACTTTTCTCTGCTTATAAATGCTGTCTTGGATTCTCTGGCAATAAGTTTTAGATGCTCTGACTGGAGCTGCGGTTCAGCAGACCCAGATACCTGTCAGCTGGTCAGCAGTGAGCAGAAGTGTGAATGCTGCAGGTGAGGCGGCAGGAGTCTTTGATGCTCTTTTAATCATGCGATAAGTGCTCCCAAGTCCGGTGGCAAGTCCTGGGTGGTTGAATCGATGCTCTGTTTTCCAGGGTCACAACCTGCTACTCTTCAGTGTCACACGTTGATCCAGGGCAACAGCCCTTATCTTGTTTTTTTATTTTTTTTATTTATTAGGTTTTTTGAAGTGTACAAAACCAATACAACTTCAATTCCATCATATTATCTAATCATTTCATACATAATAGTCATTGCACTACGCCACATATTTAGTATCAGATTGTTGTGTAGCCATGCTATTTATATTTATAATAGAGAGCAGGTTACAGTAGTTTAGGTTTCAGCCATTGTCGTCAACAGGTATGCAGTAAATGGGCCCTATATATCTCTGGGTCTCGAGGGCTGTGCGATATCCTCAGCATACTAGTCTTTCTTCCACATATCAAGTTTGGGGACTATTCTCCCACCCCAGTGAACAGCCACCCTTCTTTCTCAAGAGTGGAGTCTGTCTCTGTGAATTCAGGAAGTCTTCTAAATCTATGAATCTCCCTCCTGGTTAGGGGTCCCCCATCATATTCAGTCCTGCCTTCTATAGTTTTGACAATGCCCTGGGTTCCTGTCTGACTGATAATGCCAGATGGTATAATTGAGGCATCACTGGAGCATACAACGGGGATTTGCCCACCCGAATGCTAAGTGCTTCCTAGGCCCTCATAGTGCTTTGTATGGTGTTTATTTCTGCCGATGTCACATCTATGTGAGTATTGGGTAATATGGCCTTGAGAAGTATGGGATATGCACTGTCACTCTCTATCATTATGTGCGGTGTATATTGAGGGGGTAGCACCAATAGTATGCGAAGTGTGCTTGTGCACAAATGTAACAAAGATGCAGATCTGTGGCTCCAAACCCTCTTTGTACATATGGATGGGTGAGTGTGCTCCACCTAATTCTAGGCTGTTTCCCTGCCCAGGCGAGGGTTATCATGTAGGATTTGAGGGTCTTGCTGAAGGTCAGCGTCAGGTTAAGGAGCATATTTATAAACATGTATAGGAACTTGGGGAGCATGACCATCTTCCTAACCGCTACTCTATCAGCAAACGACAAGGGTAGGCATGTCCACCTGGACACTTGGTCTTCTAGACTCAGGATTGCATTGCCATAGTTCCACTGGGATAACTATTATCCGGTCTCTATGCACCTATATGCGCAGATATTTAATAGGGTCTGTACACCATTCCAGCGGGAACTCTATGGCATGTGGCTCAGTGCTCGGAGTCAAGGGAGAAACATTGTACGATTGCTGTGCATATTCCTTCTTGGAATACTGCATCAAGCAGGGCTGCGGCCAGTAGCCTCCACTGAAATTGCACAGGCATGTGTTTGGGAATGGCAACCATTAAGAGCATTGGGGCATGATTCAAGAGTGTTTTCCGCATGTGTCTGGCATCTGTTGCCCAAGTGCTCACCTCCCTCGTCACCAGCCAGTAGTCAAGTCTGGACCATGTGTTATGGACTGAGGATTTGAAGGTGCCCTCTCTGTCCTCAGGGTGTTGTGCCCTCCATATGTCTATGAGTCCGTAATCTTCCATACCCTCTTGGAGTATTTTGGCAGATTGTTTACCCTGCACGTCTGTTGCCTCAGACCTGTCTACTGTTGGATTTAAGTATATGTTAAGGTCACGCCCCCAGATGATAGCAGTAGATTTCAGTGCATGTAAATGACACCATACTTTAGTATAAAAGCCAGGCTTACCTACATTGGGACTGTAAACGTTTATAAGGATGATAGCGGTGCCACACAGACTTCCCTGCATGATAGCATACCTCCCCTGATCATCAGTTTCGGAATGTGTGATCATGAATGAATTTCCCCTCTTCATCGAAATAAAGATGCCCCTAGAATAGGATGAATCGAAGGAAGCTATCCGGAATCCTGCCCATTTCGACCCCAACGTCTGTGCCTTGTGTGGTGTGAGATGTGTTTCTTGGAGTAGTGCAACTTGCACATGGTGCTGGTCCAGATAGGCGAAGACTAACTTTTTTGGGGTTATTAAGGCCTTGCCCATTCCATTTGAGGAAGTTAATACATCCAGTACTTTAGGTCATTGGGATTGAGTATTTCTATGGAGTTGGATGCACACTACAGCCGGCCTGCTATGGTGCAGCATCACACACAAAGTGTTTGTGGCATATTGATGGAATTGTAAACAATGATCATAATTTCCTCCCACCACCCACTTCAGCATCCCAACCATGCTAAAGCCATCCGTGTAGTTAACAAAAGTAACAGCAAGTAAACAACCTAAAAAAGGCAGCAGTCAAAGACAATTCATAAAATCATTTTGTAAAGTCATGTGGGATGCAGCCTAGTGGGTCAGCTAGAGCCCAATATACCCTCCAGGTGGACGGAGGTGGCCAGGAACTGGACTGAAAGCAGTCAAGTAAATCAGTAGCTCATCTGGGGCAAATGCTTTAAATCTATGAATGAGAGTTCCGGCTCTGCGAGTCTATGAGTAGCCAGGTGGTTTCAAAGTCAACAAACAAGAGTACGTGACATATGCAGCATATCTCAGCCACCGTACTTGGTTCAGGTCCTCGCTGCAGTTCAACAACGGTGTCTTTTACATTCAGTACAGGGGGGATTAGGAGTTATCAACAAATATGGTTCCGTAGTGACACTGGATATATACAGTGCTTTAAATGGGGAAACAATAAGTGCAGGTACTCATTAAAATGAGATAGAGGTGTAGTGAGGGGGCGGGGCAGGGGGCGGGGCGGGGGGAGGGGCTGAGGGCAAGACATGATGATACTTAACAACTTCTATATTAGTTGCACATACCAAAACACATGAGAAATGTGTTTATATAAACAAAGCAGGTTAACTCTTTCCACAAAATGAAGGAGAAATGCAATAATATGTTAACATTTCCTTTTTTTGCAATAGTTGCACCTTCTTAATGTCATACTGTTAATTGCTGTTTGGCACAATACTATATATTTTTGAGCCACCGAGTAGGAAGAAACTGAAAATACCCCCACATCGCACCAAAGCTATTATGGCACCAAGCACATGAAGCAACTCATCATGACCCTCCCCAGAAGATATCTCTTGTCTCTTCCATCAATCTATCCATTCATCCTTTCATCCTACCATTTACCTGCTGATGTCCACCATTTAACCTTTACATTCTATTGTCTATTCAGTCTTTCATCAGTCATTCAGTTTTTCACCATTACGTCTATCCACCCTTCATATCCACACCTATCCATCCATCCAGCTCCAAACCTATCCATTCATCCTTTCACTCATCCATCTCTTTATCCACCCTTTCCCTCATCCATCAATCCTTTCGCTCATCCATCCATCAACCCTTTCACTCCTTTATTCCATCCACCCTTTCACTCAATCCGTCCTTTCACTCATCCATGATCCACCCTTTCATCCATCCTCCCTACCTTTCATTCATCCATCCAATCTTTCACTTATCCACCCATCATCCGCCCTTTTATCCAATCATCCACCCTCTTTCACCCATGCATGCTTTCACTCATCCATCCCTCTATTCATCCATCCATCCATCTATACATCCACCCTTGCTCACTCATCCATCCACTCACTCATCCACTCACCCACCCACCAACCCTCCCTTTTACGTTATTTATGAATATTTGTCGCCGAGCAGACATGTCCAAACAAAGTGCCACACATTTTCTTTAAAATACCTCCTGAGAGTGTTTTGATTCTCTCTTTCTTTCATTTTTTTCTTACAAAAACAGGCATACACACAAACATAGCAGACACACAAAAGACTCGGGTATGATAAAAGCCATCTTTTCTCTTCACCTACCATGGCTTTTTTAATTGTCACCAGGGCCGGACTGGCCGTAGCCTGATTGCCACTGCCAGGGAACTGACATGATTCCTGTGCTTGCAGGAAAGCACAGGATAGTGTGAATGTGATTGACAGCACAGGGCCTGAATGGACCCTGCTCTGTCAAGCACAGCGTGATGGTGAGCACCCGGACATTATTCAAATGAGCCCTGCTGAATAGCTCAGCTGGGGCTCAGATCGGGGCTACAGAAGCGACGCCTTAGCTGCCAGAGACATGTTCCACTCCTGCTCACCAGCACAGCCAATGAGCCTACCTTTTCTTGTCATGAGTACCGGTACTCTCCAGGGCAGTAGAGAAGTGCCGGTACTCAGAGCGATAAATCTAAGAAGTACCAGTACTCAGTACCGGTGAGTACCGGCCCATTTAAAGCACTGGATATATACCATCAGCCACCTTGCCCCCACCTTTAGGTATCCACGGTGGCTGAATCAGATCTCAGACCGTTGCGCCGCATCTGTGATATCGACTTACCGAAGTCCATTTCCTGCTTTCGGTGCAGTGAATGTTTTTTGTACACCTCCACATTCGACACAAAGGCAGGAGGGGTACGGCATTGGTAGGTCACTCCTGCTGCCTGTAGCCTCTTCTTCACTTGGAGGAATTTGCGCCGAGCAGACTGCCCCGCCATCGTGAAATCCGGGTAAAGTGCAACATCATATCCTTGGTATTGCATTGTTCCTTTTGCCCTGGAGAGGCAGTGGATTGTGTCGTAGTCTCGATAATTCAACAGTTTGGCGAGGATTGGTCGCGAAGGAGTGCCAGGGGGCAGAGGAGTCGACAATGATCTGTGAGCTCTTTCCACTATCATCACCGCAGATAGTTGCTCAGTTCCAAAAATTTCCCGTAATATAGCCTCTACGTAGTTTTCCAACCGGATGGTGTTGGCAGACTCAGGGATGCCCGTAATGCGCAGATTACTATGCCACAATTGGGCTTCTAAGACTTAATTTTTGGCTGGTATCACAGCCAGCACTTTTCCCATGTTGAAGCATTTGGTTGTGGCTGTCTGTATATCATCTTCTGCAGTTGATATTCATTGCTGGGCAGCCACGAGTCCTGTCGCTTGCTTGTCAAGTTTTATCGTCATTTCTTAAATTCAATGTATCTATTTTTCCATCTATTGACTGCAGGCTCTGCTGCATGGCTCGTAGCGTGGCCTCCAAGGATGGAATGCTCTGTAGCTGCAGCTGCTGTTCAAAGTCCGATAGTGCATGCTGCTGAGGTCTGGATGTGGGCTTGGTCTCAAAATTAAGGCGGGACTGCTGCCTGTCTGTTTTCCCCATGATACTCGATGCTGTAGTGTTTATATGGGCAAGTGTGTGTGGACCTAGGTAGTTATCTCTCAGCAGTATGTTGACATCGACAGAGCCACAGCAGGGGGTTCACTCAGCGCCCACCCCCCACTGTTCGCCACACTAGGACTCTGTGCAACATGGGGAACACAGACCCCTTACTCATCCACTCTGCCATACACACTCTGCTTACCTGCCAACTGGGAGCCGGGTATCCGGGGAGCTGTGCAACAGCCCTTATCGCCACCATAGCCCCCACCTGGCATACAAGGGTCGTGAACAGCACACCAGGCCAATGGCCCCTACGGTTCACAAAACTGGATGGGCAATAGTCCATTTCTCATCACACATCTACACCCAGACTTCATCCCTTATCTTCACTGCAGCCACTCACTTGGCATATGAGGGTCGAGAGCAGCATGGACCCAAAACTCACACTTTGCTTTGGGGATTTAGTTGAAAAGGAAATCCACTGAACCTTACTCCCTCAGGCACTCTCCTCAACCTCAGAGGGTCCTGTGGTCTCAGCACATCGGCAGACACTGGTGCACCAGGTTCAGCGGTGAGTTGTCTTGATTCTCCTGGATGATGGCCCCTCAACCAGCAAGGAGACTAGCAGACCATAGTCCCCAGCACTGGTCACAACAGGTGGATGCTGTGCTGAGCTTCTCCATGTTGATGCTGATGTGCAGCTCCAGTTTGAAAATGTTGAATGGCTCAAGCTCCCCTTCTCATAATCTCTTTCCAGGCACAGATGTGATTAGTGTCTTAGTCTTTGAAATTCGTTTTGTGGAAAGTGCTCACTTTGAAGTGCCCACTCCTCTGTCCTGTCCTTTATCCAATAAGCAGTCTGTCAAAGTAGACACAACTCCACTCTTGATAGCCCCACAACACAGGCTATTGGAGTGACTAGAGGGTAACACCTGGATCTCTGTCCAGGCCCGTAACCAGGTTAATATGTTTGTTCGGCATGGACCTCACAGGTGTGTATGCAGGTTTGTATGTTTTGAGGGGTGTGACAGCTTACATTAGGAGTTTGGGCAAGGGATGGCTGAACGTTTGCATGAAATTCACCTCCCCAGGGTCCTGGGATGTCTTGAGACACTATATTAACATGTTGAATTGCACTTACATTTTTATGAGTAGTTTACCTCACGGAATATTTTGGAACTATAACAGAGAATGGTGCATTTTAACAATATTCCAGGAATATTATATAAAATTGCACAGACTTTTTATGTGATTGGACTTCTCTCTCAAAAAAATCCTGATAAATCTGTTGCAGATTGTACTTTTAAAGCCTGATGATCCAGTAATTTTGGACAAAATTGGAAGCAAATTAAATGCATTTTTAAATGTCACCCTAGGATTCTACCACAAGTGTGAAATCAAATCACGTACTATACTATAAATGTCAGAAGTTAAACAAGCAGAAAAGGAGAGTTATCATTTCAGACTGTGCCAGAGTACTCTGGAACACTATTTCTCACTAGAAGATTATCATGCAAGTTCCTGTGAAAAACTGTTATACTGAATACAAAATATTGGATGCACAGTAGATTGTTATATATGTACAATAGAAAACAAAGAAAAAACATTGTCTCTCCGAAAGAAATCACAATCAAGAACCCCATGCAATCAGCAATATTACCAAACAATGCTGATTGCTATTTGTAGTACCAGTTAATTGCTCATTGCAATTATACTCTCGTATTTGGGGCAATCCATTATATACCAGGCCGCATCCAAAATATAAAACTGTGGTTCCCAAACAATCAAAGCTGATAATAGGATGTTTAAAGTTTCAACCTGTCAAGCATGATGTTCAAGTATATCATATGTGCCCTCAATATGTTAGCTTGTCATCGATAATGACTAATGCTCAAATATGTGAGGCTGCTTACTATACAAGAGGACTGCTCACTTAGGTACACATGAACGTTTGTGATGTTGTTTAGCATGCTGGGGCATTGCACTTGTTGCAGTGCCCTCGGGCTCATGCTTTGTAGTAGAATTATGGCAGTGAAATATAATACCATACCTGTATGTAATATACTCATGGTCATGCTAGAATTCCCACAATCTTGAAAGCATATGTCCCTGTAACTTTATTTTGCTGTACCTATTTCAATTCTGAATTTTCCCTGTAAAGCACAAATGTCCATCCTTTTTCCCCACACAGCCCTAGAATAGTAACTTTCAGTGCTTCCTAGCATCTAAAGCCTCAGTGCCATAACGGTTTGTTCTTAGCATCAGTATGTTAAGCTCAAATACCCCCATGCAGAGCATAGATGTCCATTTTGGTATCAATTTTCAAAATATCCATGGTATGTAGTGTCACATGACTAAGTTGTACTCATCATTGTGTGTTCCATTTTCAAGCAACTATTAACTCCAGTCTCTAAATGACTGGAAAACGAGTGAACAACAGAGGCTACTAATGCATTAAATACATATGAATTGTTACTGCTAGTGGAGATTGTGGTCATCTCAATTCATATTGAAAAATCCAAGGCACAACATGTTCTCCTCTACACTCTCTAGCAACACAGAAAGGCACCCAAACTAGCTGCCATTCCAGCTGCCCTATAGAAATGCTGGTTGACTGGCAGGCAATTAAGACCATGGAGGGAGTTGCTATGCTTTGTTGGACCTTACAAACAGTAGAAGGGGCACTATACTTGTCATTAACAGTAAAGCACTTCTCAGCAGTGCTGCGATGCATTGAATGGAAGTAGCACTGCATTTCCATTTGAATTAGGACACAACATATAATATTTCTCCTCAAGGTTGCTATGAGGAAAGCGGTTTATTATATGGTGTTGTTGTGAGACCTCATTGTGTAATAAACTCAATACCTGTACTTGGTCCACTCAGATTTGTTTGAAAATCCTTAGCTCAACCCTAGGTAGCTGTGGCTCTGAGCAGTGAGGTGTTATCAAAGGAACATGTGTAAAGCATTAAGAAGTACCAAAGCAGTTAAATGGGAAAAAGCGTGCTCAATAAAAATCTAGCACCAATTTATAAAAATTAGGCTGCATTTTTATCTTCTATAAACACCTCCATGACAAAAATCTATCGGAAGGGTTCAGGAGATATGAATTTTTAAAGGGACAATAAATCACTGCTTCTTCATTCAGTCTAATAAATCTTTGTAATGGACCATGCTTTGCAAACTTTGGAACACTTTTATAAAGTTGTAAATTACTACTCTGGTCTGCAGTGAGTGACCTACTCCAGCAGGCAGCGAGTCACAGAGGCCGGAGAGGCCTGGTAGAACTGCTACCTCATAGCCGAAGCAGTCTCTAGTACAGTTCATGACTCCTGGGCAAACCACTACATACTTTAATGGAGTGGTCCTGATGCAAGGCATGCAGAATGCTGAAGACGCTAAAGGATGCTGAGGATCTTGATCTGGTGACGGAAGTCTTCCTGGGTCTACTCCTTGATCCACGAACACAATGTGTTGACTTTGGCCACAGGGGTCGATGTCCCTTGAAGTCCATTTGTAGTCCAGCCAAAAACTAGTTGCCACTGGTCTTCTGTTCTCCGTTATAGCAAAACGAGTAGTTCCCTTTAACTGATGATAACTTACTTGCCGGGTGACAAAACTGCACCTCGATGACTCGTCTGGGTCCTACAGAAAGAAGTGCAACATTTGAGGGTCGGGACTTGGTCTCCCAGGCTACATGTTGGCAGTCAGCGGCAGGTATTCTTGGCTATCAACTCACCCCGGCAGGCTTTGTCAGCTTTTGTAGCCCTGTAGCTGTAACAGGAAGTGAGCCAACTTACTCTTGGAGCCACTTCTTCCAACTGAGGCTTGGGGATGATTTTTCCTTGAGCAGGGTGCCACAGGCACAGTCTTCTCTTTGCTTTTGCAAGGAGTAGCAGATGCAGCCCAGTCTTGGTACGGCAGCTCTTTGCTGGTCCAGGGAACAGCAGGGCAGTCCTTTTTTGGTCCACTCTTCAAGACAGACATGATCTAAAGTCTGGGTGCCAGAGGAACCACTTTTATGCCCACAGGGGATGTGGCGACTACTAGTGAATGGGCTACCTGTGATGACTTCCTATGAAATGTGGTATCCACCTTGCCTAGACTGAGCCATTCTGTCAACTCCCAAATTGGCAGAACCCTTCTCTTGCTGTGTGCAGTTCCCTAGCTCACCTCAGAGGTGTGGCAACCTGGGGACCATACACCTATGGAATAAAGTCTGTTTCGCCACAGCTTCCCCCTCTCTGTCTTTGACGCCAACAAGTCTTCAAGAACAACAGAGCAGTCCTTTGCATGTGTATCCAACATTTGCCCTTCAAAGGCAGCTATAATAATTGTGTGCTTCTTATGCTTCTGCTCCCCTAAATTACACATATTGGTTAAGGAATAAGCATTAAAATCTTTGATTTAACTAGATTTCCATCCATTCACCTGGAGACTTTTATGACTCAGCTAAATTATGGAAATCTATGCAAATTAAAGGAGGAAACTTATGGAACCTAAATGTCCACATTTATTCTATGAGTGTAGTGAACTGAGTTTACAAGCCTGCATGAGTAAATTGTGCACATACATAAAAGTCACATAGACCTTTATGTATGCCACTGTGAATTTTTCCTAAATTAACTATGAGAACAATGCACCTTCAAACCTTCATGTATAAATGGCATGTCTATATAAGGCTCAAAGTTCATTAGGGTAGATATACATACATATTACTGTGTACACATGTTTGGATCCCTGTCTCAAGATAATTGTGATAGATGGCCTTGCAGGAGCAGATTTAGTGATCGTAGATGGAAAAGTTTGTCTTTCTAGAACTCTTCCTTTATCAGTGCAAGTCAGCTGTTGCTCCACTTCTTGCATGCGGTACTTATTCAGAGGTGATTGCATTTGTTTTTAAATACCAAATTTGACCTGCCAGCATTGCCTCCTGAGAATATAATTGAGGGGGGCACAGAACAATACAAGCTGGCTGGTCCCTCACCGCTACGGCCCTGTGTCAGCCTCACTAATTTAAAATGTTACAAAGTTCCTCATTCCAATTCTTTGTGATTTCCCTATCAGTCGCATATTCTACCTGAGATGTGTCCCGCCCCACTGACAAGTGACCCTTTCAGAATTAAAGAATATTTTTAAAGTGCACAAGAGAGCATGGCTTTCCCATTCTCCAGTGTGTTCGTCCCATTCAGCTCTCAGGAATACAGGCACTCCATAAATCTGTCTATGACAGCTTCTCGACCTCCACAAGACTTTCTCAAGACTCTGGACTTCCCATATTAAACCCACAGGTCTCTTGTACCATGCACAGGCTCACATACATCACAGCACACATACACACACACACCCCTCCTGCACAGCGCTACATGCTAACATCATGTAGGACAAGGGTGAATTTAGCACACAGCAGTGGAACTTTAAATGAGTGGGTGGGTAGGCCTCACTCAGGTAAAAAAGGCCTGTTCACTCTACTGATCACTATTATAAAAACATGGTATGCTGCTGTAAGAAATGGGGTTGATGTTTGAGCGGGGTAAAACCCTACTCAAGCATGAACCGCAATCACGGTGAAGTCACAACCAAACCCTAAATTAACCTGTGCTCAACTCTCGGGTAGCATGACACATATCAGTCAGGCTTAACTCAGAAGCAATGTGTAAAGTATTTGTGCAACACTTCAAACGGTAACAACAAAACTTTAATTTTTAATAACTGAAACAAGACCAAAACAACTTAAATCCAATCAGTAGATCTGGAGTATGCAGGTTTAAAGATTTCAGTGAAAATAGCGCTAAAAAGCACAAAGTGCCAACTGTGGATATCTGGTTGAGCCTGACTGGGACCAAGTGACAACTTCAGGTTGACCACGATGGAGCGCAGGCCAGCTACATGGACCCAGTTAGGCCCACTGAACAAGGGTACCTTAAGTCTTGGTGAGCTTTGAGAGGTCCTACACCGAGGATGCGTCGCAAAGCCATAGCAATGCGTCAGTTTCGATTGGCTGTGGGGCCGTGATGTGAGGTGCTGTGTAGTTGTCAATGATCCCATCAACAAGGGCTTGCGATGCGAAATTCAGCATTGAGGATGCACCACGCAGTCGATGCAGTGTGTAGGTTCTGAAGAGTTTTGAGGCTGCCATTGCGAGAACCTGTGCCATCATCTTGGCTGCCATTGCGAGAGATTTGTTTAGGGAGGGCCTGCGTCAGTGAAGCTTCACCCAGTGGCAGTTCTGATGCGGGTGCCAATGTTGATGAAGAGTCCAAGGCTGGGAGAACTCTTGCAGCAGAGGCAATGCATCAGATCTGCTCGGGTTGTGCCGATGAACAGAGTAAACCTGGGCGTAGTTCGCGTAGTAGCGCTACGCGTAGCTACGCGAAGTGCACTTCGCACTACACAAGTTACGCGTAGCTACGCGAACTGCGTAGTGTGGTAGGAAAATGCTGTTCGCACTGATTGCACAGTGCCGGATGCTTGTCCGCACTGTGCAATCATTGCAAACGGCATCTTGCACAGTGCAAGCGGTCGTTTTCTGCCGCTCGAGTAGATTTGTACTCGAGCGGCAGCTTTCTCAATGCGGACTGGTAGTTTCTCATCGCGAGCGGTCGCGAGCTTACGCGACCACTCGCAATGAGAAACCTGACCTCCCCGCGTTGAGAATCTCGCCGGGAGGTTTATTTCCACGCTCGCGATCGGCAACTTGATGTTGCTGATCGCGAACGAGGAAAAAGTCTCGCCGGGATGTTGATTTTGCTCGCTCGCGGTCCCCAACTTGACGTTGAGGACCGCGAGCAAGCAAAAAATGCCCACTACGCTACGCATTTTTGCACTGTGCTACGTGCAATTTGCGTAGCTCATAGTAGCGCAAACTACGCACGCTCCGCGAGCGTAGCGTAGTACTACGCCCAGGGTTAGAACAGAGGTGATGTATTTGTTGTGCTTGGGTTTATTGAACAGAGGTGATGCATTGGTTCTGCTGAGTCCACAGATGGCCTGGCTGAGCATCGTTAGACCCACTTCCAAGTGGGTCCAGGACTTTTAGAGACTTTCCTTTGAAGTGCACGTGAATCCTGCCTTCCTTGCCCTGGCTCCAGACTAACTACAAGGGATATGCAGCCCATTGTGTGGGGACAGAACACAGCCTATTCAAATGTGAGTGGGGCTGGACACAGCTACTCCTCATCCTGCCAGTGACGGCTCATCCAGGAACAACTAAGCTCTGTATTGTGTGTGGCTGTCTAGGAATAATACTCCCAGTCATATGACCCAGAGACAGGCTGCAGGAACCAAATGGCTAAGGCAGGAAAATGCCATCTTTAAAAAAATGGTAATTTCAAAATTGCAATTAAAAATCCAACTTTAATATGAGAGGATTTTTCATTACAATTCCAAAGACACCAACCATGAACTGGTCACCTGTTCCCATTTATAAGTTACAGCTTATTAAAAGTAATAAGGTAACTCCAATGAGATCCTATGGGAGAGGTAGGCAGTGGAGCAGTGAAAAATGAATTTACGCGTTTTTCACTACCAGGACATACAAAACTTAAAAGTATAAGTCCTATTTTTAAATACACTGCACCATGCCTTCTGAGCTGCTTAGGGTGTCTCCTAGGTGTGTATTATATGTATTAAAAAAGAACATTTGGGCCTATTGAAATGGTAGTTTAAAACTGCGCACACAGGCTGCACTGGAAGGCCTGGGACACGTTTGAAGAGGTTACGTAAGTTGTTGGCACAATTGGTGCTGCAGGCCCACTAGCAGCATTTAATTTACAGACCCTGGGTACATGTAGTACCACTTTACTCGGAACGTATACGCAAATTAAATGTGCCAATTGGGTGTAAGCCAAGGTTACCATTTAAGGAGTGAGCACATGCACTCTAGCAATGGTTAGCAGTAGTAAAGTGCACAGAGTCCTAAGGTCAGCAAAAACGAGATCAATCAAACATAGCAGGTGTGAAGACAAAAGGTTTGGAGGAAGACTAAGGCTGACAGGTCTAAAAACTGCCCTCACCATGCTCATGCTACTTAACTCTCAAGTAAGGGCAGTAGCCTTTCACCACTTATGAGGGTAGCACTTTGGGCACCCCTCCCAGTCCAACAACGACCGCAATCCATGAAACAGGCCTAGATCATGGCGCACCCAAATGATTTGTGTTCACCCATGACTAAAATCAGCACCAGGGATCCAGATATCGTTGGGTCTGGGCACTAAGGGCAAGGGTGAACCTCTGTCACAGCATCCATGTTTTATATCTATGTTTTCTAAACACCTTTTATTACAGACTGTTTGTATTCAAGGCATTTCCTGTTCCTATGTAAAATGGTAAATTTTAAACAGAGCTTACGAACTCGTTAAGTGAATGAATAAGAAATCATATTCATACATTTTTCAATATCTTGTATCTATGAGACTAAGAAAATATGTGCCAGTGATAAAGTGGAAATTAGATATTGAAATACCTGATTTAATAGATAGGTCTATCTATCGTGGAAATTAATCTATGGAAAATTAACCTATTTGATCTGCCTTGGTTTTTATACCATCTGCTAAGTAGCCATAAAAATACGCAGGTAACGGCTGTTTCAGTACTGTGACCAATGACTCCAGATATTTACTATGCAAATCTCAGATTGCAAAAATAAAATACACGAAATCATCAACTGTTGGTTTAAGAAATGGGCCATGCTAATTAAATTAATCAAGGAAATATGCATGTATGTCATCTATGGATGAGCTAGTTAGATCTCAATTACAGAACCTATTAACTATAATGCACAGTTAATGCAGAGTTAATTTAACCTGAAAATTGAAAGTAGCTACAGTTGGCAGCAGAGAGGGATGCATCTCCTCATTGGATGTAATTGTTCTTTCAGACCGCACAATACTTTGTTTTTTTTCGCTTCGGTTAATAACAAAGAGGCATCTCATATGGACTTTCAAAGAGAAATAATGGTTTATAATCGAAAGAATAATCAATACTTTTATGAAAAGTAAACATGCTTTATCTTTTCAAAACAGACATAGAAAGTAACTAATATTGAATTTGAATGCACGATTTATTTCAATAGCAACTATTAGAATCTATTTTTAACTTTTATTACACTTCATGTCGATACACACCACAGACTCCTTATCGACTAAGAAACTAATTTTTATAAGTGTTACAAAAATAGGGTCATCTCACGATTATTGACTATGCCCAGGCGAACTTTTCCTTACGACAAAGCAATCTTGCATTTGGGTGAAAGTCCTATTAGGAAAGCACAGAAACAGGGCAAACAAACAGAAGACGAGCTGCTGTTGAATGCGGCACTTGTGTATTTCACATTGGTTTTTACCAGGAAATACACCCTCGCAAACAAAATGCATTCAGCAACTTATTTCACACTAAAATATAGCGCTTAATGCTAGATTTGAATTTCATGTGCTTTGTGTAATTTTACATTTTTTTCTGAGATTTAACTTACACAAAAAGAAATCATGTGAATTTTGTACATCCCTATTATTGACGTTGTATCTATGGGAAGTAGAGTAATCAGTGGGGCTCCTTTTTGAGGAGCATTGCCCTACTGCTTTCTGCAGTGGATAAAGGAAAAATAAAATGATATTAACTCGTTGTTATTATCATTTAATTTGAGCCTGCTGCGGCAGCTTTGCGGGCGGGGCGGGGCAGGACAGGTGGGGCTGCTCTGCTCTCAGAGCAGGGGAGGAGTGGTGGGCACTCTGTAAGTGCCCATGACTGTTTGGGAGAGAGTGCGCACTTAGCATGTCCCCACCTAGGCTGCATTACAGCCTGGGTGGAGAACATGGCCAGGCTCCCATTCCCTGGCTAAGTGCCGAACCATGGCTCTCAGACCAATCACAACGCTGCATTGCAGCTTTGTGATTGGCCAGAGGAGCCTGGGTGCTTCCTGTTCCGGCCAGAGCGGAGGTACCATGACAAGGGACGGCGAGGAGGTAGTTTTTTTTTTTTTCTTCTCTACTCCCTGCTCCCCCCACCCCACCGGCCCTCCATCCTCTACTCACCACCCTCTATCCGTGCCCTCCGCCACTGAGAGTAATTGATCAGTACAAGGAACTAGATGTCACACTAATAGCATTAAAACAAACAAAGAAGGTATCTGAGATCATAACATCTAAGGACCTCGACCTTTCCAAAAAGTGAGAACTTAGAGTGTGAGGAGCATTAGGCTCACTGATAAAATACGTTTTGTACAATTGAAAAACCATTGGTGACACTGTAGCTGTAGCAGGGTGCCTATTTTTTGGGGCATATTACCAGACGAATAAAGACTGATAAAAGATATAGGGTCAACATTATGGTGCAGGGATTACCCAAGAAATCGTCACTTCATCGCAAATGTGGTGACGACAAAACTGGGGTAAAACCTGCTTTTGCAGAAAGTGTTGCATGTTTGTTTATTTGCACCTGGTGCGCCTCATAACTATATTATTAAATAGGTATGAGCACCACTTTTGGATGCTTTTTGAATCAGATGTGGCAGCTAGATGATTTATGTGCCAAGGATATATGTGCCAAAAAAGACACCTCTAATAAACACAAGATTTGAGTTGATATTTTTAGAACCGTCTTACTGAGGTTAGGTGATGTCTGCTAAAAGGTACTGTTCATGGATTTTACCCAAATATGTATATATATCATGTTGACTAACCTTTTCTCCTTTGACATAATATGATTTGTATCAAGCTCTCATTAGCTACTTGGTCTATACCTGCTAATTCATAATGCTGGTGCAATGTGAGGGCCAAGAGACGCATATTTGCGTAAATCAGTTACTCCACGCAAAACCACATGCGTGTCAAAAAGACCATTTAGCGCTACATTAAGTGGCATTGCTTCATGCAAAATCCTGATAAGGCCTGCAAAGTGGTGGGCATATTTACAACAAACTGACACAACGAGGCACCGTAAGCCAGCCTGCTGCACCATAAGGAAAGTGCAGTGATGCAATCGTATTTACAACAATACAATGCATCCCTGTCCTTTCCTTCATGTTGGTGCGCAAATGGCTGCCAAGCATCAATGCAGGCACCCTTGCACCATGGTGCAAGGGTGTTTGCAATGTAGTAATGAATGTTTTTGTGCAGGAAGGGACACCTTCCTTCACAAAAACAATCAATGGAGGCGTTTTCCTACTCCTGTGTGTGCTGCAGAATGAAGCACACATAGAAAGAGGATAAACAAGGAGAAATAAAGATATTTCTCCTCATTGCGCCTCCGCTTGGGAAACGTAGGGTTTTGACGCATTTCCAGGTTTAAAAGTCCTTGTACATCTGGGAATGCATCAAAATCCATGGGTGTTGCTTGGGAACACCCCCAGCAATGCCCATGGAATGCCTCTGTGACGCAGAGTAAGGCAACTCAGCGACATGCGCTGCTTTGCCTCACTCCATATCTACGAGGCCATGAAAAGGACGTAAAGTGGCTTTGGGTGGCCTCGTAAATATGGGTCTGCACTCTGCATTGCCACTGCATCAAAAAAAGTGGCGCAGCGGCGGTGCAGGCTCCTTGTAAGTATGCCCCCAGGTGTAAAATGGCAGAAATCATGCAAAGGACCATGCTCATTAAAGTTAAGTGGAACTCAACAAACACAAGGAAAACATTGTTAACTGGCACATGCACAAAAAGAATAGTGAGCATATTTATTATTCATTTTGCGTCACCCTGCGCCATGCAAGGTTATGCAGGGTGGGGCAAAACCTACAAAAAGATTTTTCAAGCCAAGCAAGGTCACCCTGCATGTTACTGTTTTGCGTTTCACTGCATGGTGAGGTTGTTATATGGGTGAAGCGTTAGTGTTCCCACGCATCCACCCATGTATTCTAACAAATTCCCAGTTTTACCAAGAGGTGTAGACATGAGAATGCATCAGATATGTACGCCTCCCCACCAGAGGCACAACAAGGAGACATATTTTTATTTCTCCTTGTTGTTTCCTCTTTCAGAATGTGGCACACGTAGAAAAAAGAAAATGCCTATTAGGATTGCTTTTGTACAGGAAGGTATCCCTTCCTGCACAAAAAAAATCTGCTTACAACACAGGCACCCTTGCACCGTGGTGCAAGTGTGCCTGCATTGGCGCTAGGCAGCACACTGTGCCCAGTGCAAGGAAAAGACAGGAATGCACTGTACAATGTTGAATACGGCACATTCCTGCCTTTTTTCTATCACACAGTGCGGTGCAGAAAGGTGACTTGCTGCGCTGCATGAGTTGTTAATAAATATGCCCCTAAGACTTTGAAAATAGGTGCAAACAATGGGCAAGAATCAGAGACAAGAGAGGCACATGGATTCCACTCTACTACTGCCTACCCCTGGCTTCACAATGAGCTATAGTGGAGGTGGGAAGTTCCCTAACAGACTGCTGCAATATGTCATAAATGAAGGTAAAAGAAGAAGGGCACACAGGGAGATATATTAAGCATGAGGACCATACAGTTTGGTTTACCAAAAGGCATCATCAAGCAAAAATACAGACTAAGCAGCATACAATTACATTAGACCTTTTTACATGAGTTGTACCACCCTATGATCCAACAACTGGTTGGTCCCTTGCAGTCCTGACGCATGTTAAAGTACATACTATTCTGCATCCAGTACAGGTTGACGTTGTCCAGAGCACCTATGTTGCAGTAGCTGGTGTGTAGCAAACTACATTGTCGGCTTTTGTGCAACATGTTGTGAAAGCTAGTAGAAGGTATCTTGACAATCACACCACTGCATTGGAGGTTCCTTAAACCAGGGCTCAATGTGCAACCAGAAAAAAAAGCTTTTATGGTATATTACATTTATCTAATGTCACAGGACATTAAATTGACCCATGTAACGTTTGTATCTCATGGCATGCATCTACAAGGCGAGAAAGCACATAAGATCCATCGATGTGTAGGTCATATGTGATGCAAGTACTGCTTCACAAACATGATTCGTACATTTTTAAGCACAGCAGAACCAATGAATATTTTGAAAGTACTCCCAACAGACTATTACTAGGCATGTATGACACTCTTGGGCACATGAAAACTCTATAAGCATATGTCAGATGCCATGCAGCATGTATAGTATGTTTACTCCATGTCAACTCCATGAGAACTCGATGACATAGGTTAAGCATTGAGATCATAGCTGCTGGCAATATACAACTCTTTCACGACCAAGCCTTGAGAAGCATACAACACCACACAAAGCAAAACAGGCAGCATCCTACAAAGGTCTGATGGCATTTTGGAATTAGGATTTATTTGCATATATCAGTCTGGTCGCAGATTGTTGCACAGTTTGAAAAATAATAGGATGCAATAGGGTTGTGGCCTGTTGCACTTCACACAATCGAGCAGTACAATGTTCAATGCCCCTTATTTGCTCCCCAAATAAAGAGGCGGAACATCAGGATAATTTCATGCATACTAACTAAAATGCTTAAGGTGCTTACTGAATGGGAAGATGAGAAGAAATGAGACCACATATAACTTCTTTATTTATGAGTCTATACACAAATAATAGAACATATTACATCCTAAGCAGAATGACCACATGCTGTGTGAAAAATTAGATTGGTGGTTGACTGGGATGTGAGCCCTGGTCAAGCAGCAACCGCAATCCTTGTCAGGATGAGGCACAAGCCACCCCCAAATTAGCCTGTGTTCAACCTTCTGGTAGTTTGGCATAGAGCAGTCAGGCTTAACTCAGAGGAAATGGGTAAAGTATTTGAGCAACACTTCAAACAATAATAAAGGGAAAACACCACACGAAAAGGATCCTACACCAAGCTGGGAAAATATAACTTCTTTTAATAAATAAAACAAGACCAAAATGCCAAAATCCAATCAGTAGAACCGGAGATATGCAATTTTAAAGATTTTAGTGAAAATAGCACCAAAAAGCACAAAGCACCAACTGTAGATATCTGGTTGTGCTGGACTGGGACAAAGTCGCAAGTTCAGGAAGACCACAATGGAGCACAGGCCGGCAACAGGGACCAAGTTAGGCCTGTTAAACAAATCCTGGTTTGTGGAGTGTTGTAAAGATCCACGTTGAAGATGCATAGTGCAGCCGAAGTGAAGCCTTGGTCCGAGATGCGGTGAGGCTGCGATGAGAGGGCCTGCGTCATCATCGAGAATGCCGCCGACGGGGCTTGTGATGATAAGTACAGTGATAAGGTTGCAGCACACAGTTAAGGTGATGTGTTGCTTCCAAAGAGCTGTGAAGCTGCGATGCAGAGTCCAGTTTCGTCATCAAGACTGCAGTCGATGAAGGATGTGAGGGCCTGCACTGAGGGTGTGTCATGCAGTTACTGCAGTGTGGCAGTTCCGAAGAACTGCAATGTGATGCAGGTCTTTGTTATAGGTCCAATCCACGCAGCAGTGGCAGTTCTGCTGGGGTTTGTGCCAGGCAGCAGAGGAGATGTGTCAGTTCCACTAGATCCATAGAGATTCTGGCAAAGCACCTTAAGCCCATTTAAAGGACTGGGTGGTACCACTTGACAGGGTAGACTCACATATTGCAGAGTCCAGATGCAGATGCAAGGTTTTTGGAAGCCTGTTTTGTCCCTGAGGTTTTCAAATCAGGAGGCCAGCCAATAAGCCATTGAAGTCGCCCTGACTTCTGGGTTCAAGAGATGCAGGTCCAGTCCTTTTCACTCAGGCAAGAGGGCAACAGGTCAGCAGAGCAGGGCAGCAGTTCATTCAGAGCTGCAGTCCAGCAAAGTGGCAGTCCCCAAAGCAGCACAGCAGTCCTTTTTTCCTGGCAGAGTATCCATATGTCTAGAGGTGTACTGAAGAATTGGTGTCTGAGGTCCTGACTGCAATATAAACATTTTTTTATGTAGTATCACAATGCACATCAGGTTACTTATGCAACACATCATCATTCATGTATCATTGAATCATCATATTGATAATAAATCTTTGGAAGTCCTGAATATTACTGGTTCACATGGATTACTTTTATTGAAAGTGGATAAAATGGACGAAACTGGAGAAGAATGAGACTGCTTGAAATACAATGGCCCATGGGTTGAATTCGGGCTGTGCACCCTGAACTGGTGCACTGGTTACGTACTGGTTAAGCAAAAAAGGTTTTTATATTGCAGTCACCCCTGAAGCAGAAAGCTTACCTGAAATGCATTGGGCTTTATGATCATGGAAGACACCAACATCGCAATTTGTATCATGGAATCATCATATTGATAATAAATCTTTGAAAGACCTAAATATTGCTGGTTCACTTGGATTACTTTTGATGAAAATGGATGAAACTGGAGAAGGATGAGACTGTTTGAAATACAAAGGCCCACAGGCCAATTTCAGGCTGTGCACCCTGAGCTGGTGTACTGGTTAAGCACTGAGGGCCTCATTTATGAGACTCCTTGCGCCTCCGGAACGTCACTTTTTTTTACGTTCCGTGGCGCAGAAGCCTGCGTGATATTTATCAGGTAGCACTAAGCCACTTTTTTTGGCTTAATGCTGCCTGATAAATAACAGTCCCTTTAATGCAGTGTTCTGCGTTAAAGGGGCGTGCAATGGGTGTTGCTGGGGGCGTTCCCAGCAACACCCATGGCCTTCTAACACTGCCCCAGATTTAGGAGAAATCGTAAATCTGAGGCAGCGCCAAAAGCTTACGCCTCCCCAGGGGAGGCGTAAGGGAGACACAACGAGGGGGAATATCTTTATTTCTCCTTGTTTTTCCTTTTTCTATGCGTGCTGCATTCTGCAGCACGCATAGAAAGAGGAAGAAGCCTCTTGTGATTATTTTTGTACAGAAAGGTTTCCCTTCCTGTACAAAAATAATCATCCCCGCAACGCAGGCACTCTTGCACCATGGTGCAAAGGTGCCTGCGTTGGCGCACGGCAGCCCATTGCGCGCCGGCTCAGGGGAAAAGGACAGGAATGCGCCGTATCTTATAGATACGGCGCATTCCTGCCTTTTACTTTTGCCGTAGGGAAGCGCAGCAGGAAGGCCTTCTGCGCTGCCCTTCAGCAAAACCTCATAAATGAGGCCCTGATTTTGTTGTGACAATATTAGCATGCATGGGCAGAGCATGCATCAGGAGCTGCAAGCCAAAATTCTTGCCTTGAGAGCGTCATATAAACAATATTAAACATGAAAAGAATGGATAAATAGGGTGTGCATTCTATTATTTATATGTAAAAGGTTTATTTTGCCAGGTCGACATGGCAGTTTAAAACTGCACACACAGGCTCTGCAATGGCAGGCCTGAGGCGTGTTTAAAGCCCTAGTTAAGTGGGTGGCACAATCAGTGCTGCAAACCCACTAGTAGCATTTAATTTACAGGACCTAGGCACATGTACTGCCACCTCACTAGGGACTCACACGTAAATTAAATATGTTAATTGGGTATAAGCAAATTCTTCCTTGTTTGAAGGAGAGGGCACAAGCACTTTAGCACTGGTTAGCAGTGGTAAAATGGGCAGAGTCCTAAGGCCAGCAAAAACTATGACAGCAAAAAACAGAGGTCTGAAGGCAAAAAGTTAGGGGAAAACCACGCCAAGGATGCCAGGTCTAACACCCATTGAATAAAGAATTGTGCTTGAAAATGAGTATGGTATGTGAGGACAAGTTGAGTATTGAAACAAATGTAGTCATATGCCACTAATAAGGTGGCAGAGACCTATCATGACACATGTCCAACACGTAGAGAACAGCATGTTCTTCATGCATAAAATGGAAAAATTAAATATCGTTAAATGAAAACAGATAATGTTAACAATAGATAACTAGAAACTAAAAATCTAATCAGGAAATCATATTTCACAGAGAGTAAGCAGTAGCCTCTAGCACTCTTTATCACGCACACCATGCCCTGTCACTGGTACCCTTTTATCTCTAGCTTGCGCCCTTGGTTAAATATTAATTGGACAAAGGCTGTTGTGAGACTATGCCCTTAGACGCCTAAGGAGAGCGATTGATGATTCTAAACTTTAAATCCCCTTCATAATCTATTGCAAAACCCTGGGAATAACCCTTTCTGAACTTGATATTTGCATGGATTATCGGGTTACTCTTTATCAACACTGTTATGCTAAAAGCACAACTGCTGATCGTGCCCGTGTCCCATGCGATGCCTTAATGCCTGCAGACAAGTTGACACTCAATGAATTGTCCACTTCCACTATGGCTTCCTTGATGATCTTCAGGATATCCTCCTAACCTGTCAAGAAAGTGATACTTTGCCTGCTTAGCTATCACATTCAATGGTTCAGTGTTCTTTGGGGGTACTTCCAACTCGGCACGGATCCAGGCCATTCCTTTTTAAAAAAAATTAGATCTGGAATTGTTTGATCATCTTTCCAAAATATATTTATGTCTGTCCTCAGACATCCTGACTTGTGTCAATGCTGGCAGCACCTCTTTCTTAGGGGCATATTATCAAGAACGGCGTTAAAAATTATCGCCGGTTTAGCGGCAGAAAACTGCAGCTAAAGCGGCGATAATGGGCTTGATAATATGCTCTGGAGAATTCAATAGAAGCCCATGTTGACACCAGAACATGGGCTTCTATTGGAATTCTCAAGGGCATATTAGCAAGCCCATTATCGCCGCTTTAGCGGCAGTTTTCTGCCGTTAGCGGCGATAATTTTAACGCCGTTTCTTGATAATATGCCCCTTAGTTTCTGATGGACATGCTGACTTTATTCTGGATCTTTTGCTTTGGCCCTAGTTCATTGTGTTTGTGCTCATTTTGTGATATCCCCCAGCAGCAACATAACAGTGTCGCCATGACTGCATGGAACACTTACTGGCTCACACAAGGCAAAATAATAGAAATGATGTGTGCCATTGTCTGCTGTACTGGTTAAACACACACTGAGGGGCAAAGTTAATTGTGAGAATTGTTTTTTTTTAATTAATTTCAAACTGCAAAAACACATTTACTGATGGAATAACATTTGGGGTATATGTTGCTAATGTCAATGCACAATGTGTGCTTTAACATAAATACTGGACAGGCAATGTGCAATGTGAAATATGATGCAGTAGAAAAGTCACATGAGTTGTACTTCGAAAGGGACATCCCATGGGTAATGTACTGCAACAGACAACGACATTACGGCTGCAGTGTAATTTCTCACGCTAAAGTATAATGTCTTAAATATTCTGGGGCATATTAGCAAGACCGGCGATAAAATTATCGCCGTTTTAGCGGCAGGAAACTGCCGCTAAAACGGCGATAATGGGCTTGCTAATATGCGTTATAGAATTCAATAGAAGCCCAGGTTAGATGTGCAGGACATCTAACCTGGGCTTCTATTGGAATTCTATAACGCATATTAGCAAGCCCATTATCGCCGTTTTAGCGGCAGTTTCCTGCCGCTAAAACGGCGATAATTTTATCGCCGGTCTTGCTAATATGCCCCTCTATTTACATTGCTGTTGATGAGCCCCTATGTCATGTCACCACAATACTCAGATCGTACGTGCAAGCGAAAATTATGGAAAACATCGTGATGCGTACCTCCCTATTATATTAACATACATTTCAACTCTGTGAATGACTAGTTGCCAGTGTGATACATGTCATGTTAAAATTCGTGTATTGCAGTGTGCTCACCATTCTACTGTTCCATGTGTCAGGAGCTGTAACAGGCCTCCACGAGCACTACTGCAACACTTACCTAGAGATCCTGCCATACATAGCATGGATTTATCAGTCTTGCAATACATTTCCTTCCGTTTGGATTTGAGGCTACAATTACCAGGATACAAAGCTGTACATGGACAATACCCACCACTCACACATGCTATCATAAAGCTTGTAAGAATTGTATATGTGATACGATACATCCTTACCTGGTGTGGTTTTCTCCTCCATATCAGCAATCTATTTGCCTTTATTTCCTCTGGGACGTCTTTGGGTCTTGTGAACTAATTGAAGTCTGTACTAATCGATGATATTTTAAACCATTGTTCTCTTACTATCTTAGCCATAACTTATACTTTTCTTAATTTCTTGCACAATTTTGTGAGTATACCACAATATCTTTTCATACAGACTTTCTAAAGGTAACCGCTCAATAATAACTCAGCAACAAAACAGTCTTCATCAAACTAGCCCTTTCAATGACAAGTTGCTATTGCAATTCATGGCTCTGCACATGTGTATTAACCCCTTTGCTGCTAGGCCTTTTCCCCCCTGTGCTAAGCCTTTTCTTGCAGGGCCGGACTGGGAACCGAAACCGGCCCTGGCAAATTGCTCGCGCGCCCCCCCATGCGGGTAGGGGGGGTGCAGCCGAGCTGTTTGCGAGGGCCGGTTTTGGCCGATTTTGTTACAGGGGGCCGATATTGCTGACCCCCGGTAACAAAAACGGCCCCCAGGGGCCCAAAACCGGCCCCCACCCTAGCGGCCCACCGGGGAAACTCCCGGTGCCTGCTACGGCCAGTCCGGCCCTGTTTTCTTGGCTATTTGGGGTAGTTAGAGCTTAGGACCTTGTAACATTTTGTCCATATAAGGTATCCATGCCAAATGTGCATCCTTTTCTTCCAGCATCATGAGGATTTTAAAGGTACCCAGTGTTTGTGTATTCCCCTAGAAGGGACCCAGAATTTTTTGGGGGAGAAAATTTGGGAAAAAGTGCTGCTGAAGAAAGCGTCTGTTTTTTCCCCTGCAAATGGTATCAACAAAGGGTTTATGGTGCTGAAATCACCATCTGCCCAGCTTTCAGGGACAGGCAGCCGTTTGTCAGAAAACCAACATTTTCTACAAGGTTTTGGCATTTTACTTTGACATAGCCTATTTTTGCTACTTTTTGTGCTTTCAACCTCCTTCCAGTTAGAGGTAGAAATGGGTATGAAAGCAATAATGGATTCCGGAAAGCTATACATTTCTGAAAAGTAGACATAATTCTAAATTTAGCAAGGGGTCATTTCTGTAGATCCTTCAAGGTTTTTTTTCATAGAGACTAACAGTTGAAAATAAGAAATATTAAAAATGAGTTGAAAAAAACTGCCATTTGTGCCAACATTTTCACCTGTAACTTCTTCTAAGTATGACGGATTTTTGAAAGCTATATTCTGTTACATCAGCTGGACCCTTCTGGTTGTGGAGATTTGTAGGACTTGTAGGTTCACCAAGAACCTGAGGAGCCCAGAGCCAATAACTGAACTGCATCTTGCAATGGTTTTTCATTGTGTACCGCGCATATAGCAATTCATTTGGTAAAATATAAAGAGTGAAAAATAGGCATCAAGGATGCCTATGTATTTCTGAAATGGGATTAAAATATAGCGTTTAGAAGCAGTAGGTATTTGCACATCTCTGAAATTGTGAGTACCCATACTAGCATGTGAATTATAGGACATTTTACAAAGTGACTTCTTTTTTACACATTGTCTTACATTTGGAAGGCAGAAATGCATAGAAAGTCAATAGGTAATAACAGTGGCTCAACAATTCTGTGTTTCCCTAAGTCTCCTGATAAAAATGGTACCTCACTTGTGTGGGTAGGCGTAGTTCCTGCGACAGGAAACGGCCTGAAATGCAACATGGACATATCACATTTTTCTAGTAAAAACTGACCCTTTTTCGCAATGTGCCTAGCTGTGGATTTTGGACCCTAGCTCAGTCGGCACCTGGGGAAACCTAGAAAACCTGTACATTTTTGAAAACTAGACCCCAAGGGAAATTCAGAATGGGGTGACTTATGTGGCTCTCACCAGGTTCTGTTACCCAGAATCCCTTGCAAACCTCAAACTTTGTAAAAATAAAAAACACATTTTCCTCATATTTCTGTGATGGACAGTTCTGGAATCTGTGTGCATCCACAAACTTATGCTCACCCCACATTCTCCAATGTCTCCCAATAAAAATGGTACCTCACTTGTGTGGGTAGGCCTAGTGCCCGCGACAGGAAACGGCCCAAAATGCAAAGATGACACATCACATTTTTCCACTGAAAACGGACCCTTTCTATGCAAAGTGCCTAGATGTGGATTTTGAACCCTATCTCAGCCGTCATCTAGGGAAACCCAGCAAACCTATACATTTTTGAAAAGTAGTCACCCAGGGGAATCCAGGTTGGGATGACTTGTGTGGCTCTCACCAGGTACTGTTACCCAGAATCCCTTGCAAACCTCAAACTTTGTAAAAAAAATACATTTTCCTCACATTTCTGTGATGGAATGTTCTGGAATCTGCGTGGATCCACAAACTTCCACCCACCCCACATTCCCCAAAGTCTCCTGATAAAAATGGTACCTCACTTGTGTGGGTAGGCCTAGTGCCCATGACAGGAAACGGCCCAAAACGTTACGTGGACACACCATTTTTTTACAGTGAAAACAGACCCTTTTTTTGCAAAGTGCCTAGCTGTGGATTTTGAACCCTAGCTCAGCCAGCATCTAGGGAAACCTAGCAAACCTATACATTTCTGAAAACCAGGGCAATTCAGGATTGGGTGACTAGTGTGGCTCTCACCAGGTTCTGTTACCCAGAATCCCTTGCAAACCTCAATCTTTGTAAAAAAAAACAGATTTTCCTCACATTTCTGTGATAGAAAGTTCTGGAATCTGCATGGATAAACAAAATTCCATCCCACCCCGGTGAAAGATGTGGTAGGGCATGGGTCCGTGAGTGCTCCAGAGTGCACAGAGTTCATGATGGAGATAGTGGCTTGCGCAGTGAGGAGTTTCCAGTGAGTGAAAAGGTGTTCGAAGTTTGTGTTCTTGGGTGTGAGCTGGTTGATGTTGTCTGTGGTGGAGGGTTGGTGCTCGAAGTTTTCATAGGTGGCCAAGATATTGTCATGGAAAAAGTCTGTGAGTTTGTCACACAGTTCCTGGGAGGGAGTGATGCCATTCTCGGTGGTTGCAGAATTGGTGAACTCCTTCACGATGGTCTTGGTTGATGTAGCTGGTGCGGCCGTGTTTCTGATGTTGCCGTTGTTGTTGACTGCTTCGGTGATGAAGGTGAGGCAGCAGTGTCAGTAGGAGAATGGTCCTCTGGTAGTGTGCGGGGATGTGTGCAGCATTGGTTGTTGGTGTGTCCTGGGTCCAGGACTTGGGGGCCAGCGGTGGTATATCATTGTGGGGTGGAAGGGCCAGGCATCCTGGTGCTGGGCGAGGTCCAGGCACGGACAAGGGCAGACGGGCTTCCTTGTTTTTGGCATGCCAGAGGCACAGCCACGCTGTGGCCTCCATTAAGTAGGTCCTGGGAGGAGGGAGGGTAGCTGGGAGGGGGTGGGAGGCGGTGGGCAGAGCTAGGCGGGAAAACGGGCAGCAGGTGGGAGCATCAAATGGGCAAAAAAAGGAAACAAGGAAAAAGCTGTGAAAAAACGAGTCAGAAAGCAAGAGGAAGCACTTAGAAAAACAAGGAAAAAGCAGTGATAAAACGAGGCAGAAAGCAGGAAGAAGCACTTGGCAAAATGGGTGGAATTGAGGGAGAAAGCAGTAAAAACAAGACAGAAAGCAGGAGGAAGCACTTAGAAAAATGGGAGGAAAGGAAGGAGAAATCAGTAAAACAAGGCAAAAGCAGGAGAGAGCGATGTTGAAGCACGGGAGAGCGGGCCTGGGTTTATCCCAACTCAGGGGGGTCATCTGTAGGATAATCACTGACCATACTTGAGATGTCAGACCAATTTCTGTCATCATCCTCAGTTGTTTCAGGACCACTATAATCTTTTGGAATGAAGTGTTTGTTTATTTTAATCATCACCAATCACTCCACAGTTTGAGGTGAGAGACTGGTCCTTCTGACTGTTAAAACTGAGGCAACTGCACTAAAACATACTCTAAATACACACTGGTACCCAGACATGCAAGATACTTCATTGCCAGGCTGCTAAGTTCTGTCCACTGTGCCCTCTTCCCATATCAATACCATAACTCTTCCCATACCAGGGACCAGGGTCTCTGACCTAGCTCCCGCTTGCTGCTTCTGAGCAGCAGTTCTTTTACTTGCGCCACCTGCTCACCCCTTCCTGAGGGCCTTCTGCCTTGTCTCTCTTTCATTTGCCTGTTCTGTTCTACTTTGCCATATCCGCTCTCCTCTGCCTGTTCCGCACCTTTTTGCTTCTTTCTGATTGCCTCTGCCTCTTTCTGCATGCCTTTGCCTGCTTTTTTTGTATTGTGCCTGTTTCTTGCACTGTGCCTGCTTTTCTTGTATTTAGCCTGCTTTTCTTGCATTTTGCCTCATTTTTTCATCCCCTTCTCTTTTCCAGCCCATTTCTGCTGCCTCTACGCTCTTGCTCCCCACCTCCTGCCAGCACCGCCCACCATCACCCAGCACCCCTCCCTCTTCTCAGGACATAGTTAATGGGGGCCAGAGCATGACCCCATTTAGCAGGTCCCTGACCCAGCTCCCCCTTTCTGCCTCCGAGCAGCAGGTCTTTTGCTTGTGCCGCCACTGACCCCTGCCTGAGGGCCTTCCGTCTTGTTTATCTTTTGTTTGCCTGTTCTGGTCTACTTTGCCATTTCCACTCACTCTTGCCTGTTATGTTCCATTTTGCTTCTTTCTGATCGCATCTGCCTCTTTCTGCTCGTCTTTACCTGCTTTTCTTGTATTGTGCCTGTTTCTTGTATTGTGCCTGCTTTTCTTGTATTTAGTCTGCTTTTCCTATATTTTGCCTTGTTTTTTCATCCCTTTCCCTGCCCATTTTTGTCACCTCTCTGCTCCCGCCTCGTGCCTCCCACCAGCGCGCCCCTCCCTCCTCCCATGACCTATTTAATGGAGGCTGCAGCGCAGGCAAAGACATACCAAAGGCAAGCTCGTCTGTACCTGTCCGTGCCTGGACCACGTCCAGCTCCAAGAACCCTAGTTCTCCCATTCCCCACATATACACTGCGTCTGACCTCCAAGCCATGGACCCCAGACCCTGCAACAACAACTGCTGCCTCACCTCTCCACGATCAACTGTAGGACCCTTCACCTGCCTGCACTGTCACTTCTCCTGCAACACCGGAGCACGGGCATGCATGATGACCACCACCATGCCAACCAAACAACACATCGCACCTGCTACAGAGCAATTCGACTGCCCCCTCCTCAACACACATTTACTCTACAACCACGCCACCAAAATCTGAGACATCATCGCACCACTCACCCCCCACGTTTTCTTCCTCACTAAGACCTGACTTACCTCAGAGACACCCAACCGTTACAAGATAGCACACCGGGACCATATCAACAAACACAGAGGCGGGATTGTCCTCATCCACAAAGAAAACATCCACAGCACCACCACCGCAGAAAATACCACCCGAATCATGGACCACCTCAATTTTAAACTCCAAACAGATGGCAAATCTACCACCGAGGGTATGCTTGCTTGCAAACCTCAAGGATCATGCCCAGGCCTTTGTAACACCATTCCTGACTTCATTGCTCTGCTCACCATATACTCCAAAGACTACATCTTCCTCGAAGACCTCAATGTCCACCTCAATGACTTCAACGATGCCAACACTGCCAACATCCTCAAAAGCATGAACAACATTGGCCTCTCCCAACTAGTCACCAGCTCCCCACACAGTGCAGAACATCTGCTTGACCCTATCTTCATGGCCAGCAACAGACGCATGTATAGTCATGACATCAAGATCACCTGAAAAGACCATGCCATCATCCACTTCATCAACACCAGACCACCCGGCACCACCCCCGAGCCACCAAGTGCCCCCAACACAGCTGGAGCCAAGTTTCAGAGAGCCAATTGTCATTGATGCTGTCACTTGCTGAACCTGCATTGTCTGTGCTTCTGCACTTAACTGAAGTCCTGCTGAAATAAACCAACTCATTGCAGAGGTTGTTAGTGAAGTTGAAGCGGTTTTTGCTGTGGGTTTTGTTTTTGGAGTAGCTGACAATGGTGTTGGCTGCTACTGCAGACACTGTGGACCAACAGCACCGCCCTGTGTGGAGATTGAAGGTTTCACTTCAGGACTTCTGTCCTGGCCTCAAATTTGCAGTTGTTCTTCTTATAAACTAAGACATCCATTTCAGTAAAAGAAATGAAAGTAGACAGCACTTTTCTTTGTATTGTGGATCCAGTATCGTGGCACAGACGTAGCATTTGAAGGAAACAATCTCTGTTTGCAGTATTTGATTAGTGTTCAGGTGGAGGATTAAGATATCCACCACAGAATCTGCTTCTTCATTTGCCATGGTGAAGGTTCATTCCACATTTTAAATGAACCTGTAGCAGATGCAACAACAGGATTGCTTGGCTTATGGTAATATCCTCCTTGTTGATTTCCATGTCATTATCCCAAAAGGAAATAGTATTTGTATCAAGCCTCCAGTAGCCCCCATTTGTCCATATCTTTTGTCATGACTTTGGCAATTGCATCCCCTCTCCTTTAAAATACGTAATCATGACTTGAAGTGCAAAGTGTTGGTGCATCCTGTATGAGGACTTTTACAAGTAATTTATTAGCACGCTGAATGATCCTGGACTGCTTCTGGGCTTTGAATGAATGACGGAAATTAGTGCATATTGTTCAGCAGATGACCAGTATGTTGCTGACTCAGTCTTCTTTTTTTCAGGAAGTCCTGCACAATTAGGTTGATGCAATTTGCCAATTGCAGGATTCTGAAATATCCACCATCAGCCATGGCTTTGACTATATCACTGCCATTGTCAGTGGTAACAAATTCACATGTGAGACCTCTGGGTTTAAGCCATTCATAGACCTTAGTATTGACCTCTTCCTTGATTTTGATAGCTGTATGCAGTATCTTTATGGCAAACAGCGTAACTGTTGCATGCTGCCAAATGCTGTGAAAGCATCATTAGCCATGACACCAGCAGCTAGTCTTTGCCTAACTCCCTAGAAAGAGATCTAGTGTGCAGTGATGCACATGCAATATGTTGCTTGATAACTGGTCCCTATGTTCTTTGTGAGGTGGATTGACTGAACAGCACTCTGCTAAATAGCACTGCCAACCAACTGTAGCTCTTCATGATGCCGCACTGGTATAGTCACTGTGGCAAAATAGGTCCGGCTAAGAACCTTCCGTTTTGGGCAGAGGGACTGTCTAAATTACAGAAAGCCTACTCCTTCCAGAAAAGAAAAAGGGAGAAGGTCAAGCAGTAACATTTTAGCCAGCTTGCTGTTGTAAAAATTGGTATTTTTTGTGGTTCTAATGGTACAGCGATTCCTTGGTAAACATTGCCTTAATAGTGGGCTCTTTTTGTTGGGGTACTTGCGAGATATGGTAGCAGCAGCAGGTACGCTGCCGGGGCAATTTGGCTGGAAGCTGCTGCATCACACAGTGCCTTGTGCCATGCAGAGGTTGTTGCGGGTGAGGATTGTACACTATGGGGAAGGCTGACAGGGCTGCACAGCGTAATGCTGCTGCTGGTATCCTCTTGTTATTCGTCCTGACCACCTTCTTCTATCACTTCAGCTGCTGGTTCTCACTCACAGCCACCAGCTGCAATTTTGAGCCGCTTTTTTCTCATGATTGTGTGCTATTTTTTCGAAAGAGACAATGGGCCTCCAGTACAGTTTTGACCACCTGACTTACCATGAGAAACTTTCTTTGTGGCAAACTGAGCATTTTGTGATGTTATCTTCATGCTGGCTAGGATTAAAGCAGTCTCAAACTGGAGAAGGGAACTTTCTTAGTTTGATAAAGCCTACAGATCTGAAGGAAAATCAAAGCAGATGTGTTGTTTGACTTTCTGTAGGGTGTGCTGCAACTGTGGTAGGGATGGTGGTGGTGGTAGATTCAGTTGCCTGGGGTCTTACACATATGGAAGCTGGGGGGATTGGTGGAACCAGCTGCCGCTGTGCAGGTTGAATACAGGTGAGCATTACTTCCTCTTTGCCACTCTCCACATTGATGATCACTGACTGGTCATCAGCATCATCACCTTCCTCACTATCAAGGCTTTCAGGAATCTTACTTTTCACTTATCTCTCTGACACGACTGGGGTCCAATCCCTGTCCAGATCTTCAGAAGGGTGCTTGGAGAGGATGGGGGAGTAATGTTGCTTTTCCTTGCTGAAGTTCGTAAAATGGGGGAAAAGCAGTCTTCTCAACAACATCTTGCTCAGCGGAAACCTCAAACTCTTTTCCTGCTCCTACTTTCATGAGATCTGTTGCTGACATTGGCTTGTGTTGTCAAATTTCCTGCAATGATTAGGTTTGTGGCTGAGACAGTTCCATTTTTCGATTCAATGCTCTCCATCACTGCAGTCTCTGCAGTGCTGAGAGATATGCCCTCAAGGTTTGTGGTGATGGTAGTGCTGTTGATGCAGAAGTTATCCTCTCAGACTCTTTCTGCCCAGAGGACGGTACAGCAGGTATATCATGTTTCCTGAAAAAGTATGAGGGCTTGATGCCAGTATTGGCACTAGCACCTGGCTTCTTTTTCTCCCCACAGACCACATTCTTGGCAGGAACCTTGTTCTTTGGGGCCATCTACTTAGCACTAGAAGTTGGCACGTGGCACTAGGAGCAAAAGTACTCATCAGAGGACACAGGTGTTACTGTCTGATAATTCCTTCATAGTCTACTCTCCATATCAGTTCCGTGTGCGATCTCTTGTGCACTTGTAAGCAAAGCAACAAAAAAGAGTCAGTGAAATGTGGGCAATTAGAATCTAGGCAATGTAACAGAAGTGAAGTCATCATCATCATGACCATTATCTCCATCATCATCTCAAATGCTTAACAATAGTGTACCCAAAACATGTATAAACTATTTTTTACATGATAACATTACACAGAAAAGATTAGTTTGTGCCCCTCTAGAGTCATAAAAGACAAGGGTACAGGAAAAAATTAATAAATACATTATAGGACCGACAGCACGCACGATTGAAACCTGGCATAGGGTAAACAAAAAATTGGGCTGGCACAATATAATAACTCGTGCAACCCCCTTGTGGGACCCTGAACAATTGGGACGCCTAGGAGCCTGCCCCGGTTTTGACAAATGGGACCTCATCGGTATTGCTAGGGTTGGGGACCTATGGAACTCTAAGGGGCTGATCACGCTTGCCACTCTACAGAAGGAGTACGACCTTGCACAAACCGAAACATTCCGATATTTGCAGATCAGTCATGCACTTAAAACAGCAATACCAGGGGGCGACCCACCTCCTGAAGCCTCACCACTTGACGATAGGTTGCTACTCGACCCTATGGATAAGAAGGCTATCTCCCTCACATACAAAAAACTGATTAATAACCGACCGGACCCCCTGGCGCATCTGCGGCAACAGTGGGAGACAGATCTGGGGGAGTTAGATGAAGACGATTGGTGAGACGCCCTATCTTCGCCTAAAGAGGTAGCAATCCCCATGAGGCTGAGACTGGTCCAGCTTAAAATCTTACATCGCACCTATTTGGCGGCTGGGGTGTTGGTCAGGATGGGAAGATGGACCGATTCATCCTGTCTCAGACAATGTCACCGGGAAGGGACCTTCTTCCACATAATTTTTTTTTTTTTTTTGCAGAGTTTTATATAGCGCGAACTTGACCCGAATCGGGTATCAGAGCGCTTTACATAGCACCAGTTACGTTACATTAGGACACACATTCATTTTTGCTAGGCACGGGGAGATGATTTGCCCAGAATCACAGGATGTTCAGCGTCATTGCTGAGACTCGAACCCAGTTCCCCAGGTTCGAGGTCGGACTACCTAGCCGTTAGGCCAACTCCTCTCCCAATTTGGGAATGTCCGGTGGCCCAAGCGTACTGGAAAGATACCACCGCACAGTTACAGACCACGGGGGGGAAAAATCTGACGATATCCCCGAAGCTCTGTCTGTTGAATATTTGGGGGGCCACTGACCTCACTCAGACCGAGAAGTCATGGGTCTCGTTGGGGTGGGCAATTGCTAAACGTAATATTGCACAGAGGTGGGGGGTGGGGGAGATGCCGTGTGTGAGAAATTGGGCCGCTGACATGGACAGGGCAATGGTCGCAGAGAAAGACGTTTTTAAGCATAGAGGATGCCCCCAAAAATGGGATCGTAAGTGGGCTGCATGGAACACACACAGGGGGGTCATCTGTATATCACCAATGGTGGAACTTCGCCGCGGAGCATCTAGATTGAATGATTTGTTTGCTGATGTTAAAGATGTACCAGATTGACATGTATAAGGGGGATGTTGTGTGTACAAGCAAATATGTGTACTTTGGATCTGAATGTGGTGCCTTTTTCTTTTTAAATGAAATGCATTGCTGTGCTTGTTGTTATGATTCCAATAAAAAGTTTATAAAAAAAAAAATACATTATATAATTGCTGGTGCACCACCTGGGTCCACAGAGACTCTATGGGAGGCAGGCAAAAATGAAAAAAAGAAAATACATTAAACAATGTATATATTTGCTGGTTCCTCACCAGTGACCATGGGGAGTCGATAAGAAGCAAGCAAAACATGAAAAAAATACAATTAAATAATTTCTGGTGCCACGCAATGGACCACAAGAACTTTATGGGAGGCAGACAAAACAAAAAAATGAATAAAAAGGAACACAATTCCATAAGCCTCGTCTATCAATGTTCCTTGAAAATGGCTTTTAAAAGTGGCTTAAAGGGATTGAAGCACACATTGGCTGCACACAATGGTGGAAGATAGCTCATCCACCACAAGGCAGCTGAAGAAGGAGGCATGGAAAACCAAGACAAAGTGACTATTAAACACACATGAGCTAACATGCTCCACAAAATGGTGGTCGCCTCATGGCCAGCAAAGATGGAGGCATAAAGAACAAAGACAGAATGACTAACACACAAACACACACTGGCTACACAAAATGGCCCCCACAGCATGGCCGGCAGAGAAGGAGGCATGGAGAAGAAAGAACACATGGTAGACTATAGCAAACACATGCACTGGGCACACAAAATGGCCACTGCTCAATGGGCAGCAAAGAAGGAGACACAAAGAGCAAAGACCACATGGCAGCCTAATGCAAACCCACATTGGCTAAACAATTTAACAAAAAGCACATTAATTGCTGGTGTCCCACCAGGGCCCATGGGGACTCTATGGGAAGCAGGCAAAAATAAAAGAAATGCATTACAAAATTGCTGGTGCTCCACCAAGGACGATGGGAACTCTATGGGATGCAGAAGGAGGCATGCAAAATTCCAAAATACCTTGAATAATGGATGGTGCCACACCAGAGGCCATGGGGACTCTATTGGAGACAGGGAAAATTTTAAAACAGACATACAATAGTTGCTGGTGCTCCACCAGGAACCATTGAGACTCTATGGGAGGCACAACAAAACAATAAAAATAAATTAAATAATTACTGGTGCCCCACCAGGGACCATGGGGACTGTACGGGAGGCAGGGAAAATTTGAAAACAATAATAAAAACAGCACTGTACGACAATCAGCCACATACACAAATATATCAGGAATAAAGAAAAAATTAACAAAATGTCATAGGCCTCTTCTATCAATGTTTTTAGAAAATGGCTTTTAAAAGTGGCATGAAAGGATTGAAGCCCAGACTGGCTGCACAAAATGGTAGAAGCTAACTCATCCACCACATGTCCGCTGAAGAAGGAGGCATGGAAAACAAAGACAAAATGGCGACTAAACACATACACACTAACTGCCTCCACAAAATGGTGGTCACTGCATGCCCCGCAAAGAAGGAGGCATAGAGAACAAGACAAAATGACCACCACACACACACACACAAACACACTGGATTCACAAAACGGCCACTGCAGCATGGCCAGGAAAGAAGAGAAATGGAGAACAAAGAACACATGGCAGCCTATGGCAAACACACACACACTGGCTACACAAAATGGCCAATGCAGCATGGCCAACATCAAAGGAGGCATGGAGAAGAACAAAAACAGTTACCCTGTCCTGCCTTTAGCACCTTCCGCAACCTCAGAAAAACATCTTGTAGCTGTGCATTGAAATTATCTGAAAAATATTGTTTTTGTGTCTGGGTGCACACATGCAATTGCCCTTTACCCACCAATTTTAAATCATCAATGCCAAAAATGAAAATGAAATTAAGTTTAAAAATTCCCCAGCTACAATTTGAACCATGTCACACATACACAAACTAATGAGGAAATGCTTCGACACACAATTACTACAATGACCACAATGCATTAGAATTTAAGAATCTAGGATGTCAACCAAGGGCAGAACACCACTTTGAAGGAGTGGATGCTCTATGAAGAAGAGATCTACAAGGTCCAAACTGCAACAGTAGATCAGAAATAAAGGGCATTTTAAATCATGAAATACACCTGAAAATGAAAGATGATGGTACTGTGGAATGCGCATACACTTTGTGGTTTGATGTAGTAACTATAATCACTTGTCACTGAGCCTACTTGCTATTGTTGCAGAAGAACCACTTAAAGTACTACTTCCTAAGACTATGGTTGTGGCTGGAAGGTAAAGCAGGTTTAATGAAGAATTAAATTTGAATATTCTGGGGAATAAGCAATGTTTTTTTCTGTGCCTCTCAAAGATAAGGTATTTGCATTTTCTTTCATAAGCATTCTTTCGCAGTCTGTAAAATGTATTTATAGTTAAAACCAGAATTTTCCCTCTGGAACTCCTTTTGAACACTTGGTCATTTACTCCTCACTCATGCCAATCACCATCTGATGCATCAATGTTCCCCCAAGATTAAACTAAGAGACTCTAATAAGAGTATATAAGCAGTTTACAGTTTATTTATTATGATTTGGGACTCCAAGGTGTTCCACATAAAAGAAAAGGATACATCTAAAAATCAACATTACACTCCATCAAAAGAGAAAGAGAAAAGTACTAAATTCATCATAGCATATCATATAGGAACAAGTAAAAACATGTACATGGGAACCATTCAATAAATTTTCAGGTGCCAAGAGGATTGATCTGTAATAAATCATAGTACCATCGATGGATACTTAGGGGACTTTTACAAGGATTATAATCTAAAACTACCATAAAAACTTTCAAAATTAAAACCATATAATAAAATGCAGGGATCTGTGAATTCGTAATACAGTACAGGATAACCAGCAGCATAATCATGTGGTCGAAAGCGGGAATTTGTCCATTCATTGTACAGTACAAAATAGCCAACAACATAATAATAATACAAAAATATTTTAAAACTTTTCACAAAAAAAAAAACATTCAGCTTACAATACTCAATAGCTAGCAGCAAAAAAAGATTAAAAAAGTGCAAGTGCTCAAATTCACACTTAGAAAATCAGCATACAGTACTCGTTAGTTAGCAGCAAGAAGGTTTGGAAAAGTGCTGGTGCCTTTTCAGTGTACGGTACTCGATAGCTAGCAGTATAAAAAAGTTGAAAAAATGCAAGTGCTCAGATACATACATAGGAAATCAAACTACAGTACTCGTTAGCTAGCAGCATGAAAGTTGAGAAAAGTGCCAGTGCTCAAATACCTACATAGATAATCAGCATACAGTACTCATTAGCTAGCAGCAACTAGGTTTTCAAAAGTGCACGTGCCCAGAAACATACATAGTAAATCAGTCAATACTGTTCTAATATATATTTAAAAATTGTTGAAAAAAGCAAAAAATTTTAAAACACACGACTTCAGATGGGGGTGCCAGCAGACAGTTCCGTGCCGCTTCTGCTGTGGTAATATTATACTTTAGAAAACAATTCCTTAGGTATCTGCGACGTATTAGTTGCAATGTCGGGCAAACAAATAGAACATGATTAAAGTCTTGTATACAGGAATTACATAGGTGACAAAGTCTTTCCTGTCTAGCAATGCCCTCCCAGGCTCCTGTTACGATTCTTAAAGGGAGTAAATTCAGTCTAAGCAACAGAATAACTCCTACGAACTCCATGTTTTAGATTCCATAAAACATATGGTTGGGGTTTTTGTAAGTACTGCTCCCCACAATACAATCATTATTTCTGTTCTCTGCGCACAATTTAGTATCTCTTTCGTAGAAACCCCATAGATTGTTTTTTAATTCAAATTTTCAAAGCACGTTTACAGAGTACCGCCGCACTATCCCCATCTAAGCTGAACATTATGATGGCTTTTAAATGATTCCTAAAAGAGCACTCTTATCTTTCATGCTGACAAAAATTTCCTCGCATAGAGCAACCCGTAACATATTTTCGGAGCTGTTTACTAGTGCGTTGCTCCATCTTAAGCACGCAGCCATAGTTAACACATAAGTGGAGAGTAGCAGGAATTCAAGCCTAATCGCTGCAATAGGCACAGCGCAATTCAGATTACATATTTGGCGCCGGATCCATCCCTCTACTTTCTCAAATTTATCCCACTCTAGTGCATCTATTGTTTCACAGGCATAGCTCAATGCTGGTGGTATCTTTATTTTATAGACTGATAAAATATGTGAGAAATGTCTTTTCCAGCAGTGTGTATACAGTCGGTTGATTGCAAAGGCTTGTGAGATTGCCTTGCCTTTACAATGATCCATATGATTGCTACCGGAACACCTGTTAGTAAAGATTTTTCCTAAATACGGGTAAGACTTTACTACTTCCAGTTTCTCCTTTCCCAAAGACCAATGCAAGTTTTTTTCTGACTTTGCAACCCTGATAACTAAAAATCATAACTTTACTCTTTAAAATATTTATTTTTAATTGGTATTCTTCTGTATACCCAATCAACTCAGCCAGGCATCTTTGAAGTCCAATTGGGGTTAAGTCCATTATTATGGCATCATCTGCATATAGCAGACAGCTCAGCTTTAAATTTCCTAATTAGGGGAATCCCCTTTGCTGAGCCCCACTCTTCTTGGCAATCATTAATATAAATTGAAAAAAGAAGAGGGGCCAAAAGACACCCTTGCTTCAACCCATTATTAGTTTCTATTTTCCTCGAAAGACCCTGTGTTCCCCCTAGTAAAACCTGCATCCAAGTAGAGGAATGAAGTGCAATAACCAATTGTAATAAATTCCCTGGTATCCCCATTGCGACCAGTTTTCTCCACAGCGTCCCCCGATCTACCCGGTCAAATGCCGTAGAGAAATCTATGAAAGCCGCATATAACGGCATGCTTCGGCTCACTGGATATTTTTCAGTTAAAGTTTGCAAGACGGTGATATTATCCAAGGTACCACTGTTTTTGCGAAATGCTGTTTGTTCTACGGGAATTAAATCATTTCCAAATGCCCAATCTTGCAGATGGGTGAGGATGCTCTTCGCAAATAATTTGCCAGTCGCATCCAGGAGAGGGATCTGTCTAAAACTGGCAGGGGAATTTTTTGGACCCTTTTTATATAGTGGGACAATTATGCTTCCCTTCCAGGATTGTGGGATGACCCCATGGGTATAACAATGGACAAACAGTGGATGTAAAAATTTCGCCCACGCTTCGCCATCCTGCTTTATTATGGCTATTGGAACATCATCTGGGCCCATCGCACTAGAGTATCTTGCCCCTTTAATATAACCCTCTATTTCAAGGCATGTAGGTGCTCCGTATTCACTCCCCACGGACAGTGCAGAGCCAACATCTTGACTCCATCCAACTGTAGAATTTAAAGCATACAGCTGTGAAATATACGCAGACCATTCTGCTTCTGGAATCAAAATGGGCTTTGACTTCTCTCTCCCATCACAAAATTTTGCTATCAGCGCCCAATATTTCCTAGTGTCACCAGATTGAGCAACCTCTCGAAGTTTGACCCAATTTGAGTCTTCAACCCTTCTTCGTTCCGATGCCATTTTCCTTTTCCGTACCTGTTTCAGTCTGTTAATTTCCCTTTGCCTTGGTATCGTAGACAGCCTAAATTGTACTATTCTTCTAGACTTTTAGCTTTCTTTAAAAAAACGAGTTCATCAGGTTTACACTTTGTAAAATTGGGAGAATGTAGTAATCTGGGTCTCCAGCTCCGATCCAAAAATATAAAAGTATGGGAGAACTGTGGATTATCCGAGCTAAGACAATTTTCTGTGTTGAATAGGGCGATTTCTTGGCAAGAAATAATGGCTAGGGCTGAGGGCTGTAATAAACCAGCTTTCTTTGAATATCTTCAAATTGTCCACTTTTTATCAGATAAAAAGAAATTTTTGATGCTCCAAATTATTTAATAACAACCCTTTATGCCACTAAACTACATGGTGTGGGGAATTGGTATCGGCTGTTACAACAGCATAGCCAAAAACCCTTACTAGAGAACCATTTAGTGAGAATCGCCAGTGAAACCCAATGTTTTTTTACTCTTAAAGATTGGGAAGATATCAGCCTTTTAGGAAATAAAACACTTCGAGCGGCGAATTTTAAGAGAATGTCTTTTTTATCTTGTTGGTTCTCTTATTATACCGCGGCACTTAAAAAGATTTCCGGTAGTCCCAAATAAATGTTTTAGATGTCAGAAAGATGGGGAAGGTGGATGGCACCATATTTTTTTACATGTCCTCGCTTGAGTTCCTTCTGGGAATCAATTTTCGCTGATATTGGACAGGCTTTGGGAAAGAAAGTGCCGTTAGAGGCTGATGCTGCACTATTTGGATTTTGCAAAGATAAATTGTTACTAACTGAGGCTGAGAAAGTGTTTTTGTGTATTTCCTGCACGGTAGCACGCTCGTTAGTTCTTCAGAACTGGAACTCGAATGAAATACCTTCCCATCTAAAATGGTTTAAGAGAATGCAGAGAACTCGTAACTTTGAGGAAGCCTATGCAAAACGACTAGGAGCGATAAAAAAATTCAGAAAGAACTGGAAGTTTTTTTAGTGATTTAGAAAAATTGAAGGATATGAATATTTGACAGATATTGGTTATGCACCAGTCAAATATATTTATATCTATATTGCATTTGCACTTTTCTATTTCTTGCACTGTGTAAGCACTAGCACTTTTTTCCTCGATATTATTCAATATGTACTGTTGTTTGAGATTACTGTACTGAAGATGTTTTTTTTGTCTTATAATTATGTGTTTGAAACTTATTAGGGATTCAGAAGCTATGCAATGTTTTTTATATTTTCTCTTTTATATGTAAAATTGGGCTGTTTTTGATATGATATTTAAGAATGATGTTTGTTTATATACCTATTGCTCCGCTCAAGATAATGTACCCCAGATCCCATGGTTACAATATATTAATAAATCTTTTCAGGTTCTAGGGTGACCAGGATCATTTGCCAACCCCAGGGACATTTTGAAAAGTGATTTAGCGTGGGTCAAGCAAGCCTTCTCTCAGAGGATGGCAGCCGATTGGGAGAACTCTTCTTTAACAAAGCAGACCATGCACAAGTGTGTCCTGGTCAAATCTGTCAGCATGATCGAGCCCTACCTCCTCCTGGACATGCCTAATCAGCAGCGTCGCTTCTTGATATTCGAGTGGCTGGACATATCTCATCAGCTCTTGTTCCTGAAGGGCGGCTGGTATAAACCTTCTAATCTACTCGTTTGCAACTGTGATAACATTTCGATCTGTGGCACCATGCATGCATTACTCATTTGCCCGAAATTTTTCTAAACTCTGATATAAATATATAAGGCCTCTTCTGATTTTCTGGGCATGTGTGTGCCAAATGGCATTTTGAAAAATGCATTTTTTTTGCATTTTCCAAAATTGCACATGTTTACCATCAAATTGAGATCAATGGTATTAGCATTTCCTAAATGCAAAGTTCGCATTTAGAAAAGGCTTCTTACATGTGCTTTAGGGAATCGCAAATTGTGATTCCCTATTTGCATTTTCAATTTAGGTAATCGCTAAAAATTGCGATTACCTAAATTGCGAATCCCGTGCCTTTCATACGTTCAGAAAGGCTGTTTTGCATTCACAAACGGTCGAATTTAGCAAATTGCACCGTCTGCAAATGTAAAATACTTTGATACATGTGGCCCTAAGTATCGGAACTATAGACTCTAGCTTTTCTAGGACAATGATGCCATTTTTAGTAAATATTTCATTATTAATTGCCTGTTTGTATGTATTTCTGTAAGCTCCTCTCAAATTTTTAGCTGATGCATTTTTAATTGATGTATGTTTACAGTGATATATTGCTGCTACTTAATGAAATGTGCATGTTTATGATTTTATCAAAAATGGAAGAAAATTAATGAACTGAACTGAACTCACATGAGTCAGATGCGAAATCAAAGTGGGTAAGAGAAGATGCCGGGCACACATGCTGCAATTTTACGTACCCCTGCAAATTTCCATTTTTGTTACTTGCTGTACTAGACAATGTTTTGCTTCCAATTTTGTCTTCAATGATGATCATATTTTGCGTGTATGGGGACACTTTCTAGAACTCCACTTCACATACCAGCCTGCAGCATGGGAAGGAGATGGGCAGGCACAGCTGTGACCAGGCAGCGTTATATAGCGCCTCAGCCACTCTCACAGGGCTGACACAATCTAGAACTGCATTTCACCTACCAGACTGTAGCGGGGAAAGGAGGACGGGGCAGGCATCAACTACGGCAAACACGCTGGACACACCCAGGCTTGACTGGACAAAGACCAAGCCAAGAATGGGCCCATCTGCAACTGTTAGCGCCAAACTGAGTGCTACCACTCTGTCTTCCCTGTTATCGAACTTCTGATAATGGAGAAACAAAAAATTTAAGTGCCCCCCGTGGGTGTACAATTGGCAGCTTTTTAGTTTGTGCTGTTGGAGTTATTAGCAGAGAAATTGAACATATTGAAAGGAGACTCTTTTGCAATGGCAGCATTACTGTGTGTCAATCATCCCATGCTCTCACTTAAACTACGAACTCTGATACCGATGTGGTCAGTGAGCCTAGCATATCCCTTGATCCCACCAATAATGCCATTTCCATGCCCATCAAGTCTGTTGCTAAACAAAACAAAGCGGGACAAGAGACCCAAAACTTAGGACAAAGGTGTGAATACATTTAGTGATATGCTACTGTTTCCCCCTTCCGAGTTCACTCTATTGGATATTTTTTGTTCTTGGGTCAATATTATGATCAAGAGCCATTTGAAGCCCCGGCATGATAGGCTTAGTCATATTGAAGCAATGCTGAACTTGGAAAAGGACTTTTGTGTTTTTTCCCACCCTACTAACCCCAACGAGCCTCTTTCACCCATGCCTGTATCCCCTCGCCTAGGGTTTAAGCAACACAGATGGCCACAGTGGGCATAAATGCTGACCCCCGTTTCCTAGGGGCCCCTACAGTTTCTAAAGGAAGTCCTCGAGTAGAGAAATGTAACACCAGTGTCAGAATGAAGGATGTATTCCAAAGTCTGGATGCTCAACAAATCCAGTGAAGGCTCAGAATGCAGTTACTCATTGGCTTTCAAATCATCTTGATGTTAATATTTACAACTCTAACCAGATACTTTCAGTAATAAGTGTTTTTACTATAGGGTTATCCCACAGTCTTTCAAAGGGGACTGTGTGGTCATTAACTTCAGGAACCCCATCTATGTAAAAAATGTGCTTGTTCACTACAACAACTCAGGCATTTAGGCACAACTGTGTCATGGTTTTGCATCTGGGTTTGGATTTCTGGCCATTTGAATTTCACCCTATCCTTCATCTTGTACCTGCTCCATCAAGTCCACTTAAAACAGGTCTCAGGCCTACAGTTGCAGTCTCTATGCAGTTTTAAACTGCAGTCTCAACCTGGCAAAATAAACCTCTGGCCAGGCTCAAACCTTCCTTTTTAATACATATAAGTCACCCCTAGGGTAGGCCCTGGACAGCCCAAAGGTCAGGGTGCAGTGTATATAAAAAGTTGGACATGCACTTTTTAATCTTACTTGTCTTAATATTGAAAAGCTCCTAAATTTGATTTTCACTACTACAAGAGCTACCTCTCCCATAGGATTACATTGGAGTTGCCTTATTACATTTAATAAGTGATCATTTTTAAATGGGAGCAGATAACCAGTTCATGTTTGCTGTAATTGGAATTATAATGAAAAAATCTCTCTCATGGTGAAGTCAGATTTTACATTACAATTTTGAAAAAGCCACTTTTAGAAAGTTGACATTTTCCTGCCTTCACCATTCAGTGCATGTAGATTGTCTCTGGGTCACATGACTGGGTGTAGGTGACGGTTGGGCTTATGTTTGTCTGGATGGGCCATTATTGGCAGCCCTGTAGTTAGTCTTGAGTCAGGGAAGACAGGAAGCCTGTGCACTTCAAAGAGAATTTATAGAAGCTTTTCCTACCTTCCAGAGTATAAATTTTGTACCTCAGACACCACCTCTTCAGTACACTTCTGGACCTATAAATACTCTGCCAGGACGAAGGACTTTTATGCTGCTGAAAGGACTGCCACTCTGCTGGACTACTGCCCTGAAGGACTCCTGCCCTGCTGGGCTGACCTGCTGTCTGCAGCCCTATTGCCTGGGTGAGAAGGACTTAACCTACATCTGTAGATTCCATGACCCCAAAGTGTCCCCAAGCTTAAAGCTTTAAGGACAGAAGACTCCAGCAACCTTGAACCCCAGTACTGGACCCTTGGAAGTTGTCCTGAATGTGCTCTGCCAGCCCATCTGTGAATCCAGTAAAACCAATGCATTTCCTCTGCTCCGCAGCGCAACCCTGAGCAGAACTGACGCATCGCCTCTACTGTGAGGGTTCTCCCGATGCAAGAACTCCTCTTTGACCTCACAGCCCGCATTGGAACTGCCGCCTATGCAAAGCTTGCCCAATGCAGGCCCTTGCATCACAAGTCCCTCATCGACTGCAGCCTCGATGATGACGCAGGTTCTCGCATCACTGTCTCACAGCTCCTTGGAACTGAAACACTGCCTCAACTGCACTACGCATCCTCCATGCTGGAATTTTCATTGCAAGCCCTCATCAATGGGATCATCAACAATGATGTAGGACCTTGTATCGCAGCCCCACAGCACTTCAGAACCGATGCATCGCCTCAACTGCATGATGCATCCTTGGGGTGGGACCTCGCAACACTCCGCAACCAGGACCTAAGGTACTCTTGTTCATTGGGCCTGTGTCCCTGTAGCCAGCCTGCAATCCATTGGGGTCAGCCTGAACTAGTGACCTTATCCCGGTCCAGTGAGACCAGATACCCACAGTCAGCGCTTTGTGCTTTTTGGCGCTATTGTCAATAAAATCTTTAAACCTGCATATCTCTGGTTCTACTGATTGGACTTTTGTTTTTTTGGTCTTGTTTTATTTATTAAAAATTACTCTATTTTTTTAAACTGGTGTGGGATCCTTTTGTGGTGTGTTTTTACTGTGTTACTGTTTGAAGTGTTGCACAAATTCTTTACATATTGCCTCTAAGTTAAGCCTGACTGCTCTGTGCCAAGCTACCAGGAGGTTGCACACAGGTTAATTTAGGGTTAGCATTCACTTCACCCTGACAAGGATTGTGTTTTCTGCTTGAGTAGGGTTCAACCCCCTCAACTAGTAACCCAGTTTCTTACAGGTGCTATTTTTTGCACCTGATAAATAACTATATCACAGGGAACACAATTTATCAGGTTCTATAAATAGCACCTATTATGAGTTTCTGGGGAATAACATTCAGATTTTGGTGATCAATGCACCAAATTCCACATAATACAGTAAACACTGTAAGCTTTTCCCCTGTTAATTTTGGTAGGTTTGACCTGCTGAAATTTAACAAAGGTTGAGGTGTTTAACACATCTGATAATTACTGGATGCATTAAATATCACTCAACTCGTAATTTCGACCCCTGCATAAACAGGGGCTTACGCAGGGGTCGGAAAATAGCAACCCAGTCATAATCAAACCCATAGAGTGGTTATGTTTTATCAATGCCAATGACATCATCTTATTGGAGGAAACCTGGGCAGCAATTGAACTTTCTTACAATGGTTACACTTATTTTCCAACCTCAACTGCACCATATACCTCAGGGAGAGACAATGGGAGTCTTTATATTTGTTTTAAACTTGTTTTAAAACGTAATGTTTCTGTTATCCATGTTAACTATAGAAGGATTCAGGTGTTCATTGTTAAGTCTTGTAATGAGTTTACATTTTATTTAATTAACTTTTATATTGATGAATTTTTGTATCCCAACAGTCATAATTATCATCTATTGTTGAAACAAGATTTCAATCCTTGAACCAAGCTGGTTAATTTATGGTGACTTTAACAGTAGTCTTACAGATGGGTCCTCCATATCAGTTCAACTAGTCATTTGTCAATTTGTAGAAGCAACCTTTGGACATTCTCATCTCAGAGGTACAGAATTAGGCAATTTCATCTTGGAACATGACTCACTAAACATCCATAAGTGGGACAATTTTCTGTCACTGCAAACACCTACTTTATTGGCAGAGGGTGTTCAATCATTATTGATTATATCTTTTTGTCCACTTGTCTTATGAATAATCTCTTAACTAGTGACACAATAAACATGAACACTGAAGACTATAGCCACCCTAACCACCATCCTCTTTCCTCCTTTGCCCAAACTGCGTAGTGTTCCTGTCTTTCACTAAGACCCGCCCTAAAAATGATAAGTTAAGATCAATGTGGAGACTACCTAATCCCTGCCTGTTGTTGAAATATCTGGTTAAATGCCATTTGAGCCATTTCAATATTTATTTTTCCAAACATGCAGGTAATGGTATAATTCTGTCAATTTTTATAAACCTGTGCACTTTGCTAAAAGTCCCGCTACTTAAACCTGTCCATCATGTTAAGCATCCATCACCTAAGGGCAGGGCTGGCTTTATGGTGGTGCAACTGGTGCAGCCACACTGGGCGCTTACCTGGAGGGGGGAACTGACCTCAGTGAGAGCGCTGTGTTTAGCAATAACGTACAATTTAAAAGCACCTGCTGCAGAGTTTCTTGTGTGTCTAGCTTTCAGGCAGCTATAAAAGTGTAATGATTACTCTTGCAATTAATGTGCCTCATAGAGAGAGAGATCAGAGTTTTCTCTAGTGGCAGCTTTGACTCACCATAAAGTAGTGAAGAGGATTAATATGCCTGCTGCAAAGTACAGATCTGTATTTTATGTGGATAGAAGAGTTTGTTAGTAAAGCCAGCCTTCACAAGTGCATAAAAAAAATGTAAATGTTTTTGAGAGAAGGTCAGTGGATAGATGAGGGGCACGTGTGTCGGGTGGTAGTGCGGGAATCCAAGGAGGGGGTCATATGTGGGGGGTGCCAAAAAAGATTGTCCTACCGTGCGCCACCAGTGCTAAAACTGGCACTGCCTGCTCTCTCTCAAACAGATGTCTGAGGAATGCTTTCTCAAAAAAAGCAAGGGATAAAGAAGACATTGCTGCCTGTCGTGCTGTCTACAAATCCACTCTTCAAGAGGGGCAACATGAGATCAAGGCAAAGAATTGTCAATCTTCAATGTTGGCAAGTAAATCCAAAAACTACAAATGATTTTGCCATACTGAATAGTCCCTTGACTAGTATATATTCTCACATCCCTCCGGAGCAGTGTGTCACCCATTTTTCAAATATCTATTGTTTAATCTGCGAAAACAATCATCGTACAAGCCAATTCTTTGGCTCTGCTATTGACAACAACTGTTCGGTAAAATCCATGAAACAGTTACAGCATAACAGGTGTACCCTTCCAAAATAGCTCTCTGTCCGGATGGGATATCTATTGATTTGTTCAAGTGCAACATCAGTTTATTTGTGCCAGTGCTTACAAATGTTTGCAACAAACTACGTAAGTCCCATATGCCCATTTTGTCTTTCGTCTCTGTTATTGTTCCCATCATTAAGGAGCGGAGCTAACTCAAACTAGGCTGCTATAGGCCCATCTCCTTTAAGGATTCAATGGTTAAGGAGCTTGGGAGAGTTATTTTAACAGGATCAGGATCTAAGCCAACAAGCAGAATATCCTCAGCACCTGCCAGTATGGATACATGGAAGTTCTCAGTACAATGGAGCACTGCTTGAATATCAATATTCTTATTGGTAAATATGCTATAGTCATTTTACCTTGCCTTTATTGATCTTTTGTGCGCATTCAATTGCTCAAAACTTTGGCTGCTACTTCTAGAAATGGGCCTTCATGTGATTTTGGTCAATTTCCTTTCTGATCTTCATTGTAATCTGTCTGCTAGTCTTAGGTTCAGTCCTAACAGGAAGGTCTCCGACTCATCTAACCTTGAATGTGGAGTGTGCCAAGGTTACATCCTGGCCCCTCTTCAATTTTTTTCATATATCAAAAACCTGATTTAATTCCTGGTGGATTGTAGACATGATGTGCCCCAGATTGTTTCCAACTTTATTCCTGCATTACTATGTGCGGATGACACAGTGTTATTCCAGCGATCCATAGGAATGGAAAAACCTGATCAAATCTTTTGACATCTTTATGATTGAGCTTTACCTGTATACTAATTATTCCAAGTCTCAGATTATGGCCTATGGCCACAAGAGTCACACTATGCACATGTTTTCTGTTAAGAAAATTAGCTCTTGAGGTGGTTTTCGACCCTACCTATTCCTGGAATTCTACTCTTGCAGTGAGGTGGCAAACATTCATTCAGTCAGTAGGTGCTCTTTTTAACTTAGTTCTCTCAATTGGCAGAAAGACCCTTGCCCCCCTTCTTGGCATATATAAGACTCAGGGGCATATGTACAAGTCCCTATCGCCACAGAAACATCACTTTTTGTGACGCTTCCATGGCGATAGGGGCTTTGCCTTATCTAAGCCACTTAACGTGGCTTAATGCTGCCTTGTAAATAAGGCCCCCTTTCACGATATGCTAAGCATGAAAGGGGTGGGCAGTGGGTGTTGCGGTGGGCGTTCCATCACAACACCCATTGATTTTGACACTACCCCCGATTTACAAGGGCAGCATAAATAGGAGGCAGCGTCAAAATTAAGACCAGGGAAAACCTGGTCTTAGGTTGGCGAAACGAGGAGAAATGCTTTATTTCTCCTCGTTTGTGCCTTTCCATGTGTGCTGTCTTGTGCAGCACACATGGAAAAAGCAAAATACCTGGATTGTTTATGTGCAGGAAGGTCCCCTTTCCTCCACATAAACAATAATTTTTTTAAAATGCCGTTTTGCAACTTCTATGTGTGCTTCATTAAGCAGCACACATAGAAGTGACAAATTGGCATTTCAGGATTGTTTATGTGCAGGAAGGGGGACCTTCCTGCACATAAACAATCCTCCCCTGCACGCAGACACCCTGTGCAAGGGTGCCTGCGTTGGCACTGCACTGCTAAGTGTAGCGCCAGGGCAGGGGGAAATTCAAGGCTGCACCATATTCTTGTAAATATGGTGCAGCCTTGCGTTTCTGAAGTGGCAGAGTGAGGCGTTATGCCATGATGCCTAACGCCTCACTCCGCCACTTCCTCGTAGATATGCCCCTTAGTGTGTTCAAATTGCTACCTATCGAGTTGGAATCCGGAGCTGCAAAAGTTCCGGCTTTGCAGCACAAGGATAATCAATGCAGTCTTGTCTCCTTACAACCTAGCAGCCCATACTTCAATTGTCATGAGGAATTGGACTCCCAGGCATTGAGTATTCATTATTGCTTGTCTCTCTGACGTTATGGCTATCTATTTGGACAAATCCTCACGCCATCTTTACCCAGTGTGTCATCAGGGACTGTTTAAAGTGTGGTAAGTGGTTGGCGTATGTTAAAAAGTCTTCGCCATGCTTATGAAGACCTTGGGGCATATTACCAAGAACGGCGTTAAAATTATCGCCGCTTTAGCGGCAGGAAACTGTCGCTAAAGCGGCGATAATGGGCTTGATAATATGCCCTTGAGAATTCCAATAGAAGCCCATGTTTACACCAGAACATGGGCTTCTATTGGAATTCTCAAGGGCATATTATCAAGCCCATTATCGCCGCTTTAGCAGCAGTTTCCTGCCGCTAAAGCGGCGATAATTTTAACGCCGTTCTTGGTAATATGCCGCCTTCTCTTTTTGACAGTACATCTCTCACATGCAAGGAGGGTACAATCTGGTTAAAGGAATCTTTCCTTAATTTCAGACGTTCTGATAAGGAAGGCATTCAATTAAACAAGCCTACTATAAGACATAGGTAAAGCTGTAAACTAACTCTGCTATCGAACCTTACCTTTTGTACACTGCAAGCCACTGGAAGTGGTCGCTTTTATTTAGATCTAGGTCTGGCTTCCTAAGTAATTGGCTTTGTTTTCTTTTGGACCAATATGACAATGATAGTGTTCGTGTTTAATCTAGTGACTGCCACTCTCAGCAGAAATTGTTGCATTCTATTTATTTTTTGGCAAAACTTGTGAAAAGCACATAAAGAGATTTTTAATTCCTCTTCTCAAGCGGAACAACTTTAGAAGATGTAAACCCATACCACTTTTTTGCAATTGCAAATGGATCAAGAAGTTTGTTATGTTGCTACACCCTGCCTCGAATTTTTTGTTCGGTGTCACAATTCAGTGCTTTTTTAATGATATTCTGTGTCATTTTCATGTTTTTACTTTTAATATTTGAATATAATTATATACAGTTTTATTGAGTTGAATTATGTTTGCTTCAATTTTACTAATCTCTGCAAATATTATAACCAATTATGTACTATGTTAAACTTTCACAGCATTGCTACCACAGTCAATGCATGGTCAACTATATGCATTAAAATACATTAAAAAAGAACGAATTTAAAAGAAGCCTACTGTACCTATTAAGGCTTTAAGCTGTCTCAGCAGAAATGCTGTTCAAAATCATAACTTGTAGGTCTCAGAAACACTCCAGTGGAAGCAGACGCGTATGCCTGTACTAAACCCAATTAAAATGACGCTTTAGGTTTTAAAGGAGCTGTTACTCTACAGAAAAGACATTTCTTGTCAACACTTTTGAGTCCTCAGCCTAACTGAAAAAATGAACACTTCAAAAGAAAATTAATGGTTCCGAAAAGTGTTGGTGCATTTTACAAGGTTCCATAAAGTAGTTGTCTTCATTAATCAGTGTTGGACACAAATGGCTTGCAACACCTGGATAGCTGCCAGAAACACTTAGGCATTGTTACTTTGTTCACAGTTTTTTTGTCCACAGTTTTTTTATCACTCACAAGGAAGATTATCATCTGAAAAGCTGCCATAAACAGTAAAGGAAACATGGAGTTTTCATATAAATACTTAACAGGGTGCTGTCTTCATTATTTCGTATGTTGGATTTGCATCTTTTCACATAATTAACATCGGTTGAATGGAGTTGGGAATTAAGGGGCAGATTTACAATTCCTGGCGCATCCCTGCAAATCAGCAGGGATGCGCCAGGAAACTTGCGACATGCATCACCATCCTTGCGCCACCACTGATGCGCCGCATTTACAATGCGGCGCATCATGGCGCAGGAAATGCAGATGCGTGTCGCATCTGCCGTCGTAACGTTGGCGCAGTGCTGGAGTTGTGTCGCGGGCGCGACGCAACTCCAGCACTGTGCCGACCCAGCCTATCTTGCACATGGTGCGTCACACCTTACGCCTGCTTCAAGCAGGCGCAAGGTTTAGACGCACCGGGGTCGAGAAAGTGACTGAGTGAAATCTAGTAGATTTCACTCAGCCACTTTGCGAGGCATTCCTGCGCCGGAACGCCCCCCCCTGCTCCGGAACGCCCACATGAAACCTGACGCAGGTTTCATGTGGCGCAGGGCTTTACAACGTGACGCATCTTCCTAGATGCGTCACGTTGTAAATACCCCGCAGCATGGCGCTGGCTTTACGCCGCCGTTGCGTCACAGAAGTGACGCAACGGCGGCGCAAAAGTGGCGCAAGGGGCTTGTAAATCTGCCCCTTAGAATGAAACAATTAAAGGACTGAAATGAAGATTTCTCTAAATAATTAGATAAAGGAACTTTTCTAAGTTAAAAATATTTCCAAGCACTTTACTTGTTTAATGAATGCCAAGCTTATTGCACTGCTCCTTGAAATGATTTAACAACTAGGGCTCCAGCCAAATCAATATTTTTAATAAACCGTCTTCTGTCACAAGAATACAGACAGTGGAGAGTGTGAACAGATGTGATCACCATTAATTTCAGGGTATTGAATATTTTATAATTACATAATAAATATGTACGCTTTTTACATGTTTTAAATATTACATTATTTTATTTAAGTTTTTACCTATTTTAAATAATCTTATTTCATTTAATTTAACATTATTTCCTATATGGTTTTATTTTATTTTCCTATCTCCATTATTTTGATGGTTGGCCATGCGTGGTGCTGGACATATTATTGTTTTTTCTACACTCGAATTTTGTGAAGAAGCACAAAGTAGCAAACTTACTCAAAATTGTAAAGTACTCAAACTTGTAAGTTACCTTTGTCAATCAAGCTTTGCATGTATTGTATAAAATGTATAGATCCATGTATCATAAACAGAAATATTTGACACGTTTACCAAAACCCCTTACCCTAGCTATACTACTGAGCTATATAGGGCTCACATACACTCCTCCCCTTTTTACACAACTCTTGTTTATGCTAGTCTAGGCGGTGCCCTTCATTCTGCTTTAAGCACAAAGTATGTCATATTCATTTAGGTGTAAATAATTGCAGGAGCAGGAGTAGAATTCCCTACTTTATGGAGGTACAACGAGTTTGCATTGCATGCGCTTCCCCTCTTTTTCTTTCAGTAAGGAATATTTTATCTACAAGAGACACCATCTGTGCTAAATACGTGTATACAACCTTCCCATGCCTTGTACTGAAACACCAGAGTAAGTTTTCATGGACCAATGGCAGCCTATTTTAGAGTATGCAGCTCTAATTCTGATACCACAGGTTGTGTACTGGACCCTGAAGCTTGCAAAAGGCTGGACCCTTGCATAACTGTTACTATCCCAGATGTACATGGTCAAAGATAATGCACAGCAGGAATCAGACACCCGAGGGTGGAGTGCCAGGGAGGTCCCCAGGGGCATGCAACTTAACACTGTGCGCAGCAGTGGATGAACATCAGCAAATGGAGGACAGGCCAAAGGCCATTCACATCAGTGGCTGGTTGTCTGCTGAGGCTGGGTCGCAGGCCTGGTGCCCCACAGCTGATGTGACTTGCCAAATGCCTTATGCATTATGGATTGTGCACCTGCAGCCAATTCCCCATTGTGCATGACCTAAGGTCCAGCACAGGGGAGGTCGGATTTCAATGGATGGTGGGGCTCAGGTCTTGTTTGGCTCCATGTATGCACTGGGGGTTGGATGCTACCCCCGATGTGCATGGCTGAAGGGGTCAGATGCCTGTGGAGGAGTTAGCACAGGGAGTGTACTACATACCCCACACAGGCATCTGACTCCTTTAGCCATGTGCATTTAGGTATCACATGCCCACCGAGGTTTTGAAAGCTGCCCTGTGCCTCAACCTTACTGTGCACAACTGACGGCTACAAGCATCAGGGGGGCAGATGCCTGTATTTCACTCCTGTGCACATGGCTGCAGGCAGGGGAATGGACACCTATAGAGGGTGGGATGCATGTCCCCAACCAGACCATATGTCCCTCCTCTACTGCACACAGCTAAAATGGTTGTCCACAAAGTGTGTGTTGCAGGGCCTGGCAAGAACCAGGACCTACGCCCCATCCATGCATTGAGGGCCAAAGGCCCTGCGCAGTGAAGGTCAGAAGCTTGCCATCCACCACTCTGTGTTTGGCCAAAGACCCTCTTGAATGGAGGTCTGATGCCCTTGAACAGTGAGAGGCACATCCTGGATGGAGGCCAGGCCCTGTACGCCACCCCCATCGCAGATGGCTGAAGACCATAAACAGTGGAGGTCAGTAGCCCACAGAGGGTATGGGCTGGCCCTGTTCAACATATCCATTGTGTACATCCAGAGGCAATGTTCAGCAGGGGTCAGACACCTGTGGTCCCACCGCCATGGTGCATGGCTAAAAACCCTATGGAGTGAGGGACAGGTGGTGCACAGGGTGGGGAGTGGGCTTAGCCTAAAGATATGCACAGTGGGTTCAAATGCCCGGAGATGGTGGGTGCAGGCCCTGCACACCACCCCTGATGTGCCCAGCCTTTATCTGTACACAGCAGAGGTCCAACTCTCACTGAGGATGAGATGCAGTGCCTGGTTGAAGAACAAACCCTGTGTCTAAGTGTTTGTACTTATGGCATTAGTGTCACACAATTATTATATATGTATATATATATATGTATATGTATTACCTACTGGCGGTCGCCAGTAGGTAGTTATAGTTAGGACCTATTTTCCATAGGAAAAGCATTTTTGTTTTCCCAATAACTTTAGCATCGTTTGACGAATCTTCGCGAAAATTTCAAAACTAGTGGGGCGCTCCGGTCAGCTCCTGTCTTGAGAGTTTCGGGGTGATTCGCCAAGCGGGGGCCGAGAAAAAAGGGGGGTCCCAAAACGTGTTTTCTCCATGTTAATTTCCATAGGAAATTTTAGACACGGCTACAGCGCGAACTGCAGAACGGAATTACACCAAATTTGGAAAAAAGGTAGCCCTTGGTTCAGAAAGAGTCCTTTTTGTTAAATGGTGTAAATCCATTCAGTAGTTGCTGAGAAATTCAAAAAATGAGTCAAAAAATCAATTTCCCATAGGAAACTTTAGGCAAGGCTACAGCCCGAACTGCTGAACGGAATTACCCCACATTTGGCAAAAAGATAGTGCTTGGTTCAGAAAGTGACCTTTTTTTAAAATGGTGTAAATCCGTTCAGTAGTTGCTGAGAAAATCAAAAATAAATGTTTCGATATCTATGGCCGAGGAGGGTTCGCGAACCCTCCCGACCACGAGCTTTATTCTAATTGGCTGTCAACACTCCAAACCAGGAAGTGTTGGCAGCCATCTTGTGACTCGGTAGAACCGAGTCACAAGAAAACAGAAAAACAAATGTGAAAAAAAAGAAAAGGGGGCAGGGTAGAAACACCCTGACCCCCTAGGCCTGCTCAGGGGGTCCCACAAAGACCCCCAGGGCCCAAAAAAGCATTTAAAAAAAAAATTTTGGCGAAATTCGCGCTGAGGTCGCGAATCCCGCCGAATTTTTTTTATATATATATATTTATATAAATCTCTCAGTTTCCCCGGTAAGTTCCTATCCCTTAAGCATTCCTACACATTAATGTGGACTGATGCGGTGACACTGCGAAAGCGCGTTGAAGCCGCAGGAAGAGGGCGTGCAGCACTGTAAAAGCACCCGATAAACAGAACGCAGCACTGTAGAATGATTGTAAACATTTCTGTGCCATGCACGTCACAAACATTGAAAAAATATCTGAGATCGCCGTTTTCAATTGTGTGATACTGCTGGAAGGAGGCACATTTAAGGTCTCTGCCTTCGGAATTGGCAGTATTTTTATATAGCGCGCTTTCTACGTCCCAAGCTGCCCTGGGCGCTATAATCTGCGGATATCTGATCTCTTCTTCTCCTGGAAGCTCTTTTCATATGGGACGAGATGGTATAATATGGGTTTTAAGGACAATCCTCATATAGGTAAAGATAATTACAGCACAGAGGATGGACCTGCGCAGGACTGGAGGTGGCAGGGTAGATGGATCAAATAAAGAATGAGTGGACGAATGAAGGACAGAGAAGAGGCGAGACGTATAGAAATAGATATATGAGAGATAGGAAGAGTCTAGGAGGAGATAGGAAATTAGAGGAGGGGAAGGGTAGGCGGGAGAGAGGGACAACATGAAAGGAGAGGGAGGAGGAAAATGGGTTAAAGCGAGGAGGGGGTTGGAGAGATGAAAGTGGGAAACTTGAGGAAGATATATAGAGGGAGGATTCAAAGGAAGGCTAGGGTGGAAAAGCAGGAGGGATGGACAGGGAGTGGGGGAGGCAGGTGAGGAGTGAAATTGGATGTAGGATAGAGGGGGTAAACTGAGGTGGAGGGGTAGAGGGTGGGGTCCTGGAATGAGGGTGGCACGAGGGAGAGATGGAGGGAGATGATGCAGGCAGCGGAAAGGAGAGATGCCGAAGGCAGGGAAAATGTACACAAGTGTGGGAGCTGAGAGCAAGGAGAGGATGTGGAGAGGAGACGGTATATGAGGGAGAGATGCATAGCTGAAAGGAGAGATTGGGATAGAGGGAAAGGAGGAATGAGGGGAGATGGAAGAAAGAACCGAGGGGACTTATGATGAGGGCGGGAGAGAAGGAGGGGGCGCGGATTGAGGAAGGTAAAGGTACAGATGGAGAGAGAGAAAGAGAAGCGTTCACAGACGGAGGGAAGGATTAAAGGAGAGAAGAGTAAGGAAGGAAGGACTCATGGACAGAGGGACACGCATGGAAAAAAGATGCAGAGAGAGTGGAGGGAGGGACACACGAAAAGAGCAAGGGTGGAGAAAATGGAGGAAGGACCGCAAGGGAAGGAGGGACACCACGAGATCGAGTGAGGGGCAGCTTCAAAGAGAGAGAGAGACAGAGAGGAGGAGAGAAACATTAAAAGCAGGAAGGCTACATGGAGAAAGGGAGGGAGGGCTCTAGTGAGAAATAAATAGAGAGGCAGAAGGAGGGAAGGAATACAGTGAAATGAGAGAGAACTGAGTATTGTGCTCGGCAGAGACAGGAATACACACACAGACTTGAGAGGGGCAGACACAGGAGGACCGACAGACAAGATAGACAAGTAAAGATGGACAGACAGATACTGTATTGCTGTATATAACGAGGGGCGGTAACACATTTACTTCTCAATAACATGCATAAATCAAACTTTTTAATGCTCTCCCTGTGTATACTGAATTACTAGGGACATTAAATGAAGAAGTAAGCCGAGGATTTAAAGCCGGCGAGGCACAGCGCAGGGATGAGCGCGTGAAGGCCGGAAGCACAGAGCGCGAGCACAACCTTTCGGGAACCTCCCGCTCTCTCCGGCAGACCGCCCGCGCCTCTGTCATCGGAGGAACACAGGGGTGCAGCGATGTGTTTCCATCAAGCCTGCCCCCCAGGAGCCACGTTTCAAAGAGAGGTCTTCATTTTAACAGAGAATATGTCCGCGACTTTCACCCCTGGCCCTAGAGGACTCCCAGCCTGCCTTTCCTAGTAATGAGGCAGGGATGGGCGTGAGATGACATCATATGCACCTCTGGGGGGCTCTGCCAAGGAGTCCAATTCAGCTCTAATTAGACAGCAGCTCTTCTCACCCACCCACTCTTTTCAACACCCTATTAATCCCAGGGTAGGTGTCGGATCACAGAGGTGCGAAGCCCACGATCCTTTGCAGATGTGGGTAACAGTCACCTAGGGAAACCTGGTCCTGCCTGGAGAAAACTGTGTTTTAGAACGTGCTGTTGTGTCGAATCACATTTATTAATATCAACATTGCCACATAGTTTAGTCTGGCCACCAACAAGTTGTTGAAATGTTCACGATGCACATATATGCTCTAATGGTTGGGATGTGAGCTGTGGAGAAGAAGACGAGCTCAAATCCCGGCTTCCACACTTCATCAAATCGGGTGATCTTTGGAAAGTCATTCTAGATATCTGCAATTCAAAAAAATCTGTCGACATTGGAAGTGTTTGGAAAGGCTTACTGATTGCACAACGAAACACTTATAAAATTGGATTCGGCCGTATTTCTATCTCCAAACACTACCCTTTAATTATCTTTATCCACCACATCCTTTCCTTGTTTCTCCCTAAAACGGAGTTTTTATTTGCATAGAATGTTCTTATATTTTTCAAATCTGGTCCTATGTTGAGAGGTGATACCCTTATTTAGTTTTCATAGAAGTGCATTTTTTTCTGAACACAGTTGCACTGTTTTAGAATTTCTCTTCCCTACCTTAGGTACATATACAATATAGTGGCCCACTTGTTTCTCAAAGAATAGGATCACCTCTAGCTTTAGAAGGTGATCGAAAACTCTAGGTGGCACCAAGGTGGCATGTGCAGGGCTCTAAAGGTTCAGTGCTTTGGGTGATGTATTTCATGCTGCCATACCATCTCTGCCTGTTTGGTAGGGAACACATTGTTATATCATCCATTTACATAATGCACTCAATGTACATTGCTGTTGCTGAAACTGATAATCTGTTCTAAATCTGATACACACACACACACCACCAAGATACACACACACACAAACACATATATATGTATATTCACTGAAAAAACCATAGGTTTTAGGGACAGTTATAGTTACTTGGACATTGCACTCGTACAAAACCCGTGAAATTCCCCCGTTATAGTTAGTTCAGCTAACTATAACTCGCGCCCCCGCAATGCACTGCTGATGACGTCACATATTACATCACTCATGACATGGTCAGTGACATCACTGATGACATCACTGATGACATCTCAAATGACATCACTGATGACATCATCCAGTGACTGTGTGTTTCTGTAAAGTTTAAATATTTTTAATATATATAGGAAAAGACGTATTGAAGAATGAGTGGGTGTGTAAGTGTCTGTATGGATGATTTAGTAGGTGCGTGACTGACTCTATAAGTGAGTGATTTAACGTATCTTACTGAATGCATGGGTTAGTGACTAAACTGGGTGAATGTCTGTATCCGTCTGTCTGTTGCTGTGTAAGTGGCTGCATGTGTTTGTGAATAGCTAAATGAGTGTCTATATGAGTTATTGAATGCTTGTCTGAGTATCTGTATGGGTGCCTGAGTGTTTGTGTGGGAGGGTGTGTGCAACTCTGTGCATAGATGTGTGAGTGGGTGATTCACTGGGTGGATGGTTTCAAGAGTGCATCTGTGATAGACTGTATGGGTGGGTAAGTGTGTGTAAGAGTGTGTTAGTGAGTGAATGTATGTCCCAGTGGTACATGTGTGAGTAACTACATATGTGAAAGGCAGTATATATGTGTGTTGGAGTATATAAATAGCTATAAGCAAGAGTGAGTGATTGTGATAGTGGCTGTATGGATGAGTGTGTGCTTGTATCAGTGATTGTATAAGAGCGTAACAATGTGCTACTATTTGTATGAGTAAGTGAGCTGGTGTGTGTATAACTATATAGGTGAGTAAATGGCAGTGTGTTTAATTATTTGCATGACTGACTAGGTGTCTGAGTATCTCTATGGATGAGTGGCGTTGTTTGAGTGTCTATATAGGAGTAAGAGTGCATATGATAGTCCTGTACTGAGTGACCGTAAGTATGAGTGACTGTACGGGTGAGTGAGTGGATGTGTGTGTGTAGACCTAAGAATCAGTGAGTGGGTATGTAGTTATTGGTGTTGGAGTGTCTATGGTTTTGCGAATGGCAGTCTGTAATTTAGAGTGGGTGTATCAAAGATTATATTAGGGTGTGAGGAGGTGCATCAGATTATCACGTGGATGATGTCATCAGTGATGTCATTTGAGATGTCATCAGTGATGTCATCAGTGATGTCACTGACCATGTCATGAGTGATGTAATATGTGACGTCATCAGCAGTGCATTGCGGGGCGCGAGTTATAGTTAGCTGAACTAACTATAACGGGGGAATTTCACGGGTTTTGTACGAGTGCAATGTCCAAGTAACTATAACTGTCCCTAAAACCTATGGTTTTTTCAGTGAATTTCAAAGGTTTTTTAAATGCTAATTTGTAACTATAACGTGTCTGAAACCTATGGTTTTTTCAGTGAATTTCAAAGGTTTTTTAAATGCTAATTTCTAACTATAACGTGCCTGAAACCTACGGTTTTTTCAGTGAATTTCAAAGGTTTTGTAAATGACAATTTTTAAATGTATTAATTGTTATATTAATTTTTTTCATACTGATTTACTACATTTTTAGAAACATTTTTTTTTACAGATTTAATTTTTTCAATTACATTGTAATTACATTAAACATTACATTACAAAAAATACTTTCTCAGAATGAATTACTTTAGTTTAAATACTTTGCACATAGGCAATAGACTTTTAAGTACAGTAGTTACAGTTGTTGCAATGGGCAACACATTTTCAAACACAATGCAACATTCAGCTCAATGTGAATTTCTAGTTAAATGCAATTAGTTACTTTATGGATTACTTTTCTAACCACAGGACTGGATCCTAGATTCAGTCCTGGTACATCTCCTGTAAACAGTTGAGTAAAAGCGTTTTGGTTACAGTCGTGATTTTTAAGGAATATTATTGTATTTTAAAAGTTGACACTTAGAAACTTTTTCTCATAGAATCACCAATGTTATCCTATGGAAGGAAATTCACTTAGCAGGTAAAAACTGTTATCGTTATTTTTTCTTACTCAGTGTTGGATCCTGGATCCAGCACTGGTGCATCTCCTGTAAACAGTTGAAAGAATGCGTTTAAGTCATACAGGTGATTTTTAAGGAATATTTGTAGTTTGTAAAAATCAACACTTTGAAACTTTTTGCTGAAAACCAGACAATGGATACCTATGGAAGAAAATATAAGTTACTGGTAAGTACGGTTAAAATTACTTTTCAGGATTAGTACTGGGCTGAAAGATGCAGCACTGAGGTCTCTCCTGATAACAGGTGAGTAAATCGGAATTCGTATTTCGGCTGATTTTAGAGGAATATTTTAAAGATCCAAAACTCCACACTTAGAAGAATTTCCAAGTGAAACCAGTCAATGTTAGCCTATGGAAGGAAATTCAAGTTACTGGTAAGTACGGTTAAAATTACTTTTCAGGACCAGTACTGGGCTGAAAGATACAGCACTGAGGTCTCTCCTTATAACAGGTGAGTAAATCGGAATTCGTATTTCGGCTGATTTTAGAGGAATATTTGTATGTTTAAAAAATCAACACTTAGAAACTTTTTCAGCAAAAAGCAGGCAATGATATCCTATGGAAGGAAATTCAAGTTACTGGTAAGTACGGTTAAAATTACTTTTGAGGATCAGTACTGGGCTGAAAGATGCAGCACTGAGGTCTCTCCTGATAACAGGTGAGTAAATCGGAATTCGTATTTCGGCTGATTTTAGAGGAATATTTTAAAGTTCCAAAACTCCACACTTAGAAGAATTTCCAAGTGAAACCAGTCAATGTTAGCCTATGAAGGAAATTCAAGTTACCGGTAAGTACGGTTAAAATTACTTTTCAGGACCAGTACTGGGCTGAAAGATGCAGCACTGAGGTCTCTCCTGATAACAGGTGAGTAAATCGGAATTCGTATTTCGGCTGATTTTAGAGGAATATTTTAAAGTTCCAAAACTCCACACTTAGAAGAATTTCCAAGTGAAACCAGTCAATGTTAGCCTATGGAAGGAAATTCAAGTTACTGGTAAGTACGGTTAAAATTACTTTTCAGGGTCAGTGCTGGGCTAAAAGATGCAGCACTGAGGTCTCTCCTGATAACAGGTGAGTAAATCGGAATTCGTATTTCGGCTGATTTTAGAGGAATATTTTAAAGTTCCAAAACTCCACACTTAGAAGAATTTCCAAGTGAAACCAGTCAATGTTAGCCTATGAAGGAAATTCAAGTTACCGGTAAGTACGGTTAAAATTACTTTTCAGGACCAGTACTGGGCTGAAAGATGCAGCACTGAGGTCTCTCCTGATAACAGGTGAATAAATCGGAATTTGTATTTCGGCTGATTTTAGAGGAATATTTTAAAGTTCCAAAACTCCACACTTAGAAGAATTTCCAAGTGAAACCAGTCAATGTTAGCCTATGGAAGGAAATTCAAGTTACTGGTAAGTACGGTTAAAATTACTTTTCAGGACCAGTACTGGGCTGAAAGATACAGCACTGAGGTATCTCCTGATAACAGGTGAGTAAATCGGAATTCGTATTTCGGATGATTTTAGAAGAATATTTGCACAATGGTGAAGGGAGGGGCGGGGCCTGAGGTGACATCTGTGCAAACGCGCCCGTGGCGCGTTTTAAGTTGGGGATTAAGTCCCCTTGAATCCTGAGGGTCCCTAGGGGCCAACTAGCCCACCAGGAACCTCCAATATGCGCCAGGGGCTGCGTTGCAGAGACGTGTAGAGAGGCCACACCCCTTTTACACCTCTCTGCAACGCAGCTCTGTGGCGCTTTCTGGATGTACCTGTTGGGCTAGTTGGCCCTCAGGGACCCTCAGGATTGAAGGGATTTAATTCCCCATCTTAAAACGCGCCACGGGGCCTGTTTGCACACATGTCACCTGAAGCCCCGCCCCTCCCTTCACCACTGTGCAAACGCGCCCGTGGCGCGTTTTAAGCTGGGATTAAGTCCCTTGAATCCTGAGGGTCCCCGGAGTCCAACTAGCCCACCATATACCTCCAAAAAGCGCCACAGAGCTGCGTTGCAGAGAGGTGTAAAAGGGGTGTGGCCTCTCTACACGTCTCTGCAACGCAGCCCCTGGCGCATATTGGAGGTTCCTGGTGGGCTAGTTGGCCCCCAGGGACCCCAGTATTCAAGGGGAATCGTTCCCCTCTGCAAACGCGCCAGGGGCGCGTTTGCAGAGTGGTGAAGGAAGGGGGCGGGGTCTGCGGGCCCGATCGTTTTTTTTTTTGTCCCTGAAGGGGGCTGTGTGGCCCCCTTCCTTTTTCCTGTTTTTGGGCCCTGGGGACCCCATCCCCCAGGGCCTTACCCCTTTTTAAATTTAATTTAAAAAAAAACGGGAAGGGGGCCTCGTGGCCCCCTTCCCTGGGCCTGTATTGGCCCCGGGGACCCCATCCCCCGGGGCATGGCCTTTTTTATTTTCTTGGGAGGGGGCTGCGTGGCCCCCTCCTCAGGCCATTTAAGGCCCCGGTGACCCCATCCCCCGGGGCCGGCCTTTCCATTTTTTTTTTTCTTTTTTGGGGAGGGGGCTGCGTGGCCCCCTCCTGGACCACTACTTGCCCCAGGGACCCCACCCCCGGGGCTGGCCCTCTCCGTTGGGGACTGTGGGGGTCCCCAATCCCCCACAGTCCCGCCGGCTCCCCACGTCCCTTGGGAGCCGGCATTGCTGTTCCACATGGGGAGCAGCTGACATGCTGCTCCCCATGTGGAAAGCAATGTGCTTTGGATATTGGAAGAGAGAGCAGGTTTCCTGCTCTCTCTTCCAATATCCAAAGCAGTTTGCTATGGCAGGACGGGAGCCGCGAGGCTCCCGTCCCTGCCATAGCAAACTACAGTGTCCCGGGGGTAGGCACCCCGGGACACTGCAGGAGCCGGCCCTGGGGGTGGCGGTCCCCAGGGCCATCAAGGGCTCCAGGAGGGGGCCGCGCGGCCCCCTCCCTACATCAGCACAGCCCCGGGGAGGTGGTGGTCCCGGGGCTTCGGGGTCCAAAACGGACCCCCATTTTAATTTGTTAGTGCCCCGGGGAGGTGGCGGTCCCGGGCGTGTGGGGGCTGGAGCCCCCACACAGGTTGTTCAATTAATAAAAAAAGCCCCGGGGAGGTGGTGGTCCCGAGGCTGCGGGAGGGCTCAGAGCTCTCCCGCACCATTTTTAAAAAAAGCCCCGGGGGTGGCGGTCCCCGGGCTTGGGGAGCCCTTGAGGCCCCCACACATAAAATTAAACCCCCACCATGCCCCCGGGACTTGGGCCACCCGGGGCAAAATACAGTCGAGCGCGGGAGACCGCGCTTCGATTTTTTTCGCAGGATTTGCGCACCCTGAGCGCATCCTGACGATTTTTTAAAAAAAAATTTTATTTATTTTTGCCCAGGGGGTCCTTGTGGGACCCCCTGAGCAAACCTAGGGGGTCAGGGTGTTTCTACCCTGCCCCCTTTGTGCGCTTTGCGCACTTGTTTCTGTCCCTCGGTTCTACCGAGGGACAAAATGGCTGCCAACATTTCCTGAATCGGAATGTTGACAGCCAGCTGACAGCCAATTAACATGCAGCTCGTGATCGGGAGGGTACGCGGACCCTACTCGGCCATAGATATCACTATCTTTTTACTTTTGATTTTCTCAGCAACTACTGAACGGATTTACACCATTTAACAAAAAGGGTTCTTTCTGAACCAAGGACTACCTCTTTGCCAAATTTGGTGTAATTCCGTTCAGCAGTTCGGGCTGTAGCCGTGTCTAAAGTTTCCTATGGAAAAATGCATGGGGAAAACGCGTTTTGGGACCCCCTTTTTCTCGGCCCCGCTTGACGAATCCCCCGAGACTTTCAGGGTAGGAGCGGACCGGAGCGGGCCACAAAGTTTGAAAATTTCGCGAAGATACGTCAACCGGCAAGAGAGTTATTTCAAATAGAATGTTGCGGATTTCCTATGGATAATAGGTTGTAACTATAACTATCTACTGGCGACCTCCAGTAGATAATATATGTGTATATATATATATATATATATATTCACTGAAAAAACCATAGGTTTCAGGCACATTATAGTTAGATATTAGCATTTAAAAAACCTTAGAAATTCACTGAAAAAACCATAGGTTTCAGGAACGTTATAGTTAGTTGGACATTTCACTCGTACAAAACCATAGAAAATCCAGCGTTATAGTTAGTTCAGCTAACTATAACCCACACCCCCGCAATGCACTGCTGATGACGTCACATATTACATCATTCATGACATGGTCAGTGACATCACTGATGACATCACTGATGACATCTCAAATGACATTACTGATGACATCACTGATGGCATCATCCACGTAAAAATCTGATGCACCTCCTCACACCAGAATATAACCTTTGATACACCCACTCTAAAATACAGACTACCGTTTTCAAAACAATAGACACATCGATACCAGTTACTAAATACACACTGACTGATTCCTAGGTGTACACACACATCCACTCATTCACCCAAACAGTCACTCATACATGCAGTCACTCATCAATACAACACTATAATATGCACTCATACACCTATACAGACACTCACACACTGCCACATATCCAGAGTTACTCACACACCTAGTCAGTCATGCAAAGAATCAATCATACTTCCATTTATTCACCTATACAGTTATACAGACACCACCTCACTTATTCATACAGATACTTACACATAATTACTCTCTTATAGAATCACTGATACAAATACACACAAATCCATGCAGCCACTCTCACAATTACTGACTTTCACATATAGTTATTTATATACACCATAACTCACATATACTGCGTTTTACATATGTAGTTACTTGCACATGTACCACTGAGACATCCATTCACTCACCAACACACCCAAAGACACACACTCACCCACCCATACAGCTGTTTACACATGCACTCTTGAACCCATACACCCAGTGAATCAACCACTCACACATCTATGCACAGAGTCACACACCTCCCACCCACCAACACACACACTCAGGCAGCCATACAAATACTTAGGCAAGCAATCAATAACCCATATAGACACTCATGCAGCTACTCACCAACCCATGTAGCAGCTTACACAACAACAGACAGACTAATACAGACTTTCACACAGTTTAGTCACTAACCTATGTATTCAGTAAGACACATTTAATCACTCACTTATACAGTCAGTTACGCACCTACTAAATCCTCCATTCAGACACATATACACCCACTCATTCTTCAATACACCTTGGCATATATATAAAACAAATTTAAACTTTACAGAAACACACAGTCACTGGATGATGCCATCAGTGATGTCATCAGTGATGTCCTTTGAGATGTCATCAGTGATGTCACTGACCATGTCATGAATGATGTAATATGTGACGTCTGCAAAAAGAACAATTGATGGACAGAATGCAGAACAATGTCATACATTCATCCCAGTACAGAGATCTGGGCCTAAATCCATCGTTTTTTTGCTCACCATGCCATTCCAGTTTGGACAGAGCCATATGCAAATCAGTCTTGACCCTGCGCCCAATGGAAACAGTTCAGCCCGAACTGCCAGGCCAGGACCTACCTAGACTGGAAACAAGCATCCTAGGACCGGTTTCGGGCTTTCAGCCTCATCAGCCAGGATAGCTTGACTCCAGTGGCATGGAGAGCACGGGACCCACGTCTGGGCATGCCCGTCCCACTCGGGGTGACAAATGCAAAAAGAACAATTGATGGACAGAATGCAGAACAATGTCATACATTCATCCCAGTACAGAGATCTGGGCCTAAATCCATCGTTTTTTGCTCACCATGCCATTCCAGTTTGGACCCAGCCATATGCAAATCAGTCTTGACCCTGCGCCCAATGGAAACAGTTCAGCCCGAACTGCCAGGCCAGGACCTACCTAGACTGGAAACAAGCATCCTAGGACCGGTTTCGGGCTTTCAGCCCTCATCAGCCAGGATAGCTTGACTCCAGTGGCATGGAGAGCACGGGACCCACGTCTGGGCATGCCCGTCCCACTCGGGGTGACAAATGCAAAAAGAACAATTGATGGACAGAATGCAGAACAATGTCATACATTCATCCCAGTACAGAGATCTGGGCCTAAATCCATCGTTTTTTTGCTCATCATGCCATTCCAGTTTGGACCCAGCCATATGCAAATCAGGCTTGACCCTGCGCCCAATGGAAACAGTTCAGCCCGAACTGCCAGGCCAGGACCTACCTAGACTGAAAACAAGCATCCTAGGACCGGTTTCGGGCTTTTAGCCCTCATCAGCCAGGATAGCTTGACTCCAGTGGCATGGAGAGCACGGGACCCACGTCTGGGCATGCCCGTCCCACTCGGGGTGACAAATGCAAAAAGAACAATTGATGGACAGAATGCAGAACAATGTCATACATTCATCCCAGTACAGAGATCTGGGCCTAAATCCATCGTTTTTTTGCTCACCTTGCCATTCCAGTTTGGACCCAGCCATATGCAAATCAGTCTTGACCCTGCGCCCAATGGAAACAGTTCAGCCCGAACTGCCAGGCCAGGACCTACCTAGACTGGAAACAAGCATCCTAGGACCTGTTTCGGGCTTTCAGCCCTCATCAGCCAGGATAGCTTGACTCCAGTGGCATGGAGAGCACGGGACCCACGTCTGGGCATGCCCGTCCCACTCGGGGTGACAAATGCAAAAAGAACAATTGATGGACAGAATGCAGAACAATGTCATACATTCATCCCAGTACAGAGATCTGGGCCTAAATCCATCGTTTTTTTGCTCACCATGCCATTCCAGTTTGGACCCAGCCATATGCAAATCAGTCTTGACCCTGCGCCCAATGGAAACAGTTCAGCCCGAACTGCCAGGCCAGGACCTACCTAGACTGGAAACAAGCATCCTAGGACCGGTTTCGGGCTTTCAGCCCTCATCAGCCAGGATAGCTTGACTCCAGTGGCATGGAGAGCACGGGACCCACTTCTGGGCATGCCCGTCCCACTCGGGGTGACAAATGCAAAAAGAACAATTGATGGACAGAATGCAGAACAATGTCATACATTCATCCCAGTACAGAGATCTGGGCCTAAATCCATCGTTTTTTTGCTCACCATGCCATTCCAGTTTGGACCCAGCCATATGCAAATCAGTCTTGACCCTGCGCCCAATGGAAACAGTTCAGCCCGAACTGCCAGGCCAGGACCTACCTAGACTGGAAACAAGCATCCTAGGACCGGTTTCGGGCTTTCAGCCCTCATCAGCCAGGATAGCTTGACTCCAGTGGCATGGAGAGCACGGGACCCACGTCTGGGCATGCCCGTCCCACTCGGGTGACAAATGCAAAAAGAACAATTGATGGACAGAATGCAGAACAATGTCATACATTCATCCCAGTACAGAGATCTGGGCATAAATCCATCGTTTTTTTGCTCACCATGCCATTCCAGTTTGGACCCAGCCATATGCAAATCAGTCTTGACCCTGCGCCCAATGGAAACAGTTCAGCCCGAACTGCCAGGCCAGGACCTACCTAGACTGGAAACAAGCATCCTAGGACCGGTTTCGGGCTTTCAGCCCTCATCAGCCAGGATAGCTTGACTCCAGTGGCATGGAGAGCACGGGACCCACGTCTGGGCATGCCCGTCCCACTCGGGGTGACAAATGCAAAAAGAACAATTGATGGACAGAATGCAGAACAATGTCATACATTCATCCCAGTACAGAGATCTGGGCCTAAATCCATCGTTTTTTGCTCACCATGCCATTCCAGTTTGGACCCAGCCATATGCAAATCAGTCTTGACCCTGCGCCCAATGGAAACAGTTCAGCCCGAACTGCCAGGCCAGGACCTACCTAGACTGGAAACAAGCATCCTAGGACCGGTTTCGGGCTTTCAGCCCTCATCAGCCAGGATAGCTTGACTCCAGTGGCATGGAGAGCACGGGACCCACGTCTGGGCATGCCCGTCCCACTCGGGGTGACAAATGCAAAAAGAACAATTGATGGACAGAATGCAGAACAATGTCATACATTCATCCCAGTACAGAGATCTGGGCCTAAATCCATCGTTTTTTTGCTCACCATGCCATTCCAGTTTGGACCCAGCCATTTGCAAATCAGTCTTGACCCTGCGCCCAATGGAAACAGTTCAGCCCGAACTGCCAGGCCAGGACCTACCTAGACTGGAAACAAGCATCCTAGGACCGGTTTCGGGCTTTCAGCCCTCATCAGCCAGGATAGCTTGACTCCAGTGGCATGGAGAGCACGGGACCCACGTCTGGGCATGCCCGTCCCACTCGGGGTGACAAATGCAAAAAGAACAATTGATGGACAGAATGCAGAACAATGTCATACATTCATCCCAGTACAGAGATCTGGGCCTAAATCCATCGTTTTTTTGCTCACCCTGCCATTCCAGTTTGGACCCAGCCATTTGCAAATCAGTCTTGACCCTGACTGGGGGTGAATGTTTGCCAATGTGCAGCATTCCGTCCATCATCTTGTGTGTTTTGTAATATGTGACATCATCAGCAGTGCATTGCGAGGGCGCGAGTCATAGTTAGCTGAACTAACTACAACGGTGGAATTTCTATGGTTTTGTATGAGTGAAATGTCCAACTAACTATAACGTTCCTGAAACCTATGGTTTTTTCAGTGAATTTCTAAGGTTTTTTAAATGCTAATTTCTAACTATAACGTGCCTGAAACCTATGGTTTTTTCAGTGAATTTCAAAGGTTATGTATATGTATATATGTATTACCTACTGGCGGTTGCCAGTAGATAGTTATAGTTAGGACCTTGTTTCTATTCAAAAGCATTTTTTCTTTTGCCAATATCTTCGGCGCCGTTGGACAAATCTTTGCAAATTTTTCAAAAGTAACAGGGCGCTTCGTTCAGCTCCTGTCTTGAAAGTTTTGGGGTGATTCATCAAGTGGGGGCCGAGAAAAAAGGGGGGGTCCCAAAACACGTTTTCTCCATGGTAATTTCCATAGGAAACTTTAGACAAGGTTACAGACCGAACTGCTGAACGGAATTACACCAAATTTGGCAAAAAGGTAGCTCTTGTTTCAGAAAGCGACCATTTTTTTAAATGGTGTAAATCCGTTCAGTAGTTCCTGAGAAATTCATATATAAAAAAATATAGATATCTGGTGACCGCGGTGGATCTGCGAACCCTCCTTAGCACAAGCTTGACTCTGATTGGCTGCTAACACTTCAAACTAGGAAGTGTTGGCAGACATCTTGTGACTCGGTTGAACTGAGTCACAGGAAAAAAGGTAAAAAAAGTATTAAAATCAAGAAAAGGGGGCAGGATAGAAACACCCTGACTCCCTAGGCCTTCTCAGGGGTCCCACAGGGACCACGCAGGCCAAAAAGCATTTTTTTAAAGATTTCGGCGGGATTCGCGTCGCGGTCTCCTGCACTTCGTTTTGTTGAAGCCACTGGGTGTGCCAGGACCAGGGGGCAATGCTCAATTATGATGCTGGGGGCCCGCGGGGCCTCCACAGCCCCAGGGACTGCCACCTCCCCGGGGCTATGCTAATGGTATGCGGGGGTGACACGGGCCCCCCATAGCTCCGGGGACTGCCTCCTCCCCGGGGCTTTAATAAATTCTGGGCGGTGGGCCTCGCAGCCCCGGGGACCGCCATCTCCCCGGGGCTTTCTTTACATAAAATGCTTGGTGCGGGGGCTCCTGCCAGCCCACATGCTGCCCGGGGACTGTTTTAATATTAATAAAGTGTGGGGGGCCTCCTACCCCCCTACACTGCCCCAGAGACCACCACCTCCCCGGGGCATACATAAATTAAGTGCGGGGTCCGTTGCGACCCCGGGGACCATCACCTCCCCGGGGCTTTAAAAATGCTGGGAAGGGGGCCACGCTGCCCCCCTGCCAGGAGCCTCCCATGACCCTGGGGACCGCCACCCCACAGGGCCAGCTCCAGCATTGGGAGCATTGCTCCCGCCATGCCATCGCAAACTTCTGCTTCGCTTCATGGAAGAGAGAGCAGAAAAACTGCTCTTGCTTCCATGAAGCGAAGCAGAATTGCTTTTGGGCAAAGTAAGCTGTATGTTTGCCGCTCCCTTTGCCCAAAAGCAATGCCGGCTCCCGCAGGAGGCGGGGAGCTGGCAGGGACCACAGGGGCATTGGGGCTCCCCCGTGGTCCCCAACGTGAGGCCATGCCCCGGGGTATGGGGTCCCCGGGGCCAAAAATGGCCCGGTAGTGGGGTCACTCGGCCCCCCTCCCGTTTTTAATTATAATTTAAAAATAAAAAAAAGATACGGCCGGGACCTGGGGGATGGGGTCCCCAGGGCCAAAATTGGCCTCGTAAGGGGGCCACGTGGCCCCCCTCCAAATGTTTTTTAAAAAAAGGCTGGGCAGGCCCCGGGAGATGGGGTCCCTGGGGTCAAAAATGACCCGGGGGGCCAAGCGGGCCCTCTCTCTTTTTTTCTAATGAAAAATGGCTGGGCCCAGGGGGGTGGGGTGCCCGGGGCTGACATCTGGTAATGGAACTGGGGGGCATTCATTATTTTTTTTTCTCTTGTGATAGGAGTCGCTGCTCTCAGCGCAGACCTCAGTGTAACATCGCGATAGATTCGCAGATCCACCTTAAATAAATAATTTAATAGTATATAATTCAGAAGGTAGTGTTGCATTTGTGAACTTTTTTCATAGAGTTAGTGAGATTGAAGTTAATAATCACATTAAATTTGCTAGAGTTAGTAATAATATAAAAAAATAAAAATTATAAGTTAAACTTGAAAAGTGTGTTGTGTTGTAGTACATGGAATTTGTGCTTTTGTTTTGTGGATCCACGACGGGTTCGCGAATCCTGAAAATATTTTAAAAGAGTATGTATGTTAATAAAAAAAAAAGATTCACTGTTGGGTTATAGGGTGGCTCTAAAAAGAGCCCTTGTTTTCATTATGACTTTGTTGGAGCTACATGTAAGTGCGGATGCACAGCTTAAGGTTGTTGTGAAACACTCTGTTTCCTTCATCTGTGAAGTGAACTCCATCACTTCTGTAGATGTCATCAATATCAAAACGTAGATTGTTGTTATAGATGGAGCCCATCCTATGGTCTCTGAGGTAAGCAGAAACAGCTTTATTGACATTCTTCCTAGCTTTCTCAATCAGTGGACAGAATTGATTTGACCACTTCCATTTCTGTCTTTGGCATATATTAGAGTATACAAAGACAGCTTGAGGAAAAATCAACATCAATTGTGCAAAGGTATCCTTCATTAGGATTGCCAGCCCTACCCCAGTCAATATGCCTAGGTCATTGTCACCACAGTGCACAATCATGAGGTCAGGGGGTTGGAGATGCAAAAAAGGTTTTAAACAAAGGCATCAATTGGTGCCACTTTAATCCTCTCTGTGCAATCCATTTAATATCCATATTTTGCAAACCTAGGTCTTTGTCAATACCTCTATGTTCAGCATAGCTTTTGCACCAGAAAACATAGCTGTGCCCTACTGTCCATACTGTAAGCATCTTGAAGGGATGTGTGGAAGGAATGAAAAGTTGAGTGTAGCTGAGGTAGTCAGTTGGTAGAATGAGAGGTATCTAAAATGGTGGTGAAGATGCTGTTTTTGAAAAAGCCGATAAGTGATTGGCTGTTCATCATAATTGTGCACTCAAAAATAGGATGCATGTTACTTTCCTGAAGAAGCATGTTTCTGATTGGTTATTAAAAAATGTTTGGAAGGTACAGTAGATAGGATAAGGTAATATTTTGAAAAGTCAACCATACCTGCTATTTGGATTTGTAAGCTAGTGTGCTGAAGTTGAAAATATGGTGAACTTGTGACCTGCCGGTACAGTTTAAAGTTGCAGAAACTGTTACTATGAAAACTGGGATTAAGCAGGATGGGGGAAGGGTTGAAACTTAACTGTGAATTTAAAATGTGAAATGGTAACCTATTATAAGTGATATGTTACAAAATCAAGTTTTTCTAAGTCAGTAGTATGTGTAGAAGTAGTGTGTTGTTAAAAAATAATGCTAGTATTATTAGAAATAGGTTTTTGAACTCCCGTAAGGGTTCGCTGCTCCATCGCGATGCTACACTGTGGCACCGCGGTGGAGTGGCGACTCCAGAAAATTACAGAACCAGTTTGGGCACTTTTAGAAGACAGTTAGAAAGGGTTAATATTTCTAACCAATAGAAATGTGTTTCATAATTGAAATAATGTAGAAAGCAATTTGATTTGTTACTTACATTTATTTGTGTGCAGAAAGAGAGGGAAAGTTTGCCATTACTGGTTTTACGTTGTTGAGAGTGGTGCATTACATTTAATGTGTGCAAAAGAAAATCTTTTATGAGTTTCTGATATTTCATATTCTGCAATACTATTTGAAAGGTGAGTTACAAATTTGTAAGGTGTGTTATATATTATGTAGTAGTGCTTCACTCTTTGTAGTGATATTTTTAGGTTTGAAAAGCATTATTTTCAAAGTGTGATGTTTGAAATATGTTACGAAATGTACAGATGTATATTGTAGTTTGTTTTATTGTACTGAAATGATTATTGATTCAGTTTGTGCATACTAATATGTGTACATTGGTAGCAGGATTAGTGATTATGGTAGTTTGTATGAGTCTGTGGAAAGGTACAGATGAAGTACTGCGCATAATTGTAGGTGTCACTGAAATGGGAAGTGCAGCCTGTCAAGTTTTAAGGTCTGCATGGTCTTCTGACTGAGGTATGTCTCTACTTGCACATGTAATCTCATACGTGTTATGCATCTGAAGAAGTTAGATGTATAAAACACAGGTATACATCTAGTTGTATGTTTCTTTTATATATGATACCACCAGCAAAAGGTACAGACACATGCATGCTTTCAGGAATATGGTGAGACTTACAACAGAGACATGGGAAGGGTTGCTGGTTTATATTTGGCTAGGCCCAACACCCTGAGTAGTCGCTGAATAGTGAAGCTGAAGCACAAAAGTGAGGTTTAAGACATGTTGGAAGAGGGATTAGTGATTAGGCTACTTTGTATGAGTCTGTGGAAAGATACACTTGAAATATGCCGCATACTTTTAGGTGTGTGCTTGAAATGGGAAGTGCAGTCTGTGAAGTTTTAAGGTCTGCATGGTCTTGTGACTGAGATATGTCTCTACTTGCACATGTATTCTCATACGTGTTATGTATCTGAAGATGCTAGACGTACAAAACAAAGGTATACATCTATTTGTATGTTTCTTTTAGATATGATTACACTAGCAAAAGGCACAGACACATGCATACTTGCTTTCAGGAATATAGTGAGAGTTACAACAGATATATGCGAAGAGTTGCTGCTTTATATTTGGCTAGGCCCAACACTCTGAGTAGTCGCTAAATAGTGAAGCTGCAGCACAAAAGTGAGGTTTAAGACAATAGCAGAGGGATTACTGATTAGACTACTTCGTATGAGTCTGTGGAAAGGGACACTTGAAGTATGCTGCATAAATTTAGGTGTCTCTTTGAATTGGGAAGTGCAGTCTGTCAATGTTAGGGGACTTCATGGTCTTGTGATTGAGGTATGTTTCTACTTGGTAATATATTCTCACACGTGTTATGCATCTGAAGATGCTAGATGTATAAAACACAGGTATACAACAATTTGTATGTTTCTTTTATATATAATGCTGATGGAGCAAGGACTCGTAAGGAAAGAGACTTGCTCGAAAGTAATCCTCTCGTTTAACTTATTAACGAATTACTAACCGTGTCCTGTAAATAATAACACGCACCACAGAAACACACGAGTTAGCGAAACAATGAAAATGGACTAATACAGCTTTAAACGGGAAATCTCTACCGCGCATGCGTCAACTGCATCTACGCAGTATGACGAGATAAAGCTTGGGGGGAAATTCTAGCACATGTGCAGAAGGCATTAAAATGGAGTCTTGAAGACTCACGCGCATGGCTTTTGCTTAGCCGAAATAAAAACCAGCTATTTTACTAATGCTAATCCGGGGAAAGTATTAATAAGTAAAGAGGGTTAGAGTAGAGATGGGTGGTATACAGTGAGACCATTTATTTGTGAAAGTAAATTTTGTCTTTTTGTCTTTATTATTAGTGCGCATTTGGGCCTTTCGCGAATGACCAAAGTAAGCTGAGTCCAGTGATTTATGCGCAGGCCCACAAGAAAGTTAACCCGGAAGGTTGACCAAGGTTCTGTCAGCCGTCCAAGGACAAGAATGATGTGTCCTGAGAACAGAGGGTGAAGAGTTCAGTCAAGAAGACTCATAATCATGATTTTGAAATAATTGTTGCTAATAAAGTTTGGATATGTATGGGAACGAAAGAAATGAATAAAGTTTAAGGGGATGGGTTTTGCAAACAATAGAATGATAGAATAAAAGTAATATGTAAGCATGGTGTGATGATCATCCCCCTTGCCTGACCAATTAGATTTCGTATTTTTACGATATTGAAACTTTAGTGGGTGGTACATGATGAACGAAGGATATAATTGAGGTAGTTTTAGTTAGTTAGGTAGCAGAGCTCGGAATGCTGTCTGGGAGTTCATGTTGCTGAGATGCTAACGCAGGGAGAGATGCTGTGAGATGCTGATGAAGAAACCAAATGCAGAACCTTCTATCTTAATTTAATTGAGTTAGACAAGAAGATCGCGGAAGAAACTCGAGAAGGAAGAGAGTGTCAGAGAGGGGTGCGACGCAGCCGTCGGTATTTAGAGAGGTTAAGTATCCTGTCCTGAATCCTGTCCTGAAGTCTTTGTCTCCTGATCTATCTCGGGGGACCCTCACCAGCCCTTTGGCCAGGGGGTTTGGTCTTCACACCATCCTTGGTAATTATTATTTCTTGTCTGTTTGTAGATGTTCTTTTCTCTCTATCCTCTCTTTTCTGAGCATAGTTATTGCATGAGTCTGAAGTATTTCGATTGAATTTACACTCTTATGAATGAGGGTGTTTGTGCTGAAATTTTGAGATGGTTCACATTCATTTAATTTAGATAAAGATTTTAAAACTTCCCGAGTCTGTGGTTATTTTTCTGTAATTAAAGAACAGTTAAGAGTTATGTTCATTATCACCATCAATTAGTTCAACTAATGGTCCATTGACCAGAGGAAAGAACTTTTGATCAGTGAAAGGTTAGTTAGGAATGTTAAATAACTAATCTTGAGAAATATGAAATTATAAACAATAAGACTCCAGCGGTCTACTCAATACGGAGTGTGTTGTGATTTATGGGCCCAGGTGAGTATATGGTAGTGGAGCATCTGTTGTTAGTATACCGCTGGATCAGTTTTCTGGTAGCAGAGTTATGGTTATTATTGACTAGTTTGGTGATAAGTATAAATTATTGATTTATGTTTTAACAAAAGAGTTAGCGTCTTTGTTTTATGTTGTCCAGAATTCCCGGGAAATGAATAGCGGGTGGTGACAGAAGCCATACTGCAGTGAGGTTACTCGTCTGTTGGAATAACACTGAGAAGCTGGGTAGGGCTGGCAGTGTTAAACCAGGGACTATTTCGTATAAAAGGGGAGTGCGAATGATAGCAAAAGGGGTTCGCTGGTGAAACTTTGGTCTCATTTCCCAATATGGGTGACACTGAAGGAGTAGCAGGTTCTCTGGAGCTTGAGTGAAGGGTAAACAGAGGTTTTTACTCGCAGTAGAAGAGGAGCAATTCTGAGACTCCAGAATAAGTCGAAAAATTCTATCCTTTTGTTTAGTGGAACAGACAGAGTAGCGAATGTTTTTTTATGTTGTTAATAACAAAGAATTTAATGAAAAAGTATTAAGAAATAAGTTTCCGTATTACCTTGTGAAGGGAGGGTCAGTTGCCGGAGATGTACTGACGTCACAGTGAGCCGCGCTGGTATTGGTAGAAACAGCGGGCATGTGACAAAAGCAGCCTTGTAAAGGAGGGGTCAGTAGTAAGGAGCAGAACTGACGTCACAAAAGGCCGCGCTAGCATTGGTCAGACCACGAGCGTGAGCCTGAGTTTGATTGGATAATCAGTTAGAAGCCACGCTAGGATTGGTAAAAAGAGAAATTGTATGCAGGATTCTAATTTGACTGCCAGTGTGAGACGCGCAGATAGAAGATTTCAAGGGTTTGCAGAACACAATTTTATATATCGTTCATCTAGGATGTATGAAGAAAAGAGAAAAATGTCATTTATAAAGAAAATTAAGAATTTCTTTAAGAAAGATAAGCCTGTGTTGACTAGGGAGGGAATTCCTATTCCGCCACTGAAGACACCAGCTTCTTTTATGATGATGGAAAGAGGATATCATACTTGCGTGTGGTTGGAAAATTGGATAGAATATACGAAAGGTGATGGAGTGCTAGCGTTTCCTGAAAATGGTACATTTAACGGAAGAATTCTTCAGAATTTGAGAATGAGAATGAATGATTTAGAACCAAGACCTAGGTTAACTCAATACGAGGCTTTAGAAGAATGGGAGACTGAGTCATATGAATGCGAGAAATGCAGAAGTGGGAAATATAGAGGATTTTTCCCCAGATACTTGCATGAGTCACGTTAAGGGCAGATGAAACAATGGAGGAGAGCTATGGTATCAGAAGGTTTATATCCAGTGTTAATGGCTGAGGAACAGTCTGGAGGAAAGTGTAAAGAGAAAACGAAACACTTGAATGCAACAGGATATGGCGAATCAGATGATGAGTTATTAGAGGATATTTTAATTAAAAATCCACCACCGTATCAAGAAGCAACTAGTAAGGTTACCCCAAGTGCACCAGTGATAGGAATGCCTTTAACCCCACACATTTTACATGATATGTCATTTAATAGGGTGCTGCAGGATAATGAGAGAGATGTTTTGAATAAAACAAGAGAAGAATTAGTTCAGAAAATAAGCCAATTAAATGTAAATGCTGAAGCTTTTGTGACCATTGGTCCAGTAATCCCATTGTATGGAGATAACAAGACTTGCCAGAAACCACAAACTGTAACAATTCCGTTGAATAGTCCCAGGAAAGAAGTAATAATTACAGATGATCAGGTCAGTGAAAGTGAATCAGTTATTTCATGAATGGATCTCCCAAATGTAGAACCTTCAACTGAAACTCCGAAAAGAGTTACGCCTACAAATTTGAGAGAGGAGAGATCTTTGGTTCCTATAGGAACTGGAGGTGCAACAGTAGTTACCCCTGAAGATATAGAAAGATGGGCACAGGAAATAAATAATCGAAACCCACCACCAAAGATGCTAGATATCAGCAGATTGAAAGTGGAATTGGAAGAAATGATAGTGGGAAGTGTGAGCATAGAAAGATTGAACGTTTATAATGATGAAGAGTTATTATTTTTATGTAAGAGTATAACCAGGAGAGCAAGAGTATTTCATGAGAAACTAACAGAAGTCGCTTCAGAGATTGGAATAGATATAGGAAATCGAAATTGTTGCAGAAACCATATCGAGTGGATTTTACTGACAAGGATTTAGAAAGTGTAAATGCTTCTGGTAAGAGACTACAGATAAAGGAATTAATGAATATTTTGCGAAAATGGGGAGACATTGATAAAAGGAGAATTAGATGGATAAGAAAGAAAGAGGAAGTTCAAGCGAGAGAAGCATCATCTGCATTTCCAGTAAGGGAGACAGAAAAAGTTGAGAAATTGTGTCCAATGAGAGAGGTTCCTGGAGGTGGATATGTTCATGTTCCTTGGAGTAGACAAGATATTTTGTCAGTTACAAATGACTTTCCAAAATTGAGAGAAAAACCAGTGGAATGGTATAAACAGGTGGAAAGATTTGTGAAAGTTTCAAAGGTTTTATTGAAAGTTTTGGATGGTTTATTTGACATAGTGGTACCTGCTGATTTATGGACAGAGTGTAAAATTACAATTGATTGGCCAAGTGAGGAGTATGCGAGAGACTCGAAGACAGGAGCACCCTCAGAGGAGGTGATGAAGAAATATCACCAAGTGTTTACATTCTTGAAAGGGAAAATTCCTCCTAAAGAAACAGATTGGGTAAAGATAGATAGGACAACTCAAGAACCAAATGAGTCTGTACATGCATATTATGAAAGGTTACTGCAGGTGTTTAAGCAGTATAGTGGTTTTGAGAATATTGGTGATAAAGATATGGGACATTTTGTGGATCGGTTTGTATATGGTTTGAAACCGGAGATTAGTCAGATGATTCAGCAGCACATGTTGTGTTGGCAGAGTAAGACAATGGATGAAATGTTAAAGTATGCAAAATATTGCGGAGACGACATTGAGGCGAGGCGTAGAAAGTTGAAGGAGAAAATGATGTGGGCACAAGTAAAATTGGCGGAGCAGCAGGAGAATAAAACAAACACTCAGACTGATAATCAAGTGAAAGAGCAGAGTCAGAATGATCAAGTGGCGAATGGTAGTAAATTTAGAGGACGAATGAACAGAGAAGAAGCGAAGAAGAAGTTTCCCTGTCATGTGTGCGGAAAGCTTGGACATTGGAAGAACGAGTGTAAGAGTATTCAGAATAATAATGGACCAAATCAAAATTTAATTCCACAGATGCAGAATGAATTACATATGAATCAGCAGCAGCAGGTAGTTACTCCTCAATATCAGGTGCCACCAGCTCCTATGCCAAACTTTGTGAACCACCAAACATTCAGTACGAACACCGGATTTCAAGGAAAAAGTGGAAAGAATAATAGAACAGTTACACAATATTTTTTGCAGAATGATGAGGAAAATTCGGACTTTGTGCAATGACGGTGCCTGAGGGGGGAGGAAGAGGAGTGCGTGCTTGGCGCATCCTTGCCAGTAGATCAGTCAGGTCCATTTGTTGATGGGAAAGTGGAAGGTAAAGACATCACTTTTCTATTGGATACTGGTGCTACCCGGTCTACTGTGAGAACAGCAGACATCCCAAACAATACCCCTCTCAGGAGAGTCCATCCAAGTTGTAGGAGTGTCAAATCAACAGATTAAAACCCCAATCACAAAACCGATGGAGGTGCATATCGGAAACTTTAAAGAAATGCATCGATTTGTAGTTTGCAATTCCAGTCACGTAAATCTGTTGGGAAGAGATCTATTGTGCAAGATGAATTGCACGATCTATTGTACACCAGATGGTGTCGCTTTCCAGACCCATGATGAGGATGTTATATACAAAATGATGCTAGTGAAGCAAGGAACAGAAGTAGATGAGATGTTTTCATTAATGACTGAAAATGAATTGCCGGAAGAGTTGAGAGCCACAGTCAACCCAGAAGTGTAGGATTTTACAGGAAAAGATATTGGGCTGATGTCAAATGCAGACCCAGTGAAAGTGACAGTGAAGGAAGGTGCAGTTTATCCAAACACACGACAGTACAAGATGAGTCCAGAAGTGAAAGCAGGAATTATTCCAGAAATCGATCGAATGGTTAAACAAGGTATTTTAAAGGAAATAATGGGTAGTCCTTGTAATTCGTCAATAATAGGACTGAAAAAGCCTAGTGGAAAATATAGGATCGTGCAGGATTTGAGAAACATTAACAAAATTGTAGTGGCATGTTGCCCAATAGTGCCAAATCCAGCAGTGATCCTTTATCAGATACCTTGGAATGCAGGCTGGTTTACAGTAATTGATTTATGCCAAGCATTCTTTTCCATTCCTTTGCACCCAGACAGCCAGTATATTTTCGCCTTTAAGTTTGAGGATCGTATTTTCGCATGGTGCCGAGTTCCTCAAGGGTACACAGAGAGTCCCTCAATTTTTAACCAAATCCTGAAAAGTGTTTAGGGTCATTAGTTATGCATGGACATTTGGTTCTGGTTCAGTACATTGATGACCTACTGGTGGCATCAAAAACACGAGAAGATTGTGTCACTGACACAATTGCATTACTGAACCATTTGGCTGAAGGCGGACACAAGGTGTCTCCAGAAAAATTACAGTTCTGTCGACAAGAAGTTAAATATTTGGGGCATAAAATAGAAACAGGAGTAAGAAAAGTGACACCGGAAAGAATAAAAATAATCAAAGAGATGCAACTACCTCAGACACAAAGAGAGATGAGAATGTTCCTGGGAGTGGTTGGGTACTGTAGGCAGTAGATTAACAGTTTTTCCATGCTAGCAAAACCATTGATACAATTGACCCGAAAAGAGCAAAAGATCCAATTGATTGGAATGATGAATGTTTGGAGGCCTTTGTGAAATTGCGGAATTGTTTGTGTGAAGCTCCTGCCTTGGGCATGCCTGATTATTCAAAAGTATTTGCGTTGTTTTGCTATGAGAGAAAGAATTGTGCACTTTCAGTCTTAACACAGAGACATGGACTGAGCCGACGTCCAGTGGCGTATTTCTCTGCCACATTGGATCCAGTGGCTTCAGCTTTACCTGGCTGCTTAAAAGCAGTAGCTGCTACTTGTATGAGTCTGGAGCAAAGTGAGTCAATAGTGATGGGACATCCTGTAAAAGTCTACGTTCCACACTCAGTTGAAATTCTTCTGACAAGAACAAGAACACAACATCTCACACCTAGTCGGCTGACTAAGTATGAAAGAGTGATTTTGGTAGCAGAAACTGTGACAATGATAAGATGTACGGTCATGAACCCTGCCACATTATTGCCAGACCCATGCAATGAGGAAGTAAGAGATGAAATTGATCATGATTGTTTGTATGTGACTGAATTTTGTACCAAGCCCCATCCTGACATAAAAGAAACACCATTAAAGGAAGCTGATCATGAGTTATTTGTGGATGGGTCTTGTCTGAGAAATGAAGAAGGAGGATTAAGTGCTGCTTATGCTGTGTGTAAAATATCAGGGGTAATTGAAGCAACCTGTTTACCGGGAGTCAAATCTGCACAAGTAGCCGAATTGGTGGCCTTAACAAAGGCATGCAGGAATGGGAAAAATTGGAGATTAACCAAGTTAACGGACAGTCAATATGGTTTCGGGGTTGTGCATGATTTTGGCCAACTCTGGATGCAGAGGGGATTTCTGACTTCTTCAGGATCTCCTATTAGAAACAGTAAAAATGTGAAAGATCTGCTGGAAGCATTACAATTGCCAAAAGAAGTAGCAGTTGTTAAATGCGCTGCACATCAGTCAGGAAATGACTATGTGGCAGCTGGCAATAGATATGCTGACCAAATTGCTCGATACTGTGCGAAAAATACAATGGCCATAAATAGAAAAATTGAAACGGGTGAAACCAGCTGCCAACTTATATTTTTCTCAATTCCAGAAACATGGGATGAGATTAGACAGTTGCAGGAAGAAGTTGAGGAAAAGGAAAAAGAAATTTGGATAAAATCAGCTTGTAGAAAAAGGTCGGAAGACGAAGTATGGGTGTACTTAGATGGAAGACCAGTCATGCCAGATTGTTTGCTCTCTAAAATGGCAAGAGTTTATCATGGAGCAACACACATATTCAATGATCAGATTTTTCAGACAGATTTGGTACAATCCGAAGTTCAGGGTAGTCGCAGAGACCCTTTGCCAAAGATGCTTAACCTGTCAGCAGCAAAATCAAGGTAGGAAGAAAGTGGTTAGTTGGGGAAAAATTGGAAAGGCAGAAGGACCCTTCACCAGGTTGCAGTTATATTTCATTGAGTTGCCTCCTTGTAATGGACTAAAGTATGTACTTGTCATAGTGTGCCTGTTCTCAAGATGGGTGGAGGCATACCCCACCAGAAGAAATGACAGTCTTACAGTTGCTAAACTATTGTTGAGAGAGTTGATTCCTCGTTTTGGTTTTCCAGTCACTTTGGAATCAGATAGAGGACCTCATTTTAATAATGAGATAATTCGATTAATCTGTGCTGCATTTAACATTGAACAAAAACTGCACTGTGCTTATCGTCCAGAGGCTTCTGGAATAGTTGAACAGCTAAATGGCACAATCAAGTCAAGATTAGGGAAAGTATGTGCATCCACAATGATGAAATGGCCAGATGCTTTACCCCTTGTACTGATGGGTCTCAGAAGTATTCTTGACAGAAAGTCAGGAATGAGTCCACATAAGATTCTCATTGGAAGGGTAATGAGACAAGCATTTATTCCTGGAAATAAAATAATGCCTATAACTGATGATCTGGTATTGGACTATTGCAAAGGATTGGCTGAAATGGTGCGTTCTGTCTCTCACCAGGTTGGAGAAGACGCAGTTGAAAGACAGCCAGACCAAGCACATGATTTGAATCCTGGAGATTGGGTGCTAGTGAAGAAACACGCAAGAAAGTCGTGTCTAGCACCAAGGTGGGATAAACCACGTCAAGTCATACTAGTCACTACCACAGCAGTGAAGTGTGTAGGGTTGCCCAACTGGATTCATGCTAGTCATACCAGAAGAGTTCCGAGCCCATCAGAACAACAAGAGCAACCACTGACTGAACAGGCTGAAACGTCAGAAGTTGAAAGCTGTGAAATTGAAGAGTCTAGAGTGATAGATTCTGAAAGACAACTATATGGCAAACAGCCAAGTACAAGTCAGGAAGATTGGATACCATTAATTGGAATACATGATGATGCTGTCGAAACAAGAAGAATAACAAAACTGAAAAGGCAGGAAGGTAGACAGGGAAGGACAGGGGAAGAAGAACACACTCAGGTCGAAATAAATAAAGACATTCAGGAACCTGAGGAGGGAAAGGCAGAATTAGAAGAACAAGTTCAGGCAGAAGAAGAAGAAGAATCTGAAATAAGACCTGAACAGGATAAGGTAGATCTAGAAGAACAAGTTCAGGCAGAAGAAGAAGAACAAATTATATTAAGACCTGAACAGGTGCACGTAGAGGAAGGTCCAAACACAGAAAATAAAGAACAAGGACAGATTGTGCCTAGATTAAGTGAAAATAAAAGGACTCTAGAAGGAGATAAGGAAGGTAAAAGTGCAGTTCAGGGTAAAAGAGTTAGAAAAGGAGACAATTGGCCAGAAGGAGTGAAGAAATTGAGGAATTATTTGAGAAAATCAGAAAAGAAATCAGAACAAGTAAACGAAGTTACGTGTCAAACGCAACCTAAACAAACCTTAGTAAAACTTACACGAAGAAGCCTAAGATTGAGAAATTTAAATAGAAAATACAATGCCTCTGAGTGGACCTACGTTATACTCGAAGAATTTGAAAACTTAGATTTAAGAGAAGAAACAGAAAGGGTTCATGTTGCACAGATTGATGAAAGCAAATTGAGACCTCCTTAAAATAAAAGAAAAATTAAGAAAAGAGAGAAGAAATTTTCTCAAATTGAAATGGCAGAAGTTGAAGTCACAGAAAGACCAAAACGAGGTTTAAAAAGAAATTGTTTTAGATTTTGTTTTTGTAGTATTTTATTGGTAGTATTAGTATGGTTATTCCTAACAGTAGGAGTACCTTTGTTAATGGAAACAAGTGACAAAAATAATACAATTACTACTGAAAAGGTAGATAGAATAAAGGGAATTAAAATAGAAATAGGGGTAGAAAATGAGGCAAATTAACATAATGAATCAGACTATAATATGTTTTCAAATGTGTTTACTAAATTGTTATTTCAGTACATTAATACAATGGAGATTAGTAATTGTTATGTTTGTATGAAGTTACCTTCATCAGTGTCAGAGGGGGTGACGTACCACCATATACCTTTAACATATGGAATATCATGTAGTATTTTATCAAGTTTATTTTATGCAACAGGGAGACTTCATTGGGGCATATCTACAAGGCCATGCGATAATTATCGCTCAGCGCTCTTAGCGCGAGGATAATTATCGCCGGCCGAAACTGAATTTTATCGCGGAGATAGCGTGCTATCAGCAACGCTTATCTTCAAAGCGATAAAATTCAGAGCGCAAGCTGCCAATTGTGCGATTATCGCTGGAAATACAGCGATAATCGCACAAGGTTTGGCGATAGCTTGCTGATAGGGCAAGACATACTTAGCCATGATATCCACCTTCCATAGGATATCATGGCTAAGTCAGTCTCAAAGCAGGCGTTAGGAAAGTAGCGATAACAGAGGTTATCGCTACTTTTCTTGTCGCTATGCTTCTTTGCCTGAGGCTTGATAATAGGAGAAATGTCGCTTAGCGACATTTCTCCCGTTATCCTGGGGAGGAACGCCCACTTTGCATCTCATTAGAGATGCAGAGCTGGGCGATAGGGAAAGGGCGATGTAGCATGGATTCACGCGTTAGCGTGTCCTTGCTAATAGGGCGTTAAAATTATCGCCGCTTTTCGTCCGAAAACGGACGCTAAAGCGGCGATAATTTTATCGCCAGCCCTTGTAGATATGCCCCTTCATTATTTTTATTCAAATCTAGATGTAGTATTTTCAGAATTGCCTATTAGAAAGAATATGAATCCAGTAGTTAGTAGTAGGAATGCACAGTTTATGGGTGAATTTTTCTTAACTATGAGTTCAATAGATCTAGTTCAAGCACATAAGGATAACTTAACATGTATATTACGAGAAGAAGAAAAAGAGTTTTTGAAATTAGTAGAAAAAAGGAGACAGGATTTAACAAAGAAAGCTGCTGAGCAGAAGTCCTATGTACCTCCATGGGCTGAGAAAGAGGGAATCTATGCAAAAGGCAAAGCTCATGCTGCGATGTCCATGGATTTTGTGAAAAGGGGAAAATTCTGCCTCCATAGATTAAAGACAGACTACAATAATAACTACATTGGTTCCAGTGAGTGTGAACACAACTTCCTAATTTTAGGAGGGTGGGGACTAAAAGGGGAAACTGATCCTGTATTTCCAGGAGTTTATTATGTCTGCGGGAACAATGCCTATTATAGGTTACCTGCAAGATGGTACGGGAGCTGTTATTTTGGAATAGTTTTCCCGAAAATATACCATGTGGACAGAATCAATGGAATTAATGGAAAATCTAATGAACTAACACGAAGAAAAAGAGCTAGTTTTTCTGAATTAGTAGGAGATATATTTAGTGCATTGATACCCTCAGTTGGAGTCATTCTAAATTCACAGAAAACTTGTAAATTATCAACCATAGTTGATCGTCTTTCTACAGACACTGCGGGAGGATTCTTAATGATTAACACAGAAATGGTTGCAATTAGGTCTATGGTTTTACAAAACCGTCTTGCTCTTGATATTTTATTAGCAAAAGAGGGTGGAGTCTGTGGTATGTTGAAAATTCAACATTGCTGCACTTATATTCCGGACAAGAGTAAAGAAATAAAAGGGTATATTGGAAATATTACAAGAATGCATAATGACTTGACCCAACTGGAGGCTGACAGTGTATGGGGAAAACTAACAAAGAGTATAACATCAATAGGGAAATGGTTTACTGATTTTGGGAAAAGATTTCTAGGTCAAATAATATTACCATTAGTTGTGATAATGACAATAGTAATGATATTAATGATTACATATAAATGTTGTAAAAACAGAGGGAAAGGAAGAATACATTTAGAAAAAGAGGGAAAAGGGAAGAAACGAAAAAGAGAAAATGAGGAGATACAACTAGAAGAAATGAAAGGAAAGATATATAAGAAGATGAAAGATTTAGAAAGAAAAGAAGAAACAAATGGAAAAATGAGAAAAGAAATAGAAAATTGAGATGTGTTAAAGTTGGCATCGGGGATGGGATGGGTAATTTTGTGATGGCTTAAAATGCCATCAGAGAGGGGATTGATGGAGCAAGGACTCGTAAGGAAAGAGACTTGCTTGAAAGTAATCCTCTTGTTTAACTTATTAACGAATTACTAACCGTGTCCTGTAAATAATAACACGCACAACAGAAACACACGGGTTAGCGAAACAATGAAAATGGACTAATACAGCTTTAAACGGGAAATCTCTACCGCACATGCGTCAACTGCATCTACGCAGTATGACGAGATAAAGCTTGGGGGGAAATTCTAGTGCTTGTGCAGAAGGCATTAAAATGGAGTCTTCAAGACTCACGTGCATGGCATCTGCTTAGCCGAAATAAAAACCAGCTATTTTACTAATGCTAATGCGGGGAAAGTATTAATAAGTAAAGAGGGTTAGAGTAGAGATGGGTGGTATACAGTGAGACCATTTATTTGTGAAAGTAACTTTTGTCTATTTGACTTTATTATTAGTGCGCATTTGGGCCTTTCGCGAATGACCAAAGTAAGCTGAGTCACGTGATTTATGCGCAGGCCCACAAGAAAGTTAACCCGATAGGATGACCAAGGTTTTGTCAGCCGTTCAAGGACGAGAATGATGTGCCCTGAGAACAGAGGGTGAAGAGTTCAGCCAAGAAGACTCATATTCATGATTTTGAAATAATTGTTGCTAATAAAGTTTGGATATGTATGGGAACAAAAGAAATGAATAAAGTTTAATGGGATGGGTTTTGCAAACAATAGAATGATAGAATAAAAGTAATATGTAAGCATGGTGTGATGATCATCCCCCTTGCCTGACCAATTAGATTTCGTATTTTTACGATATTGAAACTTTAGTGGGTGGTACATGATGAACGAAGGATATAATTGAGGTAGTTTTAGTTAGTTAGGTAGCAGAGCTCGGGATGCTGTCTGGGAGTTTGTATTGCTGAGATGCTAATGCAGGGAGAGATGCTGTGAGATGCTGATGAAGAAACCGAATGCAGAACCTTCTATCTTAATTTAATTGGGTTAGACAAGAAGATCGCGGAAGAAACTCGAGGAGGAAGAGAGTGTCAGAGAGGGGTGCGACGTAGCCGTCGGTATTTAGAGAGGTTAAGTATCCTGTCCTGAATCCTGTCCTGAAGTCTTTGTCTCCTGATCTATCTCGGGGGACCCTCCCCAGCCCTTTGGCCAGGGGGTTTGGTCTTCACACCATCCTTGGTAATTATTATTTCTTGTCCGTTTGTAGATGTTCTTTTCTCTCTATCCTCTCTTTTCTGAGCAAAGTTATTGCATGAGTCTGAAGTATTTTGATAGAATTTACACTCTTATGAATGAGGGTGTTTGTGCTGAAATTTTGAGATGGTTCACATTCATTTAATTTAGATAAAGATTTTAGAAACTTCCAGAGTCTGTGGTTATTTTTCTTTAATTAAAGAACAGTTAAGAGTTATGTTCATTATCACCATCAATTAGTTCAACTAATGGTCCATTGACCAGAGGAAAGAACTTTTTGATCAGTGAAAGGTTAGTTAGGAATGTTAAATAACTAATCTTGAGAAATATGAAATTATGAACAATAAGACTCCAGCGGTCTACTCAATACGGAGTGTGTTGTGATTTATGGGTCCAGGTGAGTATATGGTAGCGGAGTATCTGTTGTTAGTATACCGCTGGATCAATGCCACTAGCTAAAGGTACAGACACATGCATGCATGCTTTCAATAATATGGTGAGAGTTACAACAGACATGCAAAAGGTTGCTGCTTTATATTTGGCTACGGCCAACACTCTCAGTAGTTGCTGAATAGTGAAGGTGCAGCAGAAAAGTAAGGTTTAAGACATGTTGGCAGAGGGATTAGTGATTAGACTACTTAGTATGAGTCTGAGGAAAGGTACATTTGAAGTATGCCGCATAAATTTAGGTGTGTCCTTGACATAGGAAGTGCAGTCTGACAAGTTTAAAGGACTACATGGTTTTGTGATTGAGGTATGTCTCTACTTGCACATGTATTCTCACATGTGTTATCCATTTAAAGATGCTAGACATACAAAACAAAGGTATACATCTATTTGTATGTTTCTTTTATATGTGATTCCACTAGCAAAAGGCACAGACACTTGCATACTTGCTTTCAGGAATACGGTGAGAGTTACAATAGAGATATGTGAAGGGTTGCTGCTTTATATTTGGCTAGGCCCATCACTCTGAGTAGTCGCTCAATAGTGAAGCTGCAGCACAAAAGTGAGGTTTAAGACATGTTGGCAGAGGGATTAGTGATTAGACTACTTCGTATGAGTCTGTGGAAAGGTACAATTGAAGTACGCCACACAAATTTAGGTGTCTCCATTAAATGGGAAGTGCAGTCTGTCAAGGTTAAAGGACTTCATGGTCTTGTGACTGAGGTATGTCTCTACTTGTACATGTATTCTCACACGTGTTATGCATCTGAACATGTTAGATGTATAAAACACAGGTATACATCTATTTGTATGTTTCTTTTATATATGATGCCACTAGCAAAAGGTTCAGACACATGCATGCATGGTTTGAGAAACGTAATGAGACTTTTAAGAGTGACATGGAAGGGTTGCTATTTTAAATTTGGCTAGGCCCAAGATTCTGAGCAGTTGTTGAAAACTGAAGCTGCAAGTGAAAAGTGAGGCTTAAGACATGTTGGTAAAAGGATTAGTGATTAGGCTTCTTGCTATGAGTCTGTGGAAAGGTACACTTGAAGTACGCTGCCTAAATTTAGGTGTCTCCTTGAAATGGGAAGTGCAGTCTGTCAAGTTTAAGGGACTTCATGGTCTTGTGAATGATGTATGATTTGATTTTCTGATTTGAAGCAGACACGTAAACTTATACGGCCTACTTCAAGTGTACCTTTCCACAAACTCATAGCAAGTAGCCTAATTTCTAATTCTTTTGTCAACATGTCTTAAATCTCACTTTTCTGTTGAAGCTTCAGTTTTTACCAGCTGCAGAGAATCTTGGGACTAGGCACATTTAAACACCAATCTAACCATGTTACTGTTTAAAGGTGTGTGTTCTTGTAACAGGTTTGCTATTGTGTAAAGTACAATATTCTAAATATGTACGTGTTATGGGGACATTTGCAATGCAATTGAAAGTATTTGTTTATTTATTGTTATGATATTAATATATAATTATTTCACAAGTATAAAATTATTTAACAAACTATTGAAACTTATCTTTGTTTTCAGATATTTACATTTATTGGTAAAAACATTGAGAATGGCAAAAAAGATCAAAAGAGAAGACAAGGAAAAAAACAATATTATTAAAGGAAAGAGAAAAGAGGAAATTAGATGAACTGCAAAATGTTACACTGAAGAAAAAGAGTTCTGGTAAGAGAACTAAAGAGTTTGTTAAAAGACTTTTACAGAATGTTAAGCAATTTGAAAATGTTGAAAAGAAAAAGAAAAGTTCAACAACAAATCAGAAGGAAAGGAAAAAAAGAGATGATAAAAGAAAACCATGTTATGGGAAAACAATGCATGTTGAAAGAAGGCTGAAAGAACATAAAGACATAAGGAAGAGAATGTATAGAAGTAGAGTACTACAAAATGTATTGAAAGATTGTAAAAAATATAAAAGAAGATCAGCAGCTTATAAGAAAAAGCAACAGATTGAAAGTGTAATAGATAAAGCTTTTGAAATAAAAAGAAAATTATTTAATTTAATATTGAAGAGAATGAAAACATTGAATAAAACAATGCTGTTTATGAAGGAGAAAAGCAAAAGATAAAGGGGCAGATTTACAAGAAGTGACGCATCTGTATAGATGCGTCACTTTCCCTGCGCCACCCTTAGAAACCCTTGCGCCACCATAGATGCGCCATATTTACAATACGACGCACTATGGCACAAGGATTGACAGATGCGTCAGAAATTCTGATGCATCTGTTGGCGAAAAAGTCACGCATTGCTGGAGTTGTGTCGCAAGCACGACGCAACTCCAGCAATGCGTGTTGAGGCCTATTACCAATACACTGCGTCACTTCTTACGCCTGCTTCAAGCAGGCGTAAGGTTTTGACGCAGTGGCGTCCTAAAAGTGACGCAGTGAAATCTTGTAGATTTCACTGCGTCACTTTTACGAGGCCTTCCTGCGTGGGAACGCCCACCCTGCATACATTATACCTGATGCAGGTATAATGTGACGCAGGGCTTTACAATGTGACACATCTCCCTAGATGCGTCACGTTGTAAATAGGCCGCATTGTTTGCGCCGCTGTTGCATCAAAAAAGTGACGCAACTGCAGCGCAAAAGTCACGCAAGGGGCTTGTAAATCTGCCCCATAGACTGGAGTACCCATGCACTCATGCAATGACTCATACACTACCCAAGCGCTCATCCAATGACTCAGGCATTATTCTTGCACTGATCTAAGCACCCAGTAATTACCCTTGCACTCACAAAGTTACTCAGGGACTACCCATGCACTCATCCATTCCATCAAGGACTATCCATGCACTGATCCAATGGCCCAGACATTAGCCTTGCACTCATACTTTCACTCAGGTAGTTCCCATGCAATCATAGAATCACTCAAGCACTACCCCTACAGTTATTCATTCATCAAGGCACAACTCATGTACTTTTGCAATCATTCTGGTACTACTGCTGCACTCTACGATTCACTGCGGAAGTACACATGCACTCATCTATACACTCAGGCACTACCCATGCAGTCATGGAATGACTCAGGGATTACTCTTGCAGTCATTGTTTTACTCAGGCACTACCCACACACTGATCTAAGCACCCAGTTATTACCTTTGTACTCAGGCACTACCCATGCACTCTTCCAATCACCGAGGCAGTATCCCTGCACTTTGTAATCACCCAGGCACTGTCCATGCTCTCATGAAATCACTCAAGCACTACTCTTGCACCACTCAAACATTCACTCAGGCACTATCCATGACTCATCCATGCACTCAGGCACTACCTATGCACTCATCCAATGATCCAGGCATTACCCCTGCACCCATCCTTCTACTCAGGCACTACTCATGCACTCATCCATTCACTCAGGCACTACCCATGCACTCATTCAATGATCCAGGCATTACTCTTACAATCATACTTTCACTCAGGTACTTCCGATACACTCATCCAATCATTCAGGCACTATCCCTGCACTCATGCAATCACTCACACACTTCCCATGTACTTATGTAATCACTCGGGCACTACTCTTGCACTCAAACATTCACTCAGGCATTACGCATACACTTATCTATTCTCTCAGGCAGTAGCCATGCACTCATCGAATGGCCCAGGCATTACTCTTGCAGTTATTCTTTTACTCAGGCATTACCCATGCACTGATCTAAGAACCCAGACATTAATCTTGCACTTATGAAGGCACTCAAGCACTATCTATGCACTCATCCAAGAACCCAGGCATTGCCCCTGCACTCATGCAATCACCCAGGCACTACCCATGTAGTCATACAATCACTCAGGCAGTACTCTTGCAGTCAACCATTCACTCAGGCATGACCTATGCACTCATTGATTCACTCAGCCACTACCCTTGACCTCATGCAATCACCCAGGCAGTACTGATGCACTCATGCAATCTCTCAAGCACTACTCGTGCACGTAACTATTCACTCAGACACTATCCATGCACTCAGACACTACGTATGCACTCATCCAATGGCCCAGGCATTACCCTTGCATCCATACTTAAAGCCAGGCACTACCCATACACTCATACAATCACCCAAGCTCTACCCATGCAATCATCTAATCACCCAGACACTACCCATTTACTCATGCAATCATTCAGGCACTACTTGTACACTCATCAATTCACTGAGGCACTACCCATACACTCATCCATTCTCTCAGGCACTACACATGCACTCATCCAATGACCCAGGCTTTACCCCTGCACTCACTCTTTCACTTAGGCACTACCCATGCACTGATCTAAGCACCCAGACATTACAGTTGCACTCATGCAATCATCCAGGAACTACCCGTACTCTCATGAAATCACTCAGGCAGTACTCTTGCACTCAACCATTTACTCAGGCACTACCCAGGCTCTCATCCACTAATCCATCCACTATCCATACATTCATCCACAAACACATTTATCCAAGCAATCAGTTTTACTATATACTGTTATAGGGATTCTGCACATACACAGAGCTATGCACAGGATAATAGGACCTCGGAATATAGTGGTGAGCCAACCATAAGCCTTAGCACCTAAAACCCCAACCCGACTAGCTGTAGCGTCTCATTAGCAACAATACTACCAATGATTAGACAACCCAGAACACGGTATCTCTCTCTCAGGACTCGCAGGAGCAAGAACACCCTTTCATCACTCACTCATACCTGTCCACAACGCGCGTAATAAGAGACACAGTATAGTTTAAATATTTATTTCAACTATCGTGCTCTAAGATACAGTACACGAGCCAGTACTATCAGCATAATGCATAATGATAATATAATCAGCATAGTTACAATTCCATAGAATACAAACGGCGAAAGCATTTCATAAAGCAGTGGATAGAGAGCTAAATGACTATACCACCCTCCCCGTGCTATTAGCTAGTTTATTATATAAATAGAAAACCTCTGGGCTGTGTTAGGCGGACCCTCATACCTCAATCTCTAGATGCAGGTTTTACATCAGTAGACAAAAACAGCTCTTCTCTCTGGAAAGGTTTTTCTCCAAGTGCCTCTAACAGTGTAATCACCATATTAAAAGCACACGAATTTCTCCAGTGCAGCTGCACATAGTGTTATGTCTAGGTGCGAGGGACAGGCCAGATCAGCAAGAACAAGGGATGTTGTTTTTTGACCTTGCAGAAGCAACCCACAGGGGACAAGAGAAAAGGTGAAAGGCAGAAATGCAGACAGTCCTAATATAGCCGGGAACAAGAAGAGACTTGAAAAACAAAGTAACAAAGTAACGTGTGCAGAAAAGGCATCATGGCTGCCTGGCCGCAGCCAACGTAGCAGGGCAGGCCATGAGGCCACAAACCACATGACACCCTCCCCTGGACAGTCCATAGACATAGACAGAGTTCAAAGCGAATGAGCAGAACAGAAACGTCTGTTTGTGAAAAAGTCCCCATGAAGGACAACGAATGGGAGAGAAAGAGAAATAAAAGTCTGCAGGAAAAATGCAGGGTTCAGCCGAAAGCGGAGGCCCGGTTCAATCCATCAAGGTGTAGGTGCAGAAAAACGCCACACCCTCCAAGAGGACATCGTTGGAACATCATAAAAAAGAGACGCCATCCAGTCCAATAATTCAAAACTACAGTCATGCTCCTCATAAGAGGGAGCAGTGAAGAGCAATGCGGGACAACTAGCGTGATACTCAATATAACTTTGTTGTAGGAGAGTCTGCGCTGCCGCACAAACATCCCATTGCGCCAATATTCCAAGTGCAGCCGCACGCGCCATATAGCCATCCCCGGAACAGACCCGCTCATGTGCCTCTAAGGGACCCATCAAGGGGACAAAATCGGGGTGAGACAGAGACGCATTAGAAAGGCAATAATCCAAGGACCAGGAAAAAGGACAGCGGATGCAAGTCATCACAGGTTGCACGCAAGTGAAATACGCAAAGCGAAATGAAAGACTGTAGGACACACTGAGGGTCGCCAATGGCAGGACGCCGAAGCCGGCGAGCATGCGTTAACGGAGCATCTGAAGTCAACCATGGTCCAGAAGGGCCCAATGAAGTGCAGCCATTGCGCAGTAAACAGACCAAAAGCAAAATATCAGCCACCAAAGCGAGGATCAACGGAATGCCGCCGAAGACGCTGGAAAAAATGGAATGAATAAAAGCCGGTATTACACCAAAGATAGTTTGAAAGGAGGTCACAAGGCCAGAGCCCACAACTTTAAAAAAGTGCACCAGACCCTCGGTGCGCGATGCATTAAAAACGCGGTGAATCAGTTCACCGAAATGCTGTGGGAGGTTAGTGTTCAAAAGGGCCTGTATTTCACTGTGGGTACTTGCCACCTGGAGAATGAATGTCTCCCGAGCGGATGTGAGCATAACATCCTGGTTCAATAATAGCGCCTTTATTCTGCTCAATTTATTGAAATCCGCCTTCAAGGTAGGAATGGAAGGCCAAATGGAACTATCTATGATGTTGTGCGGGGGAGGAAAAAGCAAATTTTTGCAGCAGACAACTCTGTGGGAAACTGTTACGATATAGGGTATACCGGCCAGCATGCCACAGCAGTCCTGATTATTCAGAAGCAGATAGCTACCATTTGCAAGCACAGTGAAAGTAGGAGAAATAGCAGGAGCAGGAATACCCTTCAAAACACAAGCAAGATTCGGAGCTGAAACGTTACAAGCGCCGTGCAATTTAATGTGTTTGCAAATAAGGGAATGACCCACAGTAGAATCACAAGTCTCGCCTGTGAGAAACACCTCCTTTCCGTCCCGAAGACATTTAAACATGAAAGGTAGGGACCACAGTTCATGCAAGAAGGCACTGCCCAAAGGCTGAAAACGGCCAACGGGATAATGTTTCATGCAGGAACTGAATTCAAATAAAGAGAAAGGTAAAGCGATAACCCCGTGTACTAGCCACACCGCAGAATCTAATTCCGCAACAGAGAACGGTAATGGCTCTATTTTCTCGACATGTAACAGAGTGTATGTGGCATCCTTCATGGACATGAACTGCTGCTTGTCAGTCAAATTAAAAGGAAAAAACAAGGCAGTGGTGTTCAGAAAATGCCAAGGAACTTTACCCAACTTAAGTGTCTGCAAAGTCCATGCAAACTGCATAACTGAACGCAATTGATTCTGACCATGATATAACACAGAAACATCATCTTGTACAATATCAAGAACAGAGGACACAATGGGGCATATTAGCAAGACCCTCGTTAAAATTATCGACGTTTTAGCGGCAGGAAACTGCCGCTAAAACGGCGATAATGGGCTTGCTAATATGCGTTATAGAATTCCAATAGAAGCCCAGGTTAGATGTGCAGGACATCTAACCTGAGCTTCTATTGGAATTCTATAACGCATATTATTAAGCCCATTATCGCCATTTTAGCGGCAGTTTCCTGCCGCTAAAACGGCGATAATTTTAACGATGTTCTTGCTAATATGCCCCAATATTCTCTAACGTGTAAATGCGGGAAGACAGGGTATTAATACTATTGTCAACAACAGCAAGCACCTTTTCTAAATTTGCCTGATCAATCTCCCGAAGGCGGGAGGCAGCTTCAATTTGCGAAAGCTTCCAGAGTTCATTGTAAGTTTCATAAATGAATCTCTTAGGTCGAGGGCTACGAGGCCCCACAACAAAATCGGACAGATCAATGTTGCCTGAAAGGAGGGATAAATGCTGTTTCACAGAATCTAAAGAGGAGTGTTGCAACCACTGTTTACATAATTTTCCAACAGAATACGTTGTAACTGTACGAGAGTCAGAAAACCTCGGGTCTGGCCTATCCTGTTTATAACCAGGAGCTGAGTCATGAAAACGCAGTTGGCAGGCGTTCGCCGCCGTCGGCCAAGCCAACCAGGGTGACTGAACAAACGTGGAAACATTAAAGGAATTGTTCTGAAACAAAACTTGCAAATCAGTAAGTGAAATATTAAAATGCAAGCTTTCATTAGTGGTGGAATACAACACAGGAATGGAAGGGGCATTTAATTGTTTGGAAGTAGCCAAACCCCAACACGTTGTTTGATAGATGGAATGATTTAAAAACAGAATTTGGGTAGGGATGAGGCAAGCACGGTGAAAGGCTTCTGTGCCTTGCACCTGCCATGATTTGGAACCCCAAATAGATATCAGGTCAATGGTGTCCCGCCAGTACTCATAACCACCCACAGCCAAAGCGGCCAGAAAGGAACCCGAGTACAATAATTTGGTGTGGGTCAACATGATCTTCTGCGTAGAAGAGGCGTTTAATTTAAAATAATAGGACCCAGGGTTCGATCTATCAAAGTTGGTAAAATAAGTAAACTTGTTTCTAAGAGTGTGGGAGCTGCCTGGCAAAGGGGTAGGACAATGTTCCCATTGTGTGTGATTAACAGGACCCCTAAGGGTACTTGGTTTATGGAGGAAATGGTTGCCCCAATGCTGATAACAATATAGATCGGCATAACTTGCGGAATTCATGTACAAATCTTCAGCATTAAAAGCAGCATAATATTTCAAATCAGTAAATAACGATTCAACGGCATGCACATCCCAATCGTCAGAATGAATATTACTTTTAACGATATCACCCATTGAAACACGGAGGACATTTGGAACATTAATAATTTCAGTAGGTCCATGAATTTGGAAATTTACCGCATCCCATACGATGCCATCAGCGACTGGGAAAGCTGAAATGTTCACAAATGTGTGGTCACGCTTCATGATGTGAGATGAAGAATGCGGAGCCAATGTTCCAGCGACACTGTTCACTGCAGAGCGTTCTGGTAAATAGTGACCATTGATTAGTAGAAAAAGACTGTGACAAAGCCAATGGACCTGAACAAAAAAATCAGGAAAAAGACCAACCAAATATATGTCCAGGGAGGAACCAAAAAATTGTCTCTGAACCAGGATACAAACAAGCTGAATTTGGACGGGATTAGTGATGAGGTGGAATCCGAGTCAAAGGAATAACATGTTGGGCTAAGTGGCGTAGTTGGTGCGTGAGCCACCGACTCGTTGGCTGGGTATGTATACTCAGTCTCCTCTTCGCAGGGGGAAGCCGGGAAGTCGAGTAAGCGATCAGGGAACTCTACCATCTCGATAGCAACACCTGTGACCGTTCGGGCAAGAGGGCCACGAACATATGTCCGGGAAATGACTGGACAAGAGACCGCTGGTGTTACACTATTCAGGATCGGAGGGATGTTGTAGCTTGACATTGTCCACTGAGATGAATCTGTTGTCCTTTCGACCAGGAAGCGGAGGTAAGATTACGGTACGAGTACCCTTCAAGCCAAGGACTGGAACTGGTGCACGTTAAGATGGGCCAAATTCTTTTTTGTTCTCCACTTTCTCTCGAACCAGATCTCCAATTTTCGGAAGCCAGCCGGCAACCGGAATCTGCAACGCAGCGTCTGTGGCTAAAGGTAAATGTTCATTTGCAAGTTTGCCTCGGTCTTCTTGTAATCCCTGTAACATAGTAGAATGGTTATCTACATCAAAGATGGCGGACTGCGCCGCCATGTCTAGACCATCAAGGTCGGGCACAAACATTCGTATGCCAAAGAGCATTTCATATGGGGTCCGCCCACCCAGAGGTTTTCTAGGGAGATTATTAAGTGCACGTTGTACGGTATACAAGTGGGCCAGCCAGTTCCTGCCAGTACCTAAGACTCTAGCTGTCAAGGATTGCTTTAAGTCACGGTTCATTCGTTCAACAATCGAATTGCCCTCAGGCCGATATGGAGACGAAAATTTCACCCGCACCCCCAGGGAACCCATTGCGTCCTTGTAAGCCTTAGAGGCAAACACCAAATGCTGGACCTTGGTCCAAATGGAAGGTGCCACATGCGAAAACTCCCACAAAGACACGCAAATCCCTTATGACATTTCGAGCGTCAGCACTCCGTTGTGGCCAGACCCAGAGGAACCGTGTGCACGAGTCCACTGCAACCAAGATGTATTTATATGCAGTGTCTGAAGAGAATGGACCACAGTGATCCAGGTAAACACACGCAAAAGGTCTGTTTGAAATGCAGAGCGGTGTTTGTGGTGGACGTATAACCGTGGAAGGCTTAATCTGCTGACAAATGTCACAAGAAAGCACATAAGTACGGGTTTGTTTGTATAAACCACGCCACCAGTAACGCTGCTGCAAGATGGAAACAGTCGCAGACACGCCTGCATGAGCCGAAGCCATGCCTTCGTGTGCGGCCGTTATCAAGGAAAGCCTGCGGTCCGTGTTGGGAATCAGCCGATCACCAATGTCGGGAATACTTATGAAAGGAGCCTGTTCGGGACCTAATGGATAAGTATATTTGGAAGGGAATCCCCAGGGATATTTGGTACCTTCCTTTGTCACAGCAATAGCCGCCAAGATATCAGTATCTATTTTAGTCATGGATCTTGTAACTGCTGCGACTGAACACGTGGCTACTGCTGATGTGACAGCTTCATCTGCCAAACCGTTACCAACAGCGTGTGCGCCCACACGCTGGTGGCCAAGGGTGTGAACCACCTGTGTGAGAGGCAGACGTTGTTTCAAATCAGCCACTCGAACCCAAAGCATTTTATGCTTAATCGTGCTACCTTTGGCGTCTCTGTAGTTGTTTTGCGACCAAAAGAACAGATTGTCATTGAAAGACTGAACACAGTAATAAGAATCGCATACAATTAGAGTGGTCACATCCGGAGTAGCGAACTCAAGTGCGAGCACCAATGCACGCAGTTCGGCCAATTGTGCAGTACTGTCCCCGAGTGCCTGAGTATGCACTACAGTAGACTTGAACTTACCGTTCACAAAAATGCCTGCAACAATAGCACATGCGGCTGAATAGGCATGCTTGGAACCCGTGGCCGGTTGTGCCGAACCATCGGTATAGATAACACAGTCATAATCCTCAAGCGGTAGCAAGGACAGAGGAGGAGGATGAACAAATTCATACTGCAAAAACTCCTGAGTCTGAAGAGAAGAATCAAAAATAAAAGTGACATCCGGAGACGTCAAAGAGGCCGCCCATTGAATCCAACGGGGGTGCAAAGCTTTAGAGTTCGGTACACTTGCCTTTGTCACTGCCTCTAGGGCAGGATATGGTGTTACCACCAGAATGCGTTTTCCCTGTGCCAGTGCGCGTTCCTTCAGAATCGCCATCTGCACTGCAGTCAGAACTTTCTCCACAGATGAAAAGCGCATTTCCGCGGAAGTGTAAAGATGTGACTTGTATGCGATGGGTACTGTGTCACCTTCGTTAAAGGTTAAATACGTGAAACCCACTGCCCCTGGAATTATTCTAATCACCAGGTTTGTGCAGTTATCACGAGTCAACAAGTATTTAGACTCAAGAAGGTCTGTCTGCAAAGACTGCAGAATGGAGGAATGCTCCGGAAGCCAGCATGACTTCGAAAAGTTAGGTTGTATCAAGGCATACAGTGGCTTGATACGCTGGGCATATTCGGGAATGTAAGTACGCCCAAAGTTCAGAAAACCCAGTAAAGACTGAAGTTTCTTCAGAGTAGTAGGAGGGCACAAAAGTGCACATTTCTCTAGGAAATGGGGGCCAAGCCCTTACCTTCATTGTTGAGCTCATAGCCCAAAAACAAAACGGTAAATTCAGCAATGTGAGATTTGGCAAAGTTAAACTTATAACCTAAAACCGCAAATTCTAAAATAATGCGGTCCACTCGGGAAAGATGCTGAAATTATTCGTCGTCTGTCAGATAGATATCATCGAAGTACGAACATGCATCTGGGTCTAGGCCGTCTAACAAAGAGACAACACGGGCAGCGAATACGCCGGGACTGTTCTTGTAGCCCATAGGTAAATGCCGGAATTTGAATAATTTACCACTGGAGGTAAAAGCGCTCCATTGGCTACTCTCCGGGGCTAAGTTGTGCGTGTAGAATCCATTGGATAGGTCTAGTGTCGTTTTATATTTTTTACGAACAAGATGTCTACAAGCGCAGAACTGTGTGTGTTTTGCACCGCAAAGGTCCGACAATGTGAGTTCAAATGTCGGTAATCCAAAACTAAGCGGTACGACCCATCGGGTTTAGAAACCGCGAAAAGGGGATTGTTCATAGGTGACACGCAGGTTTCAATCACTCCCTGATATTCTAACTGAGTCAGAATTTCAGAACGGGACCTTTGGCTTCCCGTTTGATGGGATATTGGGGTTGTGGCTGTGGCAGCGACCGCAAAGGTATTTCATGGGGGGGAGAATCCTCATCCCATCCCACGTGGTTGCGGTATAACGCTGGAGCCAGGGACACAGCCCACTCAGCTGCTAGAGCCTCCGCTTTGTCCTTTGGGACATGACGAGAAAAGCTCGGAAGGATTACCTCCTCTCCTTTACGCGCAGCAAGTACGAATGGGGCGGCCAATCCGCCTCTGCTAACAAAATGTCATACGAAGAGGTCAGATTTTCCCAAAAATCCCTTTTATAACACGCTGTATATCACCTTTGATCTGAATTACAATATTATATAATCTGTCAGGGGGTGCCACTCGGGTGTCTGCTGTCTCAACAGTAATGAATGTATCAGTTGCTGTCGCCTCCACATGAGGACGTAGCGCCTCCTGCACTATGGTAACTTCTGCGTCGCTGTCTAGGAGTGTCACTGCCCATGTCCAATTCAGGAGTCTCGTTCTCACCGTCTGTGGCATATCTCGCTGTAACAGCGGCAACTTTCTTCTGCTGAAATTGTGGGCGAGAACGTGGAAATTCGTCTGCTTTCCCTCTGACCTGTTGTCGAGGTTGGTCTCGTCCCTGGGGAGCCTCTCGACCCCTTCCTCTATCCTGGCGATCTCCTCCACTGGCCTGTGAAGTTGTCGGTGCCTGGGAAGAACGAGGAGAATGCGTATCATGGACTTGAAACCTATCTGGAGATTTAATTCTCGCCCTATCTCGCAAATCATAAGTGCATTCAGAAGAGACGGAAACCGGGGATGCGCCTCGCGACCCCGGCTTCTTCTGTTGCTTACCCTGTTTTTTCAACCTCCAGCTCTTTTTAGTAAAGACTGGTTTCTCATCTTTCTCAGATTGAGTTTTTGGTTGTTGTTGTTGTGATTGTGTCTGCGATTTAGCAAAAGGCTTAACTCCCAGGCTATTTCGTCCAATTGTTTTGTAAGCCTGGGCAATAATTTTCGGTAATTCGCGCGGCTTGTCCGGATCTGGGACCAAAGCCAAAGCATTAGCTACTTGAAAGTTCACTGCATCGCCCTTGACATTCGCAAGGATCAAATCAGCTACTACGTCGAACACTCCCACCAGTCTTATCCCTAATTCCACAACCGCTTCAGGGCCATGTTCATCCTGTACACGTTTAATTACAGAGGGGAGAACCATCATGGAAGGAGTGCCGAAACACTTCGCATATACGGCTGCGAATACCCTACCCCAGTTGTTGCATTCTGCCAACTCGGGGACTAAGTCTTTTGGCAAACTAATCGTTAAAATCCTGTGTTTATCCACGGGAGAGGTGTTAGGAAAAACTGCCTCCAGCTGGTCAAATTTTTCTGCAAGCCAATAAGGAAAATCATCCTTATTTTGTGGGCGCTTGCCAATCACTGAATTAACCATGACAGGACTTATGGTCACACCGCCTGCACCAGCTGGATGGGCCGCAACTCCAGGAGGGGCTCCCTGGATGTTGCCTGTAACATACTGTACTAAAGCTCGATGCACTCGTATCAAAGACGAATGCATATCACGCAATTCAGCGACTGCTACCATCATATATCGCAGATGTGGGGTATACCCGGCCAAAACAGGCCAAGTGGCCCCATCAATGGATAAGGGGCCTAAACGAACCGTGGTAGTCGGTTGGGGGAGGGCGCCATCAAACCAAACACGGTGTTGCCAAGCCGTGAGCGGTACTTCAAGGTTCCTATACGGTCTATAGTGATTAGGAACTACGGTGGCTTCATATTCATGGAACAAATTATCGTTCGCATCCACCGCCGGAAAGGTGACCCAAGAGTAAAACACCTCAAAGTGGTAAGCAGGATCTGCTTGTACTACAAAGATCAAATCGACACCCGCGTCAGGCACTCCATACACTGTCAAGTGAGCCTGGAGCGCTGCACGGCTATGTGCCGCTATCTGAATAGCCGTTCTAGGCTAAAAGTTTTCGACAAACTAATGTAAGGCAGCACAATATAGGGTATGATCTAAAAAACCTTTTAACAACTTCAAGCTTGAAAGAACCTATAAAAACGTCAATATAGGAGGTATCACCGTCACACACGCTTCCGGAAGCGTCTGCGAGGGGAGTTGTGGACAAGCATAAAAAACTACTCAAGCGTCTTGCAGATAAGCAGCCCACTCGTTGGTTGCGCCATGTTATTGGGATTCTGCACATACACAGAGCTATGCACAGGATAATAGGACCTTGGAATATAGTGGAGAGCCAACCATAAGCCTTAGCACCTAAAACCCCAACCGGACTAGCTGTAGCGTCTCATTAGCAACAATACTACCAATGATTAGACAACCCAGAACACGGTATCTCTCTCTCAGGACTCGCAGGAGCAAGAACACCCTTTCATCACTCACTCATAACTGTCCTCAACGCGCGTAATAAGAGACACAGTATAGTTTAAATATTTATTTCAACTATCGTGCTCTAAGATACAGTACACGAGCCAGTACTATCAGCATAATGCATAATGATAATATAATCAGCATAGTTACAATTCCATAGAATACAAACGGGGAAAGCATTTCATAAAGCAGTGGATAGATGTGAGAAGTTGGCCTGGTATATGCTGTTCACTAATTAAAGTGGACACCTTGCATCAGAACAATTCGACTCTAATGGTAGATAGGTTTAAGACAACCTTTATAGAAAGCTATCCTAGTGGTAGCTGTGGAGAGCAGCCTTCAGGCTAAGTCTTGAAGGAATGTAAAGCAGCTTGTTTTACCACACAATCTCTTGAATCACCAAATGAAAAGACACCACACAGGTATATATATCAAATATATATGTATTTATTAATAAACAACTCTCTACTAATCTCTTTATGAGATTAGAGGTCAGGAACATATGTACAAGTCAAATATTATCAAAATAAGTTTAGCACAATCGAATATCACAATCTTAGTTTGCTAGACCTAGGTCTAGGGCATCTAGAATCGAGGGACCCCCAAGAACCACCCCAGGTAGTTGTAGGAGACCCAGAGGGGATGGACGCGGTGACCTGGCACCGGTGCGAGTCCTGTGCGAGTCTATGCGCTCAGACGCGATTGAGATTTCAATGTTAAAGGTCCCTTGCGTGTTCGAGGCGAACACACCGATCGGTCCTTGTACGAGTCGAAGGACGCGGTTACAGATGGAGTTGCAAGAGAGATGGACGCGCTGTGTCTAACACAGACGCGAATCTTGTGCGAGTCAGTGCAATGGAGATCTCAGTGTTACAGGCTCTTTGTGTGTTCGAGGCGAACACCGATCGGACTCAGTACGAGTCGAAGGATACAGTTCTAGATAGTGTTACAAAGGAGATGGACGCGGTGTGTCTAACACAGATGCGAACCCTGTACGACGCAATTGTCGCACTTAGAAATTTAGAGTTTTAGGACACTTTGAGGGAAGCTACAAGCAAGTCACTTACAGGGTAAGTAGTTCTAGGGCCCACACCCACAGGAGCACCGTAGTGCTGAAGTTACCTCACCCAGGGGAGCCGGGTGCATAGGTGTCCTTCGGTGTCGGGTCGCAGCGTCGTTTTCAATGGGAGCCAGTGAAGACTTGCTGCTTGCGGCGACAGGAGAAGTGTCCGGAGGAATCCAAGCCTGGATTCGGAAGATGGAAGACCTGAAAGCAGAGGGGACAGTGTTCAAAGTCACTTAGCAGTGACTCGGGGCAAGGAAGATGGATGCCCACCGTCATTGCAAGATTCAGGTCGTTCGTGGTTGCCTTGACTCTTCAGCCACGAGGTCCAGGAGGCGTCGACGACAACCAGGAGCTGGGTTCGGCGTATCGCACGATGTCTGCAGCTTACTGCAGTGTCGGCAACTCGATCAGAGCCAACAAGCCTTGGTAACAGCAAGTCTTGGGGAAAGTGCGAAGAGGCAATGGCGCAGACCAGCAAGGTCTGTGGGACTCACCCAGCAAAGGTAAGTCAGGGCAGGCTTGGAGCAACCAGGGGAGCCCTTTGGTTTCTTTAGAAAGTCTTCTGGGGACCCACAAGCCGGCTGGCAAGGGATCGCAAAGACGCCTTGGGATCATTCGCTCACAGGGGCCCACGGTCACTTGGGATGTGGTAGGCCTCTGATCTTCAGAGGGATTCCTGCAGGAGGCTAGGACCACACGTGGTCCAAAGCACAAGTTTGTGGAACATTGTGAAGGGGTTGCACTCGACAATAGTGCACGGTACCCAGGGGTCACGGTTCCTTGTCACTCTTGGGGTCCACTGGCCTCAGTTTCACTGGGGTCTCACGATGGCCTTTGAGAAGTCAGGAAATCCACTTCTTGGGCTGCAGGGACTTCGGACTCCAGCGGGAGCGGCGTAGTTTGCAACCGTCGTTTGTAGTTTTTGGTGCCTGCCAAGCAGGGGAGTCACTCCTTGACTCCAAGGGAGATTCTTCAGTCTTCCAAAGGTAGTGGAACGTCGAAGGTCCGGGATTTGTCTTCAGAGCGTCATCCAAGGAAATCTAGGTTGCAATGCACAGGTTCCCCCTCTTATACTAAAAAAAAGGGAGGGACTAGCTCTATGACCCTACCTATGGGAGGGTCAGGGGAGGGGGTGGCTACACCCACTTCCCTTTGTCCAGTTTTGCGCCAGAGCAGGGGCAGGTAGCCCCTGAGCCGGTTTGAACTGGGGTATGCACAGAGGAGCCTTCTGCTCCCCCAGTGCAGGACTTCAAAGCACTCTAAGAGTGCACCCACCCAGCCCCAATACACTAAACCCTGTCTGGAAGGTGGTCACACCCCCTTGGGACAGGATATCTATTGTTGGGCTTCCTCCACTGCGAGTGTTGGTCATCAGCAGGAGGGCAGCCCAGTGTCTGTGACTGGTGGCATCCATTTTGTGATGCCAGGGCTCTGCAGGATTCTACCGCGTTTCCACAGTAGGTACATGTCTATCCCTCTAGAAGGGTGGAATGCTACCCCCGCCGCCAGGACTGGCGGGGGGTAGTATTCCAAGATGTTTGACACCAAACACGACATGTTTCGATGCAGCCATTCCAAAGTTAGCATTTTACCGCGAGGATATAATGCACTTAAAAGTATATGGTTTAACCGCATCCACAAACAGCACCAGAGAATGGACTCTGAGAGCTGCAGAGGGGCCCTGCTCAGGCAGAGGCACCCCCTCACATAGAAGCCAAGCACCCTGCCCTCAGGATTGATAGGGCCTGCCTTAGGGGTGACTGATAGGTTTATATGTGTGTGTAGGAGAGATATAGGGGACCTATATCTCAGTGAGGAGTGCTAGCACTTCCTCACCCAGGCTGCAGTAGCAGGCCTGTGGTGTCAGATTTAGTCTGCTTCCCAGGGGTGGCATAATACATGCTGCAGCCCCTGGTAGGCCTGTGAAGTACCTATGCCCTTAGCACCTAAGGTACCATATACTAGGGACTCATAAGGAACCACAGCATCCAATCACTAGTGCACCTAGAGTGCACTCCAAGTCGTTTAGAGAGAACAGAGAGGCTGGGGCCCTGATTAGCAGGGACCCAGCCAGACTATAGCCAGAAACCAGTGTAAACATCAGAAAAAAAGTGGGGGCAACATAAGAGGCAGATCCTACTCTCCTACACAACCCCCCCAAACGCAGGGACACTAAACTAACCTGGACCAGTTGAGTCTTCGTGTTCAAAGTGGAAATACCTTGAGAGTCCATCTGCATTGGCATGTTGGGTCCCAGGTCTATGTTCCACTGTATAGTCCATCCCCTGTAGGGAAATGGACCACCTCAAAAGTTTTGGGTTTTCACCTTTCATCTGTTTAAGCCATAGGAGGGGCTTGTGGTCAGTCTGAACTATGAAGTGAGTGCCAAACAAGTATGGCCTCAGCTTCTTCAGGGCCCACACCACAGCAAAGGCCTCCCTCTCTATAGCTGACCAACGTTTCTCTCTAGGGGTCAGCCTTCTGCTAATAAAAGCTACTGGCTGGTCTTGACCTTCATCATTCAGTTGAGACAGTACAGCTCCCACACCCAGCTCAGAAGCATCTGTTTGGACAATGAACTTTTTGGTGTAGTCTGGACTATGTAAGATGGGGGCAGTGCACATGGCCTGCTTTAGGTCTTCAAATGCCTTTTGACAGCTAGCTGTCCACTGAACCTTTTTTGGCATTTTCTTTGAGGTCAGATCATTCAAGGGGGTCACTATAGATCCATATCCCTTGACAAACCTCCTATAGTACCCAGTCAGGCCTAAGAAGGCTCTCACCTGTGTCTGGGTGGTTGGAGCAACCCATTCCATTATGGTTTGGATTTTGCTCTGTAAAGGCTGAACCTGGCCTCCACCTACAAGGTGGCCCAGGTATACAACCTGACTCTGCCCTATCTGGCACTTAGTGGCCTTGATAGTGAGGCCTGCTTTCTGCAGGGCCTCCAAAACATTCCTGAGGTGGACCAGGTGATCCTGCCAGGAGGAACTAAAGACAGCAATATCATCTAGATAAGCTGAGCAATAAGTTTCCATCCCTGTCAGAACTTTATTCACCAACCTCAGAAAAGTGGCAGGTGCATTTTTCAATCCAAAGGGCATCACCACGAAGTGGTAGTGCCGACCAGGGGTCGAAAATGCTGTTTTGGCTTTTGCATCATCAGCTAACCTGATCTGCCAGTAGCCAGCTGTCAGGTCAAACGTGCTTAGATACTTGGCTGAGGCCAAAGTATCAATCAGCTCATCTGCCCTTGGTATGGGATAGGCATCAGTCCTAGTGACTGCATTGAGGCCTCTGTAGTCTACACAAAACCTAATTTCTTTCTTACCACCCTGGGTATGAGGCTTGGGTACCAGGACTACTGGGCTAGCCCAAGGGCTATCTGAAGGCTCAATTACACCTAGCTCCAACATTTTCTGGACTTCAGTCCTGATACAGTCCCTGACATGGTCAGGTTGCCTGTAGATTTTATTCTTGACAGGCAGACTGTCTCCAGTGTCCACCTCATGGGTGCACCAGGAAGTCTGACTAGGGGTCAGGCTAAACATATGTCTATACTGTTGCAGAACTTGTCTGCACTCAGTTTGTTGATGGTCAGTGAGGCTGCTTGCCAAAGCAACACCATCTACTGACCCATCATCAGGGTTCTGAGAGAGCAGGTCAGGGAGAGGGTCACTCTCCTCCTCCTGGTCCTCATCAGTTGCCATGAGCAAGCCCATGTCAGCCCTGTCAACATATGGCTTTAATCTGTTGACATGGAGCACCCTCAGGGGGCTCCTGGGAGTTCCAAGATTCACCAGGTAGGTGACTTCTCCCTTCTGTTCAACTATTGTATGGGGGCCACTCCACTTGTCCTGGAGGGCTGCTGGGGCCACAGGCTCCAACACCCACACTTTCTGTCCTGGCTGGTATACAGTCAGTACAGCCTTTGGTCATGCCAAGCTTTTTGTAATTCTTGGCTGGCCTCTAGGTTTTTGGTTGCCTTTTTCATGTACTCCGCCATCCGGGAGCGGAGACCAAGTACATAGTCCATCACATCTTGTTTGGGGGGCTTGAGAGGTAACTCCCAGCCCTCTTTTACCAAACACAGTGGACCTCTCACAGGATGCCCAAACAGAAGCTCAAATGGGCTGTAGCCAACCCCCTGCTGTGGAACCTCTCTGTATGCAAACAACAGGCAAGGAAGAAGAAGGTCCCATTTCCGCCTAAGCTTCTCTGGGAGTCCTTTAATCATTCCTTTCAAGGTTTTGTTGAAGCGTTCAACTAAACCACTGCATTGTGGGTGATAGGGGTGGTGAACTTGTAAGTTACACCACACTCCTTCCACATTGCCTTCAGATATCCTGACATGAAGTTGGCACCTCTGTCAGAAATGACCTCCTTTGGAAAACCCACTCTGGAGAAGACTCCAATGAGGGCTCTTGCCACCACAGGGGCTGTGGTGGTCCTCAGAGGAATTGCTTCTGGGTACCTGGTGGCATGATCCACTACCACCAGGATAAACCTGTGCCCAGATGCAGTTTGAGGGTCAAGGGGACTAACAATGTCAATCCCTACCCTTTCAAAGGGTACCCCCACCACAGGTAGTGGTATCAGGGGGCCTTTGTTGTGCCACCTGCCTTACCACTGGCTTGGCATGTGACACAGGAGCGACAAAACTCCTTTGTGTCCTCTGACATATGTGGCCAATGAAAATGTGGAACAAGCCTGTCCCAGGTCTTGTTTTGGCCCAAGTGTCCTGCTAAAGGGATGTCATGCGCTAGGGTCAAGAGGAACCCCCTAAACTTCTGAGGTATTACCAACCTCCTGGTGGCTCCAGGGGCTGGGTCTCTACCCTCAGAATATAGGAGTCCCTCATCCCAATACACTTTATGGGACCCACTAGCACTCCCAGCAGCCTCAGCAGCAGCCTGCTGTCTGAGGGGTTCAAGAGAGGGGCAGCACTGTTGCTCCTTACTCAGATCTTCCCTAGAAGGGCCCCCTGCCCCCAAGAACTCAACCTGATCAGGCTCAAGTCCCTCTGGGGCAGTTCCTTCTTCAGGATCTGCTTCACCTCCCTCTGGGGGTGAATCTGTGATCTGAGACAGAGGGGAAGGCACTACCTTTACCCTACTGCTCCTCCTCTTGGGAAGCATCTGGTCCATTGTTCCAGGATCCAGAGCTGGTTCAGTGTTATGCATTCTTGCTTGTGACCTGGTCACAGCAAATACCTCTGCAGGGATGCCCAACATCTCAGCATGAATCCATAACTCTACTTCAGACCAGGCTGAAGTCTCTAGATCATTGCCCAATAGACATTCGACAGGGAGGTCTTCACTGACTACAACCTTCTTGAGGCCAGTTACCCCTCCCCAGGAGAAATTCACAACTGCCAGACTATGGTTGGTCTTGACATTGCTTGCATTGGTCACCTGGTACATTTCGCCCAGGATGATCTGTCCAGGGTCCACAAGATCCTCTGCCACCATGGTGACACTAGCACCTGTGTCCCTAAATGCCAAAGCCTGTTTGCCATTTATTACAGGCTGCTGTTTGTATTTGCCCAGATTACTGGGGCTTACTAGGAAGGACATATTAAGGTCTCCTCACAAATCAGCATTGCCTGAGTGGGTACTCTGACTAGGTCAGAGTCCACTTCAGAACCCAGGGTCAACCCTACTACACCCTTATTCTGAGTACCACCTCCACCAGTAGCTGAGCTAGGGGGAACAGTTGCCTTAGGGGCAGGAGTGGTGGTGGTCTGGTCTTTGGACTTGTTACAGTCAAAAGTCCAGTGCCCTTTCTGTTTACAGAATTTGCACCAGGGCTTCTTTTGGCCTTTTCCCTTGTTGGATAGTGACTCCCCACCAGATGCAGATTTTTGGGGCCCTTGTGAAGACTTCTGGTCTTTTGACTTATCCCCACCTTTCTCAGAGCCCTTAGGATCTTGCTTCTTGGTGTCACCCCCTTGGTTCTGGGGTTTCTGCCTCACCCTGGTTCTGACCCATTTGTCTGCCTTCTTTCCCAATTCTTGGGGAGAGGTCAGATCTGAGTCCACCAGGTATTGATGCAACAACTGGTTCTGGCAATTATTAAGGATCTGTTCTCTCATTATCAGATTATACAATCCCTTGAAATCAGTAACCCTACTGCCAACCAGCCAACCCTCCAGAGCCTTGGTTGCACAATCAACAAAGTCAGTCCAGTCCTGAGTCTGTGCCTTCTGGGTGTCTCTGAACTTCAACCTGTACTGTTCAGTGGTTAAGCCAAACCCATCTATCAGTGCACTCTTCAGGACTTCATAATCGTCAGCATCCTCTTCTCTAACAGTGAGGAGCTTGTCTCTACCTTTATCTGAAAAGGAGAGCCACAAGATTGCTGCCCACTGCTTCTGGGGGACCTGCTGTACTCTACAGGCCCTCTCCATAGCAGTTATCCACTTGTGGATATCATCCCCACTCTGGTAGGGAGGAACAACCTTGCTCAGGTTCCTATGGTCTGGAATAGATTCTCTGCCTCTAGGGACACTGTTGCTGCCACCAAGGGGTTCTAACCCCTCTCTTTTAGAAGCTCTCTGGATCTCCAGGGCTTCTCTATCCAGTGCCAACTGCTTGGTTCTGAGGGCAACTCTTGCTTCCTCATACTGCAGCATTTTGCACATTCCTTCAGAGGAGGTCTCTCTTGTGGGAAAGTATGAGTTCCTCTGGTGGACAAATTCTCTGCCAGAGTGATAAGAGTGCTCAGATTCCCTGGAAGGGGACCTATGCCTCTCATCCACTCTGTCAGTTCTCTTAGGGAGAATTCCTCTGTCCTTTTCAGGCCCCTTGAGGCCTGGCCCTTCAATCACAGAGTCCTGGTCATTCTGATTTTCATCATCTGACCCAGATACTGTAATTGACCCACCCACTGATTCAGACCCATTAGCTCCTAGAGCCAATCTAAGATCATCTGCTGTCAGCAGATCTATCAGGTGTAGGGTTGAGGGACTCTGTCCTAGCCTCAGGTGTCTTTCAACACACATGGCTCTCAAGTCAGAGAAAGCCATGTCCTTATACTGAGGCTGAGTGGATCCACTGGTTCCACCCTTTAAGGACATTCTAGTGTTGTGCAGTGTTGTACTACTTACACTAGTTTGTGGCCTACTGATACTAGCTTGAGCTGTAGAAAGGGTGTGCTATCCCTTGGCACACAGCTCTAAGTTCAGTAGAACTTATTGATACTAAGCTTGACTTTATATGTACCTTAAGTACCTATAGTGGTTTTCAGTTAGTAATTCAAATAGAGATTTTCTGGTAAAAAAATAGCAAGCTGGAATCCCACACGCTGCCCACCAATGTGAGAAGTTGGCTTGGTATATGCTGTTCACTAATTAAAGTGGACACCTTGCACCAGAACAATTCGACTCTTATGGTAGATAGGTTTAAGACAACCTTTATAGAAAGCTATCCTAGTGGTAGCTGTGGAGAGCAGCCTTCAGGCTAAGTCTTGAAGGAATGTAAAGCAGCTTGTTTTACCACACAATCTCTTGAATCACCAAATGAAAAGATACCACACAGGTATATATATCAAATATATATGTATTTATTAATAAACAACTCTCTACTAATCTCTTTATGAGATTAGAGGTCAGGAACATATGTACAAGTCAAATATTATCAAAATAAGTTTAGCACAATCGAATATCACAATCTTAGTTTGCTAGACCTAGGTCTAGGGCATCTAGAATCGAGGGACCCCCAAGAACCACCCCAGGTAGTTGTAGGAGACCCACAGGGGACGGACGCGGTGACCTGGCACCGGTGCGAGTCCTGTGCGAGTCTATGCGCCCAGACGCGATTGAGATTTCAATGTTAAAGGTCCCTTGCGTGTTCGAGGCGAACACACCGATCGGTCCTTGTACGAGTCGAAGGACGCGGTTACAGATGGAGTTGCAAGAGAGATGGACGCGCTGTGTCTAACACAGACGCGAACCTTGTGCGAGTCAGTGCAATGGAGATCTCAGTGTTACAGGCTCTTTGTGTGTTCGAGGCGAACACCGATCGGACTCAGTACGAGTCGAAGGATACAGTTCTAGATAGTGTTACAAAGGAGATGGACGCGGTGTGTCTAACACAGACGCGAACCCTGTACGAGTCAGCGCAATTGTCGCACTTAGAAATTTAGAGTTTTAGGACACTTCGAGGGAAGCTACAAGCAAGTCACTTACAGGGTAAGTAGTTCTAGGGCCCACACCCACAGGAGCACCATAGTGCTGAAGTTACATCACCCAGGGGAGCCGGGTGCATAGGTGTCCTTCGGTGTCGGGTCGCGACGTCGCTTTCAATGGGAGCCAGTGAAGACTTGCTGCTTGCGGCGACAGGAGAAGTGTCCGGAGGAATCCAAGCCTGGATTCGGAAGATGGAAGACCTGAAAGCAGAGGGGACAGTGTTCAAAGTCACTTGGCAGTGACTCGGGGCAAGGAAGATGGATGCCCACCGTCGTCGCAAGATTCAGGTCGTTCGCAGTTGCCTTGACTCTTCAGCCACGAGGTCCAGGAGGCGTCGACGACAACCAGGAGCTGGATTCGGCGTGTCCCACAATGTCTGCAGCATACTCCGGTATCGACGACTCGATCGGAGCCAACAAGCCTTGGTAACAGCAAGTCTCGGGGAAAGTGCAAAGAGGCAATGGCGCAGACCAGCAAGGTCTGTGGGACTCACCCAGCGACGGTAAGTCAGGGCAGGCCTTGAGCAACTAGGGGAGCCCTTTGGTGTCTTTAGAAAGTCTTCTGGGGACCCACAAGCTGGCTGGCAAAGGATTGCAAAGACGCCTTGGAAGGATTCGCTCACAGGGGCCCACGGTCATTCGGGACGTGGTAGGCCTCTGATCTTCAGAGGGATTCCCGCTGGAGGCTAGGCCCACATGTGGTCCAAAGCACAAGTTCGTGGAACGTTGTGAAGGGGTTGCACTCGACAATAGTGCACAGTATCCAGGGGTCGCGGTTCCTCGTCACTCTTGGGGTCCACTGGCCTCAGCTTTGCTGGGGACACATGATGGCCTTTGAGAAGTCAGGAAATCTACTTCTTGGGCTGCAGGGACTTCGGACTCCGGCGGGAGCGGCGTAGTTTGCGACTGTCGTTTGTAGTTTTTGGTGCCTGCCAAGCAGGGAGTCACTCCTTGACTCCAAGGGAGATTCTTCAGTCTTCCAAAGGTAGTGGAACGTCGAAGGTCCGGGATTCGTCTTCAGAGCGTCGTCCAGGGAAATCTAGGTTGCAATGCACAGGTTCCCCCTCTTATACTAAAAAAAGGGAGAGACTAGCTCTATGACCCTACCTATGGGAGGGTCAGGGAGGGGTGGCTACACCCACTTCCCTTTGTCCAGTTTTGCGCCAGAGCAGGGGCAGGTAGCCCCTGAGCCGGTTTGAACTGGGGTATGCACAGAGGAGCCTTCTGCTCCCCCAGTGCAGGACTTCAAAGCACTCTAAGAGTGCACCCACCCAGCCCCAATACACTAAACCCTGTCTGGAAGGTGGCCACACCCCTTGGGACAGGATATCTATTGTTGGGCTTCCTCCACTGCGAGTGTTGGTCATCAGCAGGAGGGCAGCCCAGTGTCTGTGACTGGTGGCATCCATTTTGTGATGCCAGGGCTCTGCAGGATTCTACCGCGTTTCCACAGTAGGTACATGTCTATCCCTCTAGAAGAGTGGAATGCTACCCCGCCGCCAGGACTGGCGGGGGGTAGTATTCCAAGATGTTTGACACCAAACACGACATGTTTCGATGCAGCCATTCCAAAGTTAGCATTTTACCGCGAGGATATAATGCACTTAAAAGTATATGGTTTAACCGCATCCACAAACAGCACCAGAGAATGGACTCTGAGAGCTGCAGAGGGGCCCTGCTCAGGCAGAGGCACCCCCTCACATAGAAGCCAAGCACCCTGCCCTCAGGATTGATAGGGCCTGCCTTAGGGGTGACTGATAGGTTTATATGTGTGTGTAGGAGAGATATAGGGGACCTATATCTCAGTGAGGGTGCTAGCACTTCCTCACCCAGGCTGCAGTAGCAGGCCTGTGGTGTCAGATTTAGTCTGCTTCCCAGGGGTGGCATAATACATGCTGCAGCCCCTGGTAGGCCTGTGAAGTACCTATGCCCTTAGCACCTAAGGTACCATATACTAGGGACTCATAAGGAACCACAGCATCCAATCACTAGTGCACCTAGAGTGCACTCCAAGTCGTTTAGAGAGAACAGAGAGGCTGGGGCCCTGATTAGCAGGGACCCAGCCAGACTATAGCCAGAAACCAGTGTAAACATCAGAAAAAAAGTGGGGGCAACATAAGAGGCAGATCCTACTCTCCTACAATAGAGAGCTAAATGACTATACCACCCTCCCCGTGCTATTAGCTAGTTTATTATATAAACAGAAAACCTCTGGGCTGTGTTAGGCGGACCCTCATACCTCAATCTCTAGATGCAGGTTTTACATCAGTAGACAAAAACAGCTCTTCTCTCTGGAAAGGTTTTTCTCCAAGTGCCTCTAACAGTGTAATCACCATATTAAAAGCACACGAATTTCTCCAGTGCAGCTGCACATAGTGTTATGTCTAGGTGCGAGGGACAGGCCAGATCAGCAAGAACAAGGGACGTTGTTTTTCGACCTTGCAGAAGCAACCCACAGGGGACAAGAGAAAAGGTGAAAGGCAGAAATGCAGACAGTCCTAATATAGCCGGGCAAAAGCAGAGACTTGAAAAACAAAGTCACAAAGTAACGTGTGCAGAAAAGGCATCATGGCTGCCTGGCCGCAGCCAACGTAGCAGGGCAGGCCATGAGGCCACAAACCACATGACAATACAATTTTTCTATTTTTAACCAGTACAGGTGGTTCCGTAAGAACCGTTTTAAAAAAATATATACATTTTGAGATTTATTTCTATTTTTAAATAATTTTGTATTTTTGGGGGTGTTTTTGACTTTTTAAAAAACAGAAAAAACTTGAAGAGTCCAACATGACTGGTTCAAAAAAGAAAGACAAGATTGTCAAACTCAAAAAAAAAGTAACACTTGTGTGTTTTTATCAAGTTAATTATGGCATGAATGCATTGCTGTCCAACACACAGGTTTGCTTGACGTTTCCTGCAGTGTATGCTAGCATCTGCTAGCTCAGGAAAGATTTGCTGTAGAGCTGCTGTACCCGATGTAGATGGTTGATTAGGATCCTCCTAGGCAGCTTGCCCCCTCTTTTCATGCGCCATCACTTCTTTGGCCAATCGATTAGGATGCATCGTTTCTAGGTGCTTCTTCATCGATGACGTCCCACAAGAATATTTGTTGTCCGATCCACGTGAAAGCACTCTTTGACACACAGTGCACTTAACTTTTCTGGCATTTACTTTTTTCTCCCCCTCAGGCACTGTGAAAAAAGCCCACACAATACACTCTTTTCTTTTTTTCACAGGCTCCTCAACTTCCTCTGGATCATCCAGCAGCTCTTCTTCTGGATGACTGGATGCCATAGCAATGAAAGAAGTCAAAACACCCCAAAAAATAATCAATTGGAAGAGCCTACAAAAAAGATGTCCTGACAGGAAGACACACCCAAAATAAGAGGAATAAAACAGGTGTTGGATTCTTCCTTTAACAAAATGAAAAGCTTTTAAACCAATCAAAAGCTTTCTTGCCATGTGACATGGATTCGCGTATACGTTGCGCACCCGTAAAATCTCCTACACTTAATTCTAAAGTATAAATTGCTGTTTATAAATTGTTTTGTAAAGTATGTAGGTGAAAGTCTTTAAGCAAAACCGATATTTAAAGTTTCCACATTGATATTTCATACTTTTAAAAATTACGCCGAAGTCGCGACCACTGCGCCATCCCGGAAATACATGCCAGCAGGGTTTGCAACCCTTACACGAACGTGTTGTGCAGATAAAAATGTGCTCTAAGTGAGTAAAAGATGTTTACAACTACACTAATACTATTTTTTTACACTCAGTATTAAAACTTTTCCTCTAAAATATATATAATTTTGTTGTAAATATGTATTTTACACTTACATTCATATAACGGATTCGCGTGCCAAACGCGTAGGTTCGCTAACAATGCGCTTCCATTTTTTTAAAACAAAAAAATGACATATTTATTATAATCATACAACAATACATATTATATACTATTAAAAGTGATCATACAAAATTAACTTACTTTAAAAAAAAATACTCCAAAATATTGAAAACTCTTTTTATATTTTTATATTCATAATTGTGTCATATAATAACATACTGTACAAAATTATGAATAATGGAGCAATATTTCAAGTTACTAAAAATTGTAATCGTTCAAATAAATAACACTATAAATCTTTAATAGTCTATGATATATATATTTTTCAAAAGTGATTATAATTAGTAAAAAGATTTTTAAAATCTATGCAAAATTTTAGAAAGAAAAGTTCAAAAAACACTTACAAACATTGTTAAATAAAAGAAACTCTTTAAAAGCCATTGAAATTCTCTAAAAAGCATAGATGTCAGGGACATTATACTTAAGGATTAGCATTTAAAAAACCTTAGAAATTCACTGAAAAAAACAGAGGTTGCAGGGAAGTTATAGTTAGGATTTATCATTTAAAAAACCTTAGATATTCACTGAAAAAAACACAGGTTTCAGGTACGTTATAGTTAGGCAGACATTTTACTCATACAAAACCAGAGAAATTCATCCATTATAGTTAGCTGAGCTAACTATAACTCGCGCCCCCGCAATGCACTGCTGATGACGTCACTTATTACATCACTCATGACATGGTTAGTGACATCACTGATGACATCTCAAATGACATCACTGATGACATCATCCACTTAATATCTGATGTACCTCCTCACACCCTAATATAGATTTTCATACACCCACTCTGAAATACAGACTACCATTCTTGAAACCATAGTCACACCAATACCAGTTAGTACATACCCACTCACTGATTCATAGGTCTACACACACATCCACTTACCCATACAGTCACTCATTCACGCAGTCAATAATCAATACAGCCACTGATATATGCACTCATATACCCATAGAGACACTCACACACCACCACTCACCCATAGAGTTACTCACACACCTAGTCAGTCACCCAAAGAATCAATCACACTGCCATTTACTCACCTATACAGTTATACACACACCACCTCACTTATTTATATACATATACTGACACATACTTACTCTCTTATACAATCACTGACACAAGCAGACACTCATCCATACAGCCACTCTCACAATCACTCACTTTCACATATAGTCTCTTATATACTCCAACACTCACATATACCGCCTTTCACATATGCAGTTACTCACACATATACCACTGAGACATCCATTCACTCATCAACACAGCCATATGCACACTCACTCACCCATACATCCCCTCGCAGATGCACTCATGAACCCATACACCCTGTGAATCACCGACTTGCAAATCCATGCAGGGAGTCACACACCCCCCACCCACACAGACACTCAGGCACCCATACAGGTACTCAGACAACCAATCATTAACTCATATGTTGTCGTTTTAAATAAATACGAGTGATTATTACCTCATGGAGTGCTGGATGATTTTTGCTGCTAGCGGTGATCCTATGTGAAAGATTTGGAAACGTGGCGTACGTTTCGTAACCAGCACCCCTGAAGTTCTGGAAGCACACCAGTATAAACGCCAAGTGGATTTGGAATCATATAGGGGCATATGCATCAACATTGAGATTTGTGATTCCCAAATTGCGATTTTTACCGAATCGCAGTTTGCATGTCACAAATCGAAATGCATAAAAAAAATTGCACAATTTTTGCGAGTCAGTATAAATCCCAATCGCTATTTGCGATTTGGAAATACCGACTTGCAATTTTTGCGATTACTCTATTAGTGAATCGCAAATAGCGATTCCCAGAATCCGATGCAGCATGATGATGTCAGAATCAGGAAGTGACCACGCCCATGCTGTTACCTGTGTGCTGAGAGTGAGGAGGAGGAAGCAGACTGTTGGAGAACAGCATTTTGGAAACTTTTGGGACTTTTCAACCGGTGCAGTTACCAGCATGGCTTCAGAAACACCACAGAAGGAGCGCAAAAGAAAGATGAAATTGAGTGAAAAGGAGTTGGAAAGACTGATTGAAGAAGTTGTGAGGCGCCATGAAAAACTGTTTGGGAAACAGTCACTGCAGGTCCCAGAGTCTGAAAAACGTAAATTGTGGCTGGGAATTCAAAGAAAAATTAGCGCAGTGGGTGTTACTCAGCGCAGCATATCTGATTTGCGCAAAAGGTGGTATGACCTGCGGAGCTGGGCCAAAGAAAGGGTTGCTGAAAGGCTTGCTGAAGTAAAAAAAACTGGAGGGGGGCCATCCACACAAACATCTCTCACAGCCTTGGAGGACCTTTTGGAGTCCACCCTTCAGCCGGAGGCAGTTGTTGGAGTGACATCAATAGATCCTCAGCACCACCCACTACCTTCCAAGGTAAGATGCATGCAAATTAACATCCAATTTTAGTATTAGCAAACAAACTCCGTAAGTCAGATCCGGCTTACTGTAGAACGTAGTATTCCAGACTATGTTTTACTTGTAACACACAAATGCATTATGGGAATTGCAGTCAGCAAATCCACCTGGGAAGGCAAGTGGGTAGCAAACCAGAATAGTTGCAATCAATTGTGACAAGCAAGTCAATCTCCACACACAGTGTGCTTCAATATAACTTTATTTAACATTACAATGTACTAATAAGTGAAAACATGTCCAAATATGTTAACTAATAATGCACTGTTCAAAATCACAGATGCACCTGATCAGGAGTCAGAGGACAGTGAAGGACATGCACCCCCGGAGAGTGAGTCTCAGTCAGGAGAAGACATTGCAGTGTCACCAGCACCCACAACACCAGCTTCGACAAGACATAGGATCACAGTTCATCATTGCCTGCTCTTGAAACAGGGGATGAGGCTACAACAGCACAGCCTGTGAATACACCCACATCAAGATCACGTGTCCAGCTGCAATGTAGGAACATCAGAATCAGGAGACGCAGGGCAGCTGCAATGATGAGAGCTGACGAAGGCGAGAGTTCAACATCCTTCGCTGGTCTTGAGAATGCTATGTTAAGGGTACAGCGCCTGCATGTCAAACACATTCGGTCAATGCAGGCACACCTTTCAACTCTTGCAAGCAACATGGGGGAGATGAGTGATAGCATAAAGCATTTCACAACAGCTGTGCAGGAAGGTTGCAGGGAAACCAATGAACACTTTGGTGAGATGACAGTAGCACTCAGTGACATATGCAAGGTAATGAAAGATGATCAAGTGTCCCATCGCAAAAGACACCACCAATGTCTTGGACGCTTGGATGGGTACCCTAGGGCCATCAACCAGCTTAGCACAACAACTGCACAACTATACCGACGTGGAATAGGCATGCAGTTGGAAATAACACATTGCTGCGGAGATGTTGCCAGGGGACTGATCCAAGTCACCAAAGCTGTGGAGCAGATGCAAACAAATTCTGTTTCTGCCAGTAATGTCATAGGTGGAGGGGATAGTGAGGATGCCTCCAGCCGCAGTAGCAGCATGGCACCAGTGACGGAATGCAGGAGGCGCAGCACACTTAATACTCCAGCATCAAAGTGCTCTAACAGGGATGTGTCTGAGCACCCAGAACGGGCAATGGGACTGCGTGGATGCAGAAAATAGTGTGGACATGTCCACAGGATTCATTTTTGGTGAGGTAACCAGAAACTATATTTGTCTGGACTGATGTAAAGTACCATGGCAAACATTTATATTTACACATTGTAATTTTTCAGCTTGGCATGTGTGCGATAACACAAGTGGTTATTTTTTGGTTAAATAAATCCAGTTGTCAAAGTAACAATGTAGTGTTGGATTTGATCATTACCCACCTCAGAAATAATTCTGTGTTATTTCTGCATGTCGCTGTCTTCCTTCTGCTGCACTCAATGCGCTTGCTGCTTGTTGTGGTTGTAATGTCTCATCGTCCTTTTCGGGGTCACTATCCGATAGTTCCAGTGGTACGCCTCTGGCAGTTGCTATGTTATGCATCATGGCACAAGTGGCAACAATTTTACAGCAGGTGTCTGGCCTGTACTGCAATGTACTGCCTGTTTTATGTAGGCAGAGGAATCAACTTTTCAGTAGGCCAAAGGTCCTCTCAATCACATTGCGTGTTGTCCTGTGTGCTGCATTGAACCGCAGTTCACGTGGTGTCATTGGATTCAGGTATGGTGTCAAGATGAATGAGCGCACAGCATTTGTGCTGTCACCTATGGAGTAACAGGCAATAGATTAGTCACTGCTATGTCTCACACGGAACAGATAATCTGCATAAGAGAGTGACATGTGTTTACCAAGCAGGTATCCTTCACCAAATTCACCCCCAAGAAGACATGTATGTATGCCGATGTGTCTGAAGATGTAGGAATCATGCATACTACCTGGGTATCTTGCCACTATGTCTGTGATTATGTTCTTTGCATTGCATATGACTTGTATATTCAGTGAATGATATGACTTCCTATTCCTGAAAATGTACTCATTCACTGAGGGGGGACATATAGCTACACGTGTCCCATCTATGCAACCAATTACATGGGAGATGTTGGCTATCTGGTAAAAGTAAATTTTAGTTTCAAGCAATTCCTGTGGGGTAGTTGGATATCTTATGTGGTGGTGCATCCTCAGCAACATGGCGTCCAGGAACACGTTAAAGAAACAAGATAGTGAACTTTGGAAAACACCTCCTGCTGCAGCTATTACACCCTGGAAGCTACCTGAGGCTGGGAGGTGCAGTGAACATGGGTGGGGATGACATGTGTTCTGCGAGTCTAACGCTGCAGTAGTGGATCCAATTCAGCTATCAGATCATATATCATGGAAGAATTCAACCTATATTTGTCATAAATCTCTTCCTCTGTCTGCCCCCACAATGTAATGCGCAATCTTTAAATGCGTTCCTGTATCCTCCTTCTCTGTGCTGCTGGTTGTATCCTCATCCTCCTCGCCAGGACATACAACGCAGCCATTGTGAAGCATTCGGAGGCATTCTGGACCTGTTTAAATAATTTTCAGTTGGTTACCACCTGATGTGAATTGGTGTTATTTTGTATGTGCTAAATTGCGAATTTTTGATTAATTGCAATTTGCGATTTTTGATGCATTGAATTGTGAATCCATATTTGCGAATTCGTAAATATGGAATCGCAATTCGAGTTCGTAAAATTGAGAATCGCAAATTTAGCGAATTAAAGACAAATTGTGCGATTTTCAATGATGCATTGCATTCTGCTATTTTGCGATCGCAAACAGCTGTTTTTTGCAATTTGCACTGTTTGCTATCGCAAATTAGCTTGATGCATGTGCCCATAGTTACTCATGTAGCTACTCACCAACACATGCAGCCACTTACACACCAACTGACAGACTGTACAGACATTCACTCAGATTAGTCATTCACCCATGCATTCACTAAGACACGTTTAATCACTTACTTATACAGTCAGTCACTCACGCACCCATGAAATCATCCATTCAGACACCCATACACCCATTCATTGTTCAATGCACCTTGGCGTATATGTATGTAACATTCTTAAACTTTAAAAAAACACTCAGTCACTGGATGATGCCATCAGTGATGCCATCAGTGATGTCATTTGAGATGTCATCAGTGATGTCACTGACCATGTCATGAGTGATTTAATATGTGATGCCATCAGCAGTGCATTGCGAGGGCACGAGTTATAGTTAGCTCAGCTAACTATAACGGATGAATTTCTCTGGTTTTGTATGAGTAGAATGTCAGCCTAACTATAACGTACCTGAAACCTATGGATTTTCAGTGAATATCTAAGGTTTTTTAAATGCTAACTCCTAACTATAACGTCCTTGAAACCTCTGGTTTTTTCAGTGAATATATATATATATATATATATATATATATTCACTGAAAAACCATAGCTTTTAGGGACAGTTATAGTTACTTGAACATTGCACTCGTACAAAACCCGTGAAATTCCCCGTTATAGTTAGTTCAGCTAACTATAACTCGCGCCCCGCAATGCACTGCTGATGACGTCACATATTACATCACTCATGACATGGTCAGTGACATCACTGATGACATCACTGATGACATCTCAAATGACATCACTGATGACATCATCCAGTGACTGTGTGTTTCTGTAAAGTTTAAATATTTTTAATATATATAGGAAAAGACGTATTGAAGAATGAGTGGGTGTGTAAGTGTCTGTATGGATGATTTAGTAGGTGCGTGACTGACTCTATAAGTGAGTGATTTAACGTATCTTACTGAATGCATGGGTTAGTGACTAAACTGGGTGAATGTCTGTATCCGTCTGTCTGTTGCTGTGTAAGTGGCTGCATGTGTTTGTGAATAGCTACATGAGTGTCTATATGAGTTATTGAATGGTTGTCTGAGTATCTCTATGGGTGCCTGAGTGTTTGTGTGGGAGGCGTGTGTGCGACTCTGTGCATAGATGTGTGAGTGGGTGATTCACTGGGTGGATGGTTTCAAGAGTGCATCTGTGATAGACTGTATGGGTGGGTAAGTGTGTGTAAGAGTGTGTTAGTGAGTGAATGTATGTCCCAGTGGTACATGTGTGAGTAACTACATATGTGAAAGGCAGTATATATGTGTGTTGGAGTATATAAATAGCTATAAGCGAGAGTGAGTGATTGTGATAGTGGCTGTATGGATGAGTGTGTGCTTGTATCAGTGATTGTATAAGAGCGTAAGAATGTGCTAGTATTTGTATGAGTAAGTGAGCTGGTGTGTGTATAACTGTATAGGTGAGTAAATGGCAGTGTGTTTAATTATTTGCATGACTGACTAGGTGTGTGAGTACCTCTATGGATGAGTGGCGGTGTTTGAGTGTCTATATAGGAGTATGAGTGCATATGATAGTCCTGTACTGAGTGACCGTAAGTATGAGTGACTGTACGGGTGAGTGAGTGGATGTGTGCGTAGACCTATGAATCAGTGAGTGGGTATGTAGTTATTGGTGTTGGAGTGTCTATGGTTTTGCGAATGGCAGTCTGTAATTTAGAGTGGGTGTATCAAAGGTTATATTAGGGTGTGAGGAGGTGCATCAGATTATCACGTGGATGATGTCATCAGTGATGTCATTTGAGATGTCATCAGTGATGTCATCAGTGATGTCACTGACCATGTCATGAGTGATGTAATATGTGACGTCATCAGCAGTGCATTGCGGGGCGCGAGTTATAGTTAGCTGAACTAACTATAACGGGGGAATTTCACGGGTTTTGTACGAGTGCAATGTCCAAGTAACTATAACTGTCCCTAAAACCTATGGTTTTTTCAGTGAATTTCAAAGGTTTTTTAAATGCTAATTTCTAACTATAACATATCTGAAACCTATGGTTTTTTCAGTGAATTTCAAAGGTTTTTTAAATGCTAATTCCTAACTATAACATGTCTGAAACCTACGGTTTTTTCAGTGAATTTCAAAGGTTTTGTAAATGACAATTTTTAAATGTATTAATTGTTATATTAATTTTTTTCATACTGATTTACTACATTTTTAGAAACAATTTTCTTTTACATATTTTATTTTTTAAATTACATTGTAATTACATTATACATTACATTACAAAAAATACTTTCTGAGAATGAATTACTTTAGTTTAAATACTTTGCACATAGGCAATAGACTTTTAAGTACAGTAGTTACAGTTGTTGCAATGGGCAACACATTTTCAAACACAATGCAACATTCAGCTCAATGTGAAGTTCTAGTTAAATGCAATTAGTTACTTTATGGATTACTTTTCTAACCACAGAACTGGATCCTAGATTCAGTCCTGGGACATCTCCTGTAAACAGTTGAGTAAAAGCGTTTTGGTTACAGTCGTGATTTTTAAGGAATATTATTGTATTTTAAAAGTTGACACTTAGAAACTTTTTCTCATAGAATCACCAATGTTATCCTATGGAAGGAAATTCACTTAGCAGGTAAAAACTGTTATCGTTACTTTTTCTTACTCAGTGTTGGATCCTGGATCCAGCACTGGTGCATCTCCTGTAAACAGTTGAAAGAATGCGTTTAAGTCATAAAGGCGATTTTTAAGGAATATTTGTAGTTTGTGAAAATCGACACTTTGAAACTTTTCTGCTGAAAACCAGACAATGGATTCCTATGGAAGAAAATATAAGTTACTGGTAAGTACGGTTAAAATTACTTTTCAGGGTCAGTGCTGGGCTAAAAGATGCAGCACTGGGTTCTCTCCTGATAACAGGTGAGTAAATTGAAATTCGTACTTTGGTTGATTTTAGAGGAATATTATAAAGTTCCAAAACTCCACACACAGAAGAATTTCCAAGTGAAACCAGTCAATGTTAGCCTATGAAGGAAATTCAAGTTACCGGTAAGTACGGTTAAAATTACTTTTCAGGACCAGTACTGGGCTGAAAGATGCAGCACTGAGGTCTCTCCTGATAACAGGTGAGTAAATCAGAATTCGGATTTCGGCTGATTTTAGAGGAATATTTGTATGTTTCAAAACTCCACACTTAGAAGAATTTCCAAGTGAAACCAGTCAATGTTAGCCCATGGAAGGAAATTCAAGTTACTGGTAAGTACGGTTAAAATTACTTTTCAGGACCAGTACTGGGCTGAAAGATACAGCACTGAGGTCTCTCCTTATAACAGGTGAGTAAATCGGAATTCGTATTTCGGCTGATTTTAGAGGAATATTTGTATGTTTCAAAAATCAACACTTAGAAACTTTTTCAGCAAAAAGCAGGCAATGATATCCTATGGAAGGAAATTCAAGTTACTGGTAAGTACGGTTAAAATTACTTTTCAGGATTAGTACTGGGCTGAAAGATGCAGCACTGAGGTCTCTCCTGATAACAGGTGAGTAAATCGGAATTCGTAGTTCGGCAGATTTTAGAGGAATATTTGCACAATGGTGAAGGGAGGGGCGGGGCCTGAGGTGACATCTGTGCAAACGCGCCCCGTGGCGTGTTTTAAGTTGGGGGATTAAGTCCCCTTGAATCATGAGGGTCCCTAGGGGCCAACTAGCCCACCAGGAACCTCCAGTATGCGCCAGGGGCTGCGTTGCAGAGACGTGTAGAGAGGCCACACCCCTTTTTACACCTCTCTGCAACGCAGCTCTGTGGCGCTTTCTGGATGTACCTGTTGGGCTAGTTGGCCCCCAGGGACCCTCAGGATTGAAGGGGATTTAATTCCCCATCTTAAAATGCGCCACGGTGCCTGTTTGCACACATGTCACCTGAAGCCCCTCCCCCTCCCTTCACCACTGTGCAAATGTGCCCCGTGGCGCGTTTTAAGTTGGGGGATTAAGTCCCCTTGAATCCTGAGGGTCCCTGGACTCCAACTAGCCCACCATATACTTCTAAAAAGCGCCACAGAGCTGCGTTGCAGAGAGGTGTAAAAAGGGGCGAGGCCTCTGTACACCTCTCTGCGACGCAGCCCCTGGGCATACTGGAGGTTCCTGGTGGGCTAGTTGGCCCCCAGGGACCCCCAGTATTCAAGGGGAATTACTTCCCCTTCTTAAAACGCACCAGGGGGCGCGTTTGCAGAGTACTGCAGGGAGGGGGGCGGGGCTTCCGGCACGATGCCGGTCGTTTTTTTTTAAATTTTTTTTAAAGGGAGGGGGGCTGCTTGGCCCCCCTTCCCTTGCCCACTTTTGGCCCCGGGGACCCCATCCCCCGGGGCCTGGGCATTTATTTATTTTTTTTAAATGAAAAAGAAAAAAACGGGAAGGGGGCCGCATGGCCCCCCTTCCCTGGGCCTGTATTGGCCCCGGGGACCCCATCCCCCAGGGCATGCCCTCAATTTTTTTATTTGGAGGGGGGCTGCGTGGCCCCCTCCTCAGGCCATTTAAGGCCCCGGGGACCCCATCCCCGGGGCCGGCCTTGAACTTTTTTTTTTTTTTTTTACTAATTTGGGGAGGGGGCTGCGTGGCCCCCTCCCTGGCCACTTATGGCCCCGGGGACCCCATCCCCCGGGGCCTGGCCTCTGGTTGGGGACTGTGGGGGTCCCCAATCCCCCACAGTCCCAGCCGGCTCCCCGCCTCCTGCGCGAGCCGGCATTGCTTTTCCACATGGGGAGCAGCTAACATGCTGCTCCCCGTGTGGAAAGCAATTGTCTTTGGATATTGGAAGCAGAGCAGCTTTCCTGCTCTCTCTTCCAATATCCAAAGCAGTTTGCAATGACAGGACGGGAGCCGCGAGGCTCCCGTCCTGTCATTGCAAACAGCAGTGTCCCGGGGGTAGGCACCCCGGGACACTGCAGGAGCCGGCCCTGGGGGTGGCGGTCCCCAGGGCCATCAAGGGCTCCAGGAGGGGGGCCGCGCGGCCCCCTCCCTTGAATTGCACAGCCCCGGGGAGGTGGTGGTCCCCGGGGTCCGTAACGGACCCCCACATTTATTTTCTATGTGCCCCGGGGAGGTGGTGGTCCCGGGCGTGTGGGGGCTGGAGCCCCCCACACATTATTTTAAATTTAAAAAGAAGCCCCGGGGGTGGCGGTCCCCGGGGCTGCGGGAGGGCAGGAGAGCCCTCCCGCACCATTTTTTTAATTAAGCCCCGGGGGTGGCGGTCCCCGGACTTGGGGGCCCTTAGAGGCCCCCCATACATAAAATAAACCCCCCACCAGCATGCCCCCAGGACTTGGCCCACCCGGGGGCAAATTTACATCGAGCGCGGGAGACCGCGCTCGATTTCTTCGGCAGGATCCGCCCACCCTGAGCGCATCCTGCCGATTTAAAAAAAAAAAATGCTTTTTGCCCAGGGGGTCCTTGTGGGACCCCCTGAGCAGGCCTAGGGGGTTAGGGTGTTTCTACCCTGCCCCCTTTGTGCGCTTTGCGCACTTGTTTCTGTCCCTCGGTTCTACCGAGGGACAAAATGGCTGCCAACACTTCCTGAATTGGAATGTTGACAGCCAGCTGACAGCCAATTAGCATGCAGCTCGTGATCGGGACGGTGCGCGCAGGGTGCGCTCAGGGTGCGCGGATCCTCCGTGCCCATAGATATATATGTACTTTTACTTTTGATTTTCTCAGCAACTACTGAACGGATTTACACCATTTAACAAAAGGGTTCTTTCTGAACCAAGAACTACCTCTTTGCCAAATTTGGTGTAATTCCGTTCAGCAGTTCGGGCTGTAGCCGTGTCTAAAGTTTCCTATGGAAAAATGAATGGGGAAAACGCGTTTTGGGACCCCCTTTTTCTCGGCCACCGCTTAACGAATCACCCCGAGACTTTCAGGGTAGGAGCGGACCGGAGCGCCCCACAAAGTTTGAAAATTTCGCGAAGATACGTCAACCGGCAAGAGAGTTATTTCAAATAGAATGTCGCGGATTTCCTATGGAAAATAGGTCCTAACTATAACTATCTACTGGCGACCGCCAGTAGATAATATATATATATATATATATATATATATATATATATATATATATATATACATATACGTAATTTATAGGAACTGCCAAGGGAGCTATGGGAAAGCCATGCAGAGCAAAAGGGTGTTTTATCTTAGAACAAGAGAGGATCTGCTGACCCTAAACCTGCAAAAAAACACATTGCATTTATTAAAAAGAGATGGGTCTAAGAAAATCTTTTGAGTTCATGATGTGTTTTGTGTAATGTTGCAGATGGAATTAGATGCATTCCTACAGGTTGCTTTGGAGTGTCATAATCCCTTTTGCTGTCACATGCATTCCATCTCTTTCCAGGCATGTTGAACTGGTTGTTACTGTTGTAGATAGGTCACATGCCATGATCCCAGAAGTAAGCAGACATTACTTTGTTGACATGGTTTGGATATTTATCAATTTATGGACAAAACTAATTGGACCATTTCCTCTTGTACATTTGACAGATGTTGGAATAAACAAAGGCTGTGTGGGGGAAGAGATGCCTTACTTTCTCAAAGGTTTCTTTCATTTTGAATAATAAAGTAGCACCAGTAACTGTGCCTAAATCATTCCCCATTCAGTGCTAAATCACTACATCTGGTTGTTCACACTGCCAAATGCTTTCCACCAAAGGTGGAAGTTGATGCAGTTTCATTGCACAGATAACAATTCATGTAATGTCTGCATTTGGCAACTCCAAATCCTTGTCAAAGATGCACAATCTTACATAGTTATGAGCCCAGTGGACAAAGAAGTGGCCAACTATCCACACATGATCCATATTGCTGGAGTCCTTGTGAACCTCAGAGAAGGAGCTGTGGAATGAGAAGTCTTCACCAAGAATTAGTGACTTGACTAGAAAAAGGTAATTGCTTAAAGGTAGAGACACTGTGATAGAGTTCTGTCAGTTAAGTAGAGTAAATGTTACATAGCAGTTTAAGTTACAGTGATATGTAACTAACAATTTGAAGCTGTGCCCTGCAGTAAAAAACAGCTTCACCATCTCAGTTTTGTATATGAACACCATGAACTATAACGCATGGTGAAAATCATAAAGTGATACCAAAGTCTACCAAGGATTTTAAAGTTGCAGTCCCTAAAAGAACAGTATGTGCAGGGTTACGCAGGTTGAAATTTTGACCTGACTAGAAGCAGGGAACATGCTCTGATCTGATAAACTTGGAAACAGGTGAAAAGAGGAAATAGACTTTTTATAAAGCTATTAGAGGCATGCCAATTTCATCAATTGATTTTGTTTGCAGTAAATAAATAACAAAACGCTTACCTATATTTAGATGTTGCAGCCTGACAGTGGAGATTCATATGAGGGTACAATTTCATTATAAATTTGATGAATCTACCTACTATATGAGGAAATATGTGTAGATAAATGACATATCAGTGTTTTTGTAGAGAGAGTTGCAAGGCTGTAAACAAAGCGTAAGAGAATGTGTAGTTTGACAAACAATTTTGATTGTTGTTTTGGATTTATTTTCTCATCTTAATGTCTGGGATATATGATAAATTGTGAAGGTTAAAAATCTTTAAGTGACAAGTTACTGAGAAACTGAAGGAGGAAAAGTAATTCAGGGGAAAATGAGTGATGTATTTTCATAGTAAAAACTGTAGTGTTAGCCAGGCCGTCCACCGGAACACTTCTCGTCCTATCGCCTGATTTCCTTACTTAATGTAGAGGCCAAGCTTCTGGCCAAAGTGATTGCCAACCGTTTAGTTCCACATATTACAGATTTGATCCACCCGGATCAAGCAGGATTTATGCCAAACCGCACTACACGACACAACATTAGGAGTGCCCATAATGCCATTGCGGCGGTCGATAAGCTCAACACCCCTGCCACGCTTCTTTTGGCAGATATGAATAAGGCCTTCGATTCTCTTAGCTGGACTTATCTCTTTGCCTTACTTACTCGCCTTAATATCGGCCCCCGATTGCTCAGCTTTATTTGCCTGTTATATACAGATATAACTGCCTCAGTCTGCGTGGCTAATTCGGTTTCTAAAAGCTTTCCTGTTGGGCGGGGGACACGCCAAGGCTGCCCGCTCTCCCCCTATCTTTTTGCCCTAGCCATGGAACCACTCGCGGCTTGGGTGCGGGTGGATGCGCAGCTGCGTGGCTTCGAATGGGCTCCTGATATTTCCAACTGCATAGCACTCTATGCGGATGATGTTCTCTTCTACCTCACCGATCTTAACCGGACTGGCCCACGTCTTCTCCACATTATGCAGATCTTTGGTGAAACCTCTGGTCTCTATATGAATTGAGGAAAATCCTTTCTGTGGCCGCTGCGGGCGGTGATGGACTCGGTGATTGGTCACGGGAGGTAGTCGTGGTCCCGGATGGTTTCAAATACTTGGGAGTGTATCTCTTTTCGTCTCAGGTCCTGTCATGGAGTAGGAACCTTGCCCCGCTGTGGACGTAGGTGGGAGACCAGACACGTGTATGGTCTCACTTGCCACTGTCTCTTTTTGGTAGGTCTGCTATCTTTAAAATGATTTCCTTGCCGTGTCTCCTTTACCAGCTGCAGAACCATCCATATCCTATCAAACCCTCGTGGTTTCGCCAATTAAATGCTATCCTCGCCTGATTTATATGGGGGGTGGTGCTACGCGGGTAACTTTGAGGACTTGTTTCCAATCTACATACTCCGGTGGAGTAGCCACCCCGGATGTCCATGCATACTATATGGCTTCTCATATACTTGTCCTCAATGATTGGTGGTACGGTGATCGTGGTGATCCGGCCTATGCGGTGGAGCGCCAGCTGTTGGGTGACAATGCTCTCCACAGGGTTCTATATTCTGCGGCATTGCTTCGCGAATTACCACCCGCCACGACTATAATTTTCAAACTTTGGAGGACGGCGCTTCGTCAGACGGGTTGGTGGGGGAGACTTACTAAGGAGACTCCACTGTGGAATAATGGGGAGATTCCACTGTGGAATAATGGGCAGTTACCACAGCTGATGCATCTGCCTGGCTTTCGGGGTTGGGAGGCCATTGGGATAGATACAGTGGGGGCAGTTGTACGTGGATGTACCCTTAAGTCTTTTCTAGACATACAGATAGAGTATGATATGCCACGCACACAATTTTACGGCTACCTCCAGTTCCGTCACGCCTTCACTCTGTCTATATCTCATTTAATGGAGATTCCTGAATTTAATCCTATAGAGGCGAAGGTGTTCATGGGTGACCTGGGGGATCACAAAATTACTAAAATATATTGGACACTTATTAATAACACTCCCACTACACTCCACAAAACTAGAGAGGCATGGCAGCAAGATCTGGGTCCCCTGGAGGAGGATGACTGGGTGGAAGCGTTGGCATCTCCACGCAGCGCAGCAATTGCAGCACGCCTGCGCCTTATCCAATTCAAATATTTACACAGAGCTTATTATACTCGACACAGGCTATGGCGTGCTGGACTTATTGCGTCCCCACATTGTTTGCGCTGTAACTCTATAGAGGGTAAATTTCTACATACTGTATGGACCTGCCCAGTGCTGACCAGAATCTGGACGGGGTATTTGCGTGCCTGTCTGAGGTCCTGGGGTGGATTATTGCCTCCTCACCGAGGTTGGCTATTCTACACATTACGGAAGATATAGGCGGAAACAGATACAAACGCCATCTCCTATTTCTGGGCCTAACACTAGCTAAGAGAGACATCGCCCAGGCTTGGAAAGATGAGGCATCACCGGCACTTAAGGTGTGGAAGAAGGGTCTTGATTTTTGTATGGGTCTGGAGCTCCCGGTCTTTGAGGCAAGGGGGTGCCCCCGGAAACATTACAAAATCTGGAAAAGGTGGGAGGACTATAGGGGAATATATCTAGAGCCTCCTCCCCCCCCAATGGATGTTAATGAATCACTATCATGATACTGGCTAGTTGGTGTTTATATATTACCTGTAATCGCTATGAATGTGGATGGCAACATGTTTTCCTATATCTAGGTTTCATATGTCAGTCAAGGAGAAATAATGTGGCACAGTTGGTTTTTGTTTCCTTTTTTCTTTTTTCTTTTTTTCTCTTCTCTCATGTTCTTCATTTATTTTATAATGTATCTTTTGTGGAATCCATCCGTTATGATTACTGGAAATGTTTATCCATATATTTGTTATTTTACGTGTTGGAAATGGGTGACCTCTGTGGCCCATGTCTTCTATTGGATGTCAACAATAAAATATGTTTTTGAAAAAAAAAAACTGTAGTGTTGATAAATGTTAAAATGTAGTAGCGTGAGTGAAGCAGCGGTGTTTTAATGATACAACTATATATTTTATGAAGAATACCAAGAAAGATTCAGCACATGCAGGTTTATGGGAAATTTGATGGTACTAAGATATAGTCAGTGTTACTCTCAGTGCATTTGTCTGTAAACTGACACTAACTCAGAGACTTTGGTTCACACTTAGGGACAAGAAAAAATACAGCATCACTGACTTTATGACAGGCCAACGGGGGCAAATGCAATGTGACATATTCAGAGTTATACCAAGGGACATGTGCTCACCCAGACAGTCAGGGTTACACTCTAAGACCCGACCAAGTGCAGCATTCAAAACTAAGAATATGAGATGCAATTTGTGTGCCCACTTGGCAACCCAAACTATGGGTTTCATTTGAATCATGGAAAGTTCTCAGCCCAAACGTGTGTGGTGATGTGGGGGTCAAATAACCACAAAGAGAGTCCCTTCTTTCAAAGAAGGAAAAAAAGCACCTCATGCTAGGACTGAAAAGAAAGAAAAGTTTTTTCTTTCAAATAACCCTCACCCACCCAGGTTTCCCCTTGGTGGCATGCTTCATCATAGGGTCCATCCCTGCCCTCTACGGACAGGGGTGTGCTGCTACCTACGGAGACGGAGGAGCACTTAATAGAAAAATAGGGGTGTTCCTGTACACCTATACACCTATGTGGTTTTTTGAAGATGGAGTAGGTTTTAAGCTATATGGAAGTGAACGTTAAAAATATCAAGATAGTTCGACAAAAAACACTTTATTTTCTTCCCCTAGTTGATATGCTAAAATCTGGGGACAAGCGGGAAATACTCGAGGCGTAATTACCTATTGTTTCCTTGGTTCGTCTACTACTTTCAAGCCCTACCCCAAGGCTTTTCATCAGAACCTCAAAGGAGAAATGATGCTCCCACTCCTGATGTTGTATTAAACACAATTAAAGTGATAAACAAAAATATGAAACAAAATTTATACAGCACCTAATTGGTCTGTCAAAATCTCAAAAATCCTGCAGAGGTATGGAGAGAAAGAAAAAGGTTAAAAATGCACGACCCGTCAGGTCTACCATGGGTTAAAAATCATTGGTGAATGAGTGATTTTGGTGGTGAAAATAAACCGAACTTGTGTGTATAAAGTTCGAATATACTGTGATTATTGGACCTACAAGACATTACAAACATATAAACACTTAATTGCTTGCACATCATCATGTTACTGTGGTGATTGGCGCTAATTACATACATGATCAGAGACCATCACTGGGCCTCATGAGTCCTTCGAGGAGTTGAAGGGACGCCTGTAGTCAAACCCTGAAGGTATATTCATAAATGAGAAATTCTCTGAAGTTAGTATACTGTCTGCAGGGAAGTGATAGTTCGTTTATAGAATGCCCAGCAAAAGCACGTCTACTTACTTCGTCAAGGCTACTCCCTTTCGGCAAACCTGACTTGCTCACTCGAGGCTCCGATGTTACTGGAGCAGCATGTGAGTCAAGTATATAACGTTGGATCGTACCCAATGTAAGCATCCACGAGGGTGCGAGCAACTAGACTGTGTGTAGCGGTGGAAGTACTCACTTCCTGGAAATTACTAATTCATCACCAAGGTAACGTTTGTTATCGTGACAAAGAAATATTCACAGAAACCCCTGTCTGTAGTCCGTAAAAAATGTCCGGACATGTCTGCTAAGTGATGAATTAACCGCTCATATTATAATCATGCTGATCACCAAAAAGTATCGTTTAAAGACACAGAATTAGTGAATGGATGCAAAACGGAAGCGGGGGCACTGGGATCCATGTCTACTAAGCAATGAATTGACCGCTCACATTGTGCTGATCACCAAAAGGTGTTGTTTAAAGGCATAAAGATAGAGAATGGATGCGAATTGGAGGCACAGGGATCGTGTAGGAGAGAAAGTCAGGTTGGCTCACTCAAAAAACTATAGATGAAGGTCATAGATAGGTAATAGTACTCAAGGGGGATGAATGAAGATGCAGGGGATGTGGCCCCCTATCAAAACGGAGATATTAGTACTTGGTGCATGCTCATACGAATTGGCCCCATGGGATATTTTCATTTAGACCTATTTCATGTGACTTGAGTCTATAAACCCATCTCTGTTCTTTCTCAAATAGATGGGATTTGTTGTCAATTTGTTTAATCACGGTCCATCTTAAATCATTCAGTGTGTGTTGTCGTTCAATGTAGTGGGATGTCATCTTAGTCGTAGCTTGTTGACATCTCAAATTACTTTGGTGTTCACATATGTGTGTTTTTATTTTTCTTGAAGTCATGCCAACATAATGCAAGTTGCATGGGCAGGTGATCATGTATATTACGCCCTTAGAGTCGCAATTGGTAAACCTGCATTGTTCCCAAGTGGTTTTGTAGCTAAAAGCGATCTTTTTACTGGTCTGTGTCAAATGGCACACATTGCAATTCCGACTTGGGTGATGGCCACTAATGGGTGCTATGAAACCCTGATTTGGTTGGTTGTCCCGAGGAGTACGTGGTCGAGTATGGACCAGGAAATCCTTCAGATTGCGATTCCTTCTATGGGAAAACATAGGTTTAGGTAGAGTGGTAGTGCTGCCACTTAGAATTCTCCAGTGCTTGTTAATTATTTTAGTTACCGTGTTGGAAGCGGTATTGTATGTTGTTATGCAGATGAGACGTGTCTCATCAGTTACTCTTGTGGTGTGATCCAATAGGGCTTGTCTGTCATTGTTTCTTGCCCTTTTCATCGCCTTAGCCACTATTTTGTCTATTGAAAGAAAAAGCTTTTCTTTCTTTTCAGTCCTAGCAAGAGGTGCGTTTTTTTCGTTCTTTGAAAGAAGGGACTCTCTTTTTGGTTATTTAACAGATTCGTGGAGGACGAGTCCCTACTTCTCCTACCTCTACTCTCCCCCCTTGTGATTTGTGATGTGGGGGTCAAAAACTCTACAGCTTACTATGGGGACTTTAAAGAAGGGGTGCACACTCTCCAGAGTCATGCAGTAGACCTTTCACAACCCCAACAAATACCCCTCAAATATCTGAATGCCCCGGGACTTACTCCACTACTTGAGAAGCCAATTCATCAGGGTAAGAAAACCACCAGGAAAGACCTTTTGCATTCCTGTGTTGGAATCCAATATAGTGCTCCATTAAGAAATTAAAATAACTGGCAAATGTTTGACCACTGGAGCAACTTGAGGTTCTCTACTTCATACCCATCAACCACTTGAGTGACTTTTGATCCATCTGGCACACAATCCTGATGCCAAAAATATATGGCCTGAACCTACACAGGGCTTACGCTATGGCAAAGCACTATTTTTCAATGGTAGCCCCTTCTGCTTTCTAGGAAACAGTATTCATTTGATGAAAGCAACTGTATGATCCCTGCCTTTCTCACTGAGATGGGGGAGAACTGCCCCACCCCCTTCTCAAAAGTATGGGTCTACACAATAAAGTATTGACCATTGCCAGGGTCCTTCAAGTCTGGTGCATTTCATAATGATGAGCTTCAAGTCATACATCTTCTTCTGACATTCATCAGTCCAGATGACTTTCCTGGCTGTTTCTTAAAGGTCTATCAAAGGGGCAACTGTTGTTCTATGGTTAGCCACAAAGGTCCTGTAGTACCTAGTGAGGTGTAAGAAAGATCTCATCTGGGTTTGAGTTGTGGGAACCTCCCAATCAGGTGCAGTCTCCTCCCATTATCCATCTAATATTGGAGATAAAACACAGAGGAAAGATTAATTTGACACTTCATAGCCTTGATAGTCAGCATAGCCCTCTTCATCTTCATCAGCACCTGTTCCAAGTGTCGTATGTGGTCTCCCCATAAACTGCTAAAAGTAGCAATGGCTTCTAATTTGGCCAAACCAAACTCTTCCAGGTCAGATAAGCCAAAGTTGTCAATGAGCTCGAAAGGGATAGGAGCATTCTTTACTGAAAGGGCATACTCTTGAACTCATAGTGGCCTTTTGAGTTAGAGAAACTAATCTTTACCATGGCACCTGGCATAAATGCAATCTGACAGTGGCTACTGGTCGGATCAAAATTACTGAGATACTTGGCTGTGCCCAATCTGTCTATGATCTCATCATCAGGGGAAGGGTTGATAGAATGGGCTCCCATCCTCATGATGATGTTAAGTACCTGGTAGTCCTTGCAAAAGCACAGGTCAGTTAACCCATTATTCGTTAATAAGCCAATTGGACTAGCCCACAGACTATGGCAGAGCTCTTTCACTCCTAGAGTCAAAATCTTGCTGTTGGAAAGTAGGGTCTGCTTCTTAGGTTACCCCCACTTTTTGCTTGATGTGATGCTGTTTTTGAATAGTCTGACTGGGATCCTGCTAATCAGGACCCCAGTCTATCTGCTTTCTCCCTAAACTGTTGTGTTCAGTACCTAGGTACATCCCAGATTGGATACTGGGTACCCTTGTCAGTCCCTAGTATATGGTACCCATGTACCCGGGGCATAGGTACCCCAGAGGTATCCCATGGGCAGAGGCATGCATTATGCCACCCATGGGAGACCATTCAAAATGGAACTACAGGCCTGACATTGCAGCCTGTGTTAGTTGGTGCATGCACCACTTACTAAAGATATAGGTTTACTATATCTAAGGGTCACTGCACTTAAAACCTATAAGTCACCCCTATAGCGGGCCTTTACAATCCTGAGGGCAGTGTGCTTGGTCCAAAGTGAGAGGATGCCCCTACATGAGCAGGACATCACTGCAGCCTACGGAGTCCATTCTCCTGGGTTGCCAGTGTAGCAGCCATATACTATAAGGAGGGGCATCACGTAATCGCGCAATGAACTGCAACTGATCATATCATGTTTGGTATCAAACATGTTGGAATCATACCCCCACACTGTAAACGATGTGGGAGGTATGATTCCAAGCACCGGGAGAGCCCTCCGTTAGGCTCTCAGTGTCCCGGTACCAGCCTTCTAGTGCCGGACAGCACAAAATAGTTGCTGCCAACCAGAGACACATTTCTGCCCTCCTGCTGCTGAGCCAAGCTCAAGCAGGGGAAGGCAGAACAATAGGCATCCTGTCACAGGGAGGTGTGACCACCTCCCAGACAGGATTTTGTGTATTAGGGCTGGTTGGGCGTGCTTGCCAGCGCCTAAAAGTCTGCATGAGGGGCACATTTGGTGTCCCTATGCATAGTCCAGTTCAAACCAGTCCTGGGAGCCGTTGGCTCCCCCTCTGGCGCGAAACTGGACAAAGGACATGGGAGTAACCTCCCTCTGTCCAGACTCTCCCCTGGGAGGGTCCCCTGAATCTTCCCAACCCTTTCCTTAGGGTACTTAAGGGCTTACCTGGGTGTAGGTCCCTAGATTCATCTTGGGATAAGATTCAGAACTGAAACCACTGCACTTCTACTGTCTGGGCACTCTGGACTTCGTTTGAGCCTGACTTCTTCTCACTTCCAGTCTGCTGCATCGTCTATGCCTGTGCATCACACAGGAACCTACCTACGCCTGTGAAGCATCAAGGACAACCGAAGTAATCTCCCTTGAAGTGAAGGAGTAACTCCCCTGCATTCGCAAGCACCGCAACAAAGACGACCAGTCTGCAGATCCAAAGGTACTCCAGACTCCCTGGTCACAGGTGGTAGTTTTCCTCAGCTCCCAAGATCTGCTCTACCCTCTCACCAGGTTTGAGTCCAGTAGTCCTTGTGGGGGTTGCAGTAACCAAACCCCTGGGTACCAGGTCCCTTTAGAGTTGCAAAGGCTTGTTGACATCTTTGCAAGAAGATATTTGGGCTCCAAATAGCCCCAACCTCGAGCACCTCCAGTGACCAGAATCTTTGACCACACCACATCGTGTGCATCGTGGCCTGCATCTTTTGGTGAGCTGCTTGAGGTCCTCTCGTGACTCCTGTGCCTTCGGCCTGTGGGTCCATTTGAGGATCACCTTTGTTTTCCTTGGGCTCAATGGACATCATATACCAAGCTAGCTTCTCACATTGGTGTGCAGCGGTTGGGATTCAAGCCTGCATTGTTTTACCAGATAAATATTTGTATTGATTAGCTGAAAGCCACTAGTATTAGGCACATATAAATACAAGCTGAGAATAGTAAGTTCTACTGAACTTAGGGTTGGGTAAGTCAAGGGTCTAGCACACCCTTTCTCCTACCTCAGAGAGTTTAGTTCCCACTAGGTTAGGTAGGTGCAACACCACACCTCACTTAGTATGTGTACTAAAGGAAATGCCAATGGCTCTCTTCCTACTAGATACAGTGAACTTTCGTTCCAAGAACTGAAAGCACTGGGTGCATCTAGAAAGCTGATGACAGGGAGAAGTGCCAACACTCAACGCCTTGTAGAGGTGTTTCTGTTGGATGACCTGAGGAAAGCCTCTGAGTCAGATGAACAGGACAGATTGGGTGTGCCAGGGAATGAAGATAGGGCAGGAGGGTAACCCCTCTTTGACCTAGATTCTAACCCTGACCAGGTGGAGCCTGATGGCTCCCACCTGGATAATTCAGACCTCTCAGAGGAGAACACAGAGGGCCAAGAGGATGCCCTCTTTGATCCTCCTGGGAAGGTGCAGAGTAGACCAAAGAGGTCTAGATCCTCCTCTGCAGAATCCAATCCTTCTAGACAGTCAGTAGGGACCTCCGTTTCTAGTAAAGGAGGGAACTCTTTGGAGAGGAAGTACCAAATGCTTGAATTTGAGAAAGCGAGGCTTAGGCTCAGGAAAGAGCAGTTAGCCATTGACAGAAAGTCCCTAGAAGTCCAGAAGGAAAGGAAGAAATTGGGACTAGAGTCCCATGATGGCAGCAACAGTGTCCCTAGAAGTAAGGAACATTCATTTGACAATAGGAACCTGAGCAAGATTGTCCCTCCCTACCATGTTGGGGATGACATCCATAAAAGGATAACTGCTTTAGAGAGGGCCTGTAAAGTTCAGAAGGCCCCTCAAGAGCAGTGGGCAGCTATCTTGAGGCTCTCTTTTGCTGACAAAGGTAGAGATAAGCTCTTCGCTGTTAGAGAAGAGGATGCTGACAATTACTCAGTTTTGAAGAGTGCTCTCATTGATGGGGTTGGCCTAACCACTTAACAATACAGGATTAAGTTCAGAGACACCCAGAAGACACAGAGTCAGGACTGGGTAGACTTTTTGGAGTGCTATTAAGGCTCTGGAAGGTTGGTTGCTTTACAGCAAAGAGCATAATTTTGATGGATTGTACAATTTGAATATGAGGGAGCACATCCCTATTAATTGCCAAAATCAGCTATTGAATCAGTACCTGGTGGACTCAGATCTGACTTCTCCCCAAGAATTGGGAAAAAAGGAAGATAAATGGGTCAGTCCAGGGTGAAGCAGAAAAACAGACCAATAGTGGTGACCAGAAGAAGCAAGATTCTTCAAAACCTGAAGATATGGGTGGGGACAAGGGTAAAGACAAAGAGTCTTCATTAGGGCCCCAAAACCTGCATCTGGGGGAGTCACAATCCAACAAGGGAAAAGGCAAAAAGAAACCTTGGTGTTACTTGTTTTACGGTAAATTCCATTGGACAAAAAATGCTGATTGTCCAAAAGCCAAGGAAACTACTCCTACTACCATTGCCCCTAAGGCAACTGCTCCCCTTAGCACAAGTACAAGTGGAAGTACAGGGAACAAGGGATTAGTGGGGTTAACCTTGGGATCTGAGGTGAGTTCTGGCTTAGTCAGAACTCCAGCTCAGGCTGTTTTAGTCTGTGATGGAGGCATGGATATTGCCTCCCTATTTGTCAGTCCCTGTAATCTGGGCAAATACAGACAACAGCCAAGGATCAATGGAACAGAGGCAATGGCCTACAGGGACACAGGGGCCAGTGTCACGAAGGTGACAGAAAAACCTGTGTCTCCTGGACAGATCATATTTGGTGAAATGTACCAAGTGACCAATGCAAACAATGTCAGGACTGACCATTCCTTGGCAGTTGTTAATTTCAGCTGGGGAGTGGTAACTGGCCCTAAAAAGGTTGTGGTAAGTTCAGACCTACCAGTATATTGTTTGTTGGGCAATGATTTGAAAACTTCAGCCTGGGCTGAGGTTGAATTTAGGACTCATGCAGCAATGTTCGGCATCTCTGCAGATGTGTTTGCTGTGACTATGTCACAAGCCAAAATGACATCGACTGAACAGGCCCTGGATCCTGGAACAATGGACCAGGTGCCTTCCAAGAGAAGGAGCAGGAGGGGTAAGGCTGTGTCTTCCCCCAGACTCAGAGTGAGGATCAGTCTCTTGAGGGAGATGATCTCAGTCCCTGTGAAGGAACTGTCCGAGATGAGCTTGATCCTGATCAGGTTGAGTTCTTAGGGACAGGGGGCCCTTCCAGGGCAGACTTGAGTTTGGAGCAGCAAACCTGCCCCTCTCTTGAACCCCTCAGACAGCAAGTTGCTGCTCAGGCTGCTGGGAATGTCAGTGGGTCCCACAGGATCTACTGGGATGAGGGACTCCTTTGTTCAGAGGGTAGAGACCCCAAGCCTGGTGCTACCAGGAGGTTGGTTATACCTCTGAAGTGTAGGGGCTTCCTACTCACCCTAGCACATGACATCCCCCTGGCAGGCTACCTAGGCCAAAGTAAGACTTGGGACAGGCTTGTCCCTCACTTTCACTGGCCTCACATGTCTGAAGACACCAAGGAGTGTTGTCTCTCCTGTGCCACTTGCCAAGCCAGTGGTAAGGCAGGTGGCACCACAAAGGCCCCCCTGATGCCACTTCCAGTGGTGGGGGTTTCCCTTGAGAGGGTTGGGATTGACATAATTGGTCCCATGAACCTTCTTACAGCCTCTGGGCACAGTTATATTCTAGTGGTGGTGGACCATGCCACTAGGTACCCAGAAGCCATTCCTCTTAGGACCACTACAGGTCCTGTGGTGGCAAGGGCCCTCTTGGGAATTTTTTCCAGGGTGGGCTTCCCTAAGGAGGTTTTAACTGAAAGAGGTACAAACTTCATGTCAAGTTATATCACTGCAATTTGGAAGGAGTGTGGTGTAAATAACAAATTCACCACCCCCTACCATCCTCATTGCAATGGGTTAGTTGAGAGATTCAACAAAACCCTCAAGGGCATGATTATGGGCCTCCCAGAAAAGCTTAGGTGAAAATGGGATGTTCTTCTGCCCTGCCTTCTCTTTGCCTACAGAGAGGTCCCGCAGAAGGGGGTTGGCTACAGCCCTTTTGAACTTCTGTTTGGGCATCCATTTAGGGGTCCCTTGTGTTTGGTGAAGGAGGGATGGGAGTTACCTCTCAAACCTCCCAAACAAGACACAGTGGACTATGTACTTGGTCTCTGCTCCAGGATGGCTGAGTACATGAAGAAGGCAAATAAAAACCTGGAGGCCAGTCAAAAATTGCAAAAAGCTTGGCATGACCATAAGGCTGTCCTGACTGTTTATCAGCCAGGCCAGAAAGTTTGGGTGTTGGAGCCTGTGGCGCCAGTAGCTCTCCAAGATAAATGGAGTGCACCCCACTCTATCATTGAGCAAAAAGGTGAGGTCACCTATCTGGTGGACCTTTGCACTCCCAGGAGCCCCCACAGGGTGCTCCATGTGAACAGGCTCAAACCTTTTGTAGACAGGGCTGACACGGGCTTGCTCATGGCAACTGATGAGGGACAGGAGGAAGAGAGTGACCCTCTCCCTGATCTCCTCTCACAAAACCCTGATGATGGGTCAGTGGATGGTGTAGCCTTGGCAGGCAGCCTCACTGACCTACAGCAGATTGATTGCAGGAAGGTCCTCAATCAATATAGGCATATGTTGTCTTTGACACCCAGTCAAACCACCTGGTGTACCCATAAAGTAGACACAGATGAGAGTCTACTTGTCAAGAATAAAATCTACAGGCAGCCTGACCATGTCAGAGATTGCATCAGAACAGAGGTCCAAAAGATGCTGGAGTTGGGAGTAATTGAGCCCTCTGATAGCCCTTGGGATAGTCCAGTGGTCTTGGTACCAAAACCTCACACCCAGGGTGGTAAGAGAGAGATGACGTTTTGTGTTGATTACAGGGGACTCAATGCACTCACAAGGACTGATGCTCATCCAATTCCTAGGGCATATGAGCTTATTGACACTTTGGCCTCAGCCAAGTTCTTGAGCACATTTGAACTAACTGCTGGCTATTGGCAAATCAGACTAGATGAGGATGCCAGCCCCAAAAAATCATTCTCAACCCCTAGTCGGCATTATCAATTTATTGTGATGCCCTTTGGTTTGAAGAATGCACCTGCCACATTCCAAAGGCTGGTGAACAACGTTCTCACAGGTCTGGAAGCCTATATGCAGCATATCTTGATGATAAAGCTGTCTTTAGCTCCACCTGGTAGGATCACCTGGTCCACCTGAAGAATGTTGTGGAGGCTATGGAGAAATTAGGCCTTAGTATCAAGGCTACTAAGTGCCAGATTGGACAGAGTAAGGTTGTGTACCTGGGCCACCTTGTGGGTGGAGGCCAGGTTCAACCACTTCAGAGCCAAATCCAGACCATAATGGACTGGGTTGCTCCAACTACCCAGACTCAGGCCAGAGCTTTCTTGGGCCTGACTGGGCATTACAGGAGATTTGTAAAAGGATATGGGTCTATAGTGACTCCCTTGAATGATCTCACCTCCAAGAAAATGCCCAAGAAAGTTCAGTGGACAGCTAGCTGTCAGAAGCCCTTAGATGATCTCTAGCAGGCCATGTGCACTGCTCCCATTCTGCAGAGTCCTGACTACTCCAAGCAATTTATTGTCCAAACAGATGCATCTGAGTTGGGGGTAGGGGCGGTGTTGTCAGAACTTAATGCAGAGGGTCAGGATCAACCAGTAGCTTTTATTAGCAGAAGGTTGACCCCCAGAGAGAAACCTTGGTCAGCTATAGAGAGGGAAGGCTTTGCTGTGGTCTGGGCCCTGAAGAAGCTGAGGCCATACTTGTTTGGCACTCACTTCATTGTTAAGACAGACCATAAGCCCATCTTATGGCTAAAACAGATGAAGGGTGACACCCCAAACATTTGAGGTGGTCCATTTCCCTACAGGGGATGGACTATACAGTGGAACATAGACCTGGGAGCAACCATGCCAATGCAGATGGACTCTCCAAATATTTCCACTTGGAAAATGAAGACTCAACTGGGCAAGGTTAGTCTCATCTCCTTACGTTTGGGGAGGGGATTATGTAGGAAAGTAGGATCAGCTTCTTATGGTTACCCCCACTTTTTGCTTGATGTGATGCTGTTTTTGACTAGTCTGACTGGGATCCTGCTAACCAGGACGGCTGCTACGAATCCTATCATGTTTGTTATCAAACATGTTGGAATCATACCCCCACACCGTAAAAGGTGTAGGAGGTATTAATCGAAGCACCGGGAGAGCCCTCCGTTAGGCTCTCAGTGTTACCGGTACCAGCCTTCAAGTCCCGGACAGAACAAAATGGTTGCTGCCGACCAGAGACACATTTCTGCCCTCCTGCTGCTGAGCCAAGCTCGAGCAGGGGAAGGCAGAACAATAGGCATCCTGTCACAGGGAGGTGTGACCACCTCCCAGACAGGATTTTGTGTATTAGGGCTGGGTGTTTGCGTTTGCCAGTGCCTGAAAGTCTGCATGAGGGGCACATTTGGTGTCCCTATGCATAGTCCAGTTCAAACCAGTCCTGGGAGCCGTTGGCTCCCGCTCTGGCGTGAAACTGGTCAAAGGACATGGGAGTAACCTCCTCCCTGTCCAGACCCTCCTCTGGGAGGGTCCCCTGAATGTTCCCAACCCTTTCCTTAGGGTACTTAAGGGCTTACCTGGTTGTAGGTCCCTAGATTCGTCGTGGGATAAGATTCAGAACTGAAACCACTGGACTTCTACAGTCTGGGCACCCTGAACTTCGCTGGACATCGTTTGGGCCTGACTTCGTCTCCCTTCCAGTCTGCTGCACGTCTGTGCCTGTGCATCATACAGGAACCTACCAAGCCCTGTGAAGCATGAAGGACAACTGAAATAATCTCCATTGGAGTGAAGGAGTCACTCCCCTGCATTCGCAGGCAATGCAACAAAGACAACCAATCTCCAGATCCCGAGCTCCTCCAGACTCCGTGGGCTTTGAAACACAGGTGGTAGTTTTCCTCAGCTCCTGAGACCTGCTCTACCATCTCACCAAGTTTGATGCCAGTAGTCCTTGTGGGGGTTGCAATAACCGAACCCCTGTGCAGTTGCAAAGGCTTGTTGACATCTTTGCAAGAAGATCTTTGGGCTCCAAGTAGCCCCATTCTCGAGCACCTCCAGTGACCAGAATGTTTGGCCACACCACATCGTGTGCATCGTGGCCTGCATCTTTTGGTGAGCTGCCAGAGGTCCTCTTGCGACTCCTGTGCCTTCGGCCTGTGGGTCCATTTGAGGGTCACCTTTGTTTTCCTTGGGCTCCCCTGATTGCTCTGGGCCTGCCCTGACTCCCCTGCTTTTGGTGAGTCTCCTGGACCTTGCTCGCCCCAATCATGCACCTTCTTGACTTCCTGTTTGGGTTGCATTTGCCAAGGCTTGTTGGTGCTTCCGCTGGACACTGACCCCTCAGCACTCGACATCCTTTGTGGGACTGCTCGTATCCTGGTCCTGGTTGTTCTCAGCATCGCCTGGTCCTAGCAGCTGCAGAGTCAAGGTCACCGTCATCCCTCCTGAAGCACCCGACATCGGAGGGCATCCGTCTTCCAAGTCTCCTGGTCACTCCCGAGTGACATAGACTCTGTCCCCTCTGCTTTCAGGTACTCCTCTTCAAGAATCCATGTTTGTATTCCTCCGGGCACTTTCTCCTCTTCCAGCAGCGGCATTTTCCTGAAGTCCTCCATACGGTTCAACAGCGCATTCCGATGCCCCTTCACACCTATACACCCGGCTTCTCTGGGATAGGTAACTTGGGTACCATGGTATCCACGGGTGGGGCAGCTCTCTAACCTTCTGTCTTCCACGGGGTTTCTTCAGGGTCCACTGGGAAGAGTCCCTAATCTTGAAAATTCCAACCGCGACTTGCACATAGACTTGTACGGAGCACGCGGTTGTGTTCACACACTGTACACGTTTTCCGCGGGGTCCCTATCTACTTACCTTGGTTGGTTCTGTGGGTCCCCAGCAATTCTACGTTCTCTTGACATTGTCCTGACTAGAGTCGTGGTTCTTAAACCACTTTCTTAGTATATGGTTTGGTCCCCCCCTGGGGACCACTGTGTATTAGTGCTATTTACTGTTATTTCTTTGCTAAGGTATTGTGTGCTTTATGTCTTTCTCCGTGTAGGAGATACTGTAACATACTAGAGAGTGTTATATAATAAATACATATTTTAATAAATATTTTTTGTGGTTCCTTTTCATTTAATCTATACTATAAGATTGCATTCTGGTAATACAAGCTGCTTTACACTCCTTCAAGACTAAGCCTGAAGGCTGCTCTCCACAGCTATCACTTGGTTAGCTATCTAAGGTTGTCTGAGACCTCTTAAATCACCATAAGGGTTGTCTGGACTGATGCAAGGTGCCCACATACACTAGCGGACATCATATACCAGGCCAGCTTCTCACACTTGCCCACCTCAGTCTTTATGCTCTTCCAGACTAGGTCTGATATCCTGTTAAGTTTTCTTTTCTTGGGCAAACTATACCCAGTGACTATGTAATGGACAGAGACAGTGGTGAACCCGGGAATGGGGAGTGAGAATTTGTGGCAACACATCCCCAAACATTTCTCTCTAATTCCTCTGTTATTTAGGAGTCGGATCAGGGGAATGTTTCATCCCATCTGCTGAGCCATCTTTCTCATCATTGTATACCATGTCTTGGAGGGGCTCAATATCCTCCTCAACCTCTTTAGCCATTGCCATGAAGTTTACTGTGCAGTCTTTCTGGAGGTATGACTTAAGGCTCTTAATGTGGAACATCCTCTGGGGTTCCTGAGCGACACATGTGTCATTCGGGTGGTTGGCATTATAAATCTTCCTATCCACTTTGTAGGGAACACTCCTGTTGCTCCTCAAAGCTCAAGGGCAAAATGACTTGAGTCACAATACCTCTGAGCCCTCTTGGTACCCTGTAAGCATCACTTTCTATTCAACCGTTCCTTCACCAGCTCTTGGCTAGCCTCAAGGTTTTTCTTTTACTTGCCCATTAATTGAGCCGTCAGCTTTTTGAGTCCCAGAAACTTGCTCCCCACATTATGGCATGGGAACTCATGGGTACTTTTGCTGCCTTCTCTGACTAAAGTCAGTGGTCTGCAAACAGGATACTCAAACAGAAGTTTACAGGGGCTACATATAGCCATCTTCTGTTGGATTTCACTGTAGATGAACAAGAAAAATGACAGAAGATCCAATTTCTTGCCTGCATTTTTGGGTAGCATTCCGATAATACTCTTTAGGGTCTTGTTGAAGAGTTCCACCAAGCCATTGGTTTGCAGGTGGTTGTCAATGGAGAAACGGAAGGTCACACCAGCTTGCTGCCACATCACCTCCATATACAAGGAAAGGAAATATGTTCCTCTGTTGGAGACCACAGTCTTTGGGAATATGACCCACTGAGGTACCACCAGTGTGTACCTGGTTGCACAGTCCATCAATGAAGACATACTTTTTTCCTGAAGCAAAGGAGGGATCATAGAGTCCAATATTATCTATTTCCTCCCTCTCAAATGGCACACCAACCATTTATAGAGGTACACAAATGCATTGGTTTGGTGGGATTGATAGCGGGAGCTAATGCAAGGAACAATTTGATTCCTAGCTTAATATGTTTTATTTATACAACACAAGGATAACTTCTATGTAACATTTTCATCTCATTCTTCTTTGCAGGTATTCCAGCTTCAGACCTCCCAACAGACGTCCAACCTCGGAAAAGCAAAATGCCAGGGGTAAGAGTTTATCGAGGAAGGTCGTTTGCTTACTTATGTAGATAAGGCTAATAAGGAAAGGGTTTATTAGTGACAGCACCCGTAAGGAATAAGGAGTTTGAATCACCACCACCACCACAAAACTGGTATGTCCAACAATAATAGATTCCTGTAACTGTACTCCGTGTCAGGTACGTGTGATGTTTTTGAGGAATTTATCTGTCCAGAATGTATAGCACTGCTGGTGAGTTATAATGATAAAGAAGAGCCTCTCTTCCGGTTTTGAGCTTTAATAGGAAGTTTGTTCAGGGGAGGAACACAAGAAATAATGATGCGACTCCTGTCCTCCTGCATCTCTGTTTGTAAGCCGCCCACCTCTCATTTAAGAGCCACCTACCTCCTGTTTAAGAGCCACCCGCCTCCAGTTTAAGAGCCACCTGCCTCCCTTTCACCCAGTATACAGTTGCGCACCTGGCTAAGCCACATCCCTCCAGGTACATGGTGGGGCGAGACCCGATGTCTGGGCTCTCTTCTCTCTCTCTCCTCGCCTGATGGTTGGTTGTCTGTCTTCTCCATCAGAAACACCTGCAGTTTAGCGTTTTCCCATTCTTTGATGTTTGTCTTTATCTCTCTAGATGCCGGCTTTGCCTTCCAGGACTCTCGCTGGTCTTTTCTTCAATCTGGTAGCCCCACCCCTTCCTGAACGCCTCTGAAATGTTCTTAATAAAACATGTACTCAATTCGTAGATTAACATAGAGGTTTATTCTTAACACCTCATCCATCAGCCACACAGGAGCAACTGACTCTTGAGGCATGCCATGCATTCCAAGTTCTATGTTCTATAGAACTTGGATCTCAGCAAAGTAGAGAAGGAGAACACCACACATCTCCCTTCCAATAACGAGGTGAAAATAAGATGCAAAATAAGATACAGGTGAGATTTTAACAAAGAAAATCATGAATCCACACCAACTCTAATTAACATAGTCTTTCATATAAAAAGGTACCGATGTCTTCCGACCACTACGTCTCAGACATGACTTAGATAACTCATCCGAACCATTAGGCAAATTAATGCAAGACTTATTCATTTCAGGATTGGATTTGACAATTACAACATGACTCAAATTCCAGATCTTTCCATTTTCCAATCTGACAGCATTTCTTAAACATTTCGTTACTCGCATGGGCGCAGTAAACTTTGACCATGACAATGCTCCTACAGGAGCCTTCACACGTACTAAATCACCCACATTTACAAGAACTTGCTTTACTTTTTTCCTTTCATCAAAATAAACTTTGTTTTTCGCTGTAGGTTTTCTTCTCTTTTTCTCCAAACACCAATGCTATTATCTTTCACACCTTTACCTCAAGTCATCCAACCTGGACACAGACTCGTGTTGGGAGCTCTTCCTTTAAATAACTCAAAAGGCGACTTCCGAGTAGAGGTGTGAGGAGTGAAATGATGAGCCAGAATACATTTTTGTATCTCATCCTTCCAATTTAAAGAATTGATCATGGAAAGTTGAATATTTTCTTTTATGACCCTATCAAATCTTTCAACTGCTCCATTGCTTTCTGGCTGATAAACAGAACATTGTTTATGAATAATGCCACATGATAAAAGAAAATCATTCATTTGTCCAGAGCAGAACTGAGGGCCATTGTCAGATAAAAGAGTTTTTGGAAATCCTTCTCTCTTAAAGACATCTTGTAAAAAAGAAATAACGCAATTAGAAGTCACATCTGATACACACGAAATTTCAACCCATCTGCAATAAAGATCAATCAAAACAATTAAATAAGGTGTACGATGTTCACCGTTGTGGGGACCAACAATAGCAATAGCAATATCTTCCCAAGGACTATTAGGACGTCTACGACAAACCATGGGCACAGTGCGAGGGGTAAGAACCTTATCACTGATTTTACATTGCAAACACTCTCTAACTTCTCGCTCAATTTCCAAATCCATGGCAGGCCACCAGAAACAAGCTCTCAATCTTTCCTTCATTTTCACTATCCCTAAGTGACCCTGATGTGCCTCCTCCATTAATTCTTTCCTTAGTAAGGAGGGAGGAACCAATTTAGTCCCTCTCAGCAAAATTTCTTTGTCAACAGATAACTCATCTACAACTGTTCGCCAAATTTTGGGCAAGGAATCATCATGTAAAACTTTTGTTTGAATCATGCTCATAACTTTCAACAACTCACTATCTTTTTTAACTTCCTCTTTCCACTCATCCTCTTTAATAACACCTGAGGTTATTTCGCAAGCACTGACTTCCTCTTCCAGGAAATCTTCCACCAACTGTTCTTCTCCTACATCACAAACCAAACGTGACAGACAATCAGCTGAAACATTATCAACACCAGGAAGATGTTCTACACTAAAATTAAAATCTTGAAGACCAACAACCCATTGTCTTATACGTGAAGAAATAAAATCAAGACAATTCTTTGTAAAAATTTCTTTTAACGGTTTGTGATCCGAACAGACCTTAAAATAAGTTCCCCAAACAAAGTTTCGAAATTTATTGAGTGCCCAGAAGATAGCCAGCGCCTCCTTTTCAATTACTGAGTAATTTAATTCTGGCCCACGTAAACTCCTTGATGCACATTCAATTAAATGTTCTTTACCATCTCTAGTTTGCTTTAAAATAGCACCTAACCCTTTCGAGCTTGCATCAGTCACCACAGTAGTTTCTCCACCAGGAATGAATGCTTGTAAACTGGGTGCATTTTTTAAATCTTCTTTTAGTTCCACAAATTCCTTTTGACAATCATTAGACCAAATAAACTCTTTGTTCTTTCCAAGCAACTGCCTCATGTTACTTGATTTGCTTGCTAAATTATTTACAAATTTCCCATAATACTCGATCATTCCCAAGAAGGAGACAACTTTTTCTTTTGATTTAGGAATTGCTAAGTTGAGAATGGTATCAACCAATTCCTTCTTGGGAATAATACCTGAGGCTGTGATGCAATGACCTAAATAGTTAACCTGTTGTACAGAAAACTTACATTTCTCAAATTTTAATGTGAGACCAGCTTTTTCAAGCTTCCCAAGAACCAATTTCACATTCATGTCATGTTCCTTTTGAGTCAAACCAAATATTAATAGGTCATCTTGATAGCACTTAACATTTTTCACACCTTTTAAAATAGAGGACATGACCCTTTGAAAAACTGACGCCGCAGACACAAGACCAAACGGCATTCTTTTATATTTGAAAGCACCCATGGGAGTGATGAATGCCGTTAAGTCCTGTGAGCTCTGCGTCAGTTCTATTTGGTGATAGGCCTGAGTGAGATCTAGAGTTGTAAAAAACTTTGCACCACCCAATGTAGACATTATCTCATCTATATTAGGCAGGGGAAACTTGTCAACGACCACCTCCTTGTTAAGAGACCTCAAGTCCACACAAAGTCTTATGTCACCATTAGGTTTGTTCACGACAACAACTGGTGCTAACCACTCAGAAGCTTCCATAGGAGCAATGATTTCTTGTTTGAGTAGTTTGTCTAGCTCCTGTTCCACCTTTTCTTGTAAAGCAGTGGGAATCCTTCTCACTTTGGCCACAGATGGTACAGCTCCATTTTTAAGCTTGATGTAATGTTTATATCCCTTTAAGCAATCTAACTCATCTTTGAACAAACACGGAAATTCAGATACAAACTGATTTGTTTTACCTTCAATCTTCTGAATCTGAACTTGAGGTTCAGCATTAGGATTCAATGTAACCCCCAACAAACGTTGATGTGGCCATCCAAGTAAACTATCTCCTATTTTTGAAACATAAATTTTTCCAACAATTAATTTCTTTTCCATTTCTATACATGCATTAAAATACCCCAACATACTAATGGGTTGACCACCATAACCTCCTGGATTTACATCCATCTTATTTAGATTATTCTTATGTTGAAACCATTTGCAGAATGTATCTTTTGAAATTATAGTCAGATGTGAGCATGAGTCAAATTTCATCTCAAGATTAATACCATCAACCTTAACACTTCCTATGGGATGATCATTACATTCACTCTCACCAACTTGACAAATTATTTCTTTTATATCCTTGTTTTGAAATTTCTTTTGTTTATATCTACAAAATTTTATAAAATGACCTTTCTTGCCACAACCATGACATACAAAACTCAAAGCAGGACAGGATTTCGAATTGACTTTGTGACCTGACCTTCCACAACTAAAACATTCAAAAGTATCCTTCGCAGAATCTTCTTTAACTAACTCTTTAGGACTAGATTTCACATTCTTGACAAGACATACACTTTCTTGTACCTCTTCCACAGTAGATTGATTCTTATTTTTTTCACACTTTAATTCATTAACACATTTTAACATGTGTTCAACCCTTTTAGCTATTGAAACTACTTCCTCCAAAGGTGGTTCATCCTTAAGCCATAACTCCTCTCGAATTTTATCTTCCCTACACTTTAAAACAAATTGATCTCGAATTCTTTCTTCCTTGGCAGCCCCAAACTTACAACTTGAAGCTAACTTCCTCAAACCTGTTAAATAATCCTCTACTGTTTCTTCTTTTCCTTGTTCTCTTAAGCCAAAATGATATCTTTCCATAATGGTGCTGACCCTGGGCAAATAATGCTTATCCAACTGTAAGATACATATCTCATATTCATTAAGCCCTCTTTGTTCCTCTGCTGTTAAATCCGGCAAATTTTCCAATACCTCTTGACCTTCACCACCTAAACAGTGTAACAATAATGAATGTATCCTTTCCGCACTAAGATTCGTTCCACAAACTCGTGCATAGTGTGCAAAAATCTTTTTCCATTTCTCCATTTAACAAGAGGCTCTCCTGGAGAGCTTAAAAAAAATGGTGGCGTAGTTACATTTTGCATGACTCACTAAATAAATATTAAAACAAGAGTAAAAATGAATAAACAAATAAAATCCTTTCTAAATTGTGCTTATGAAGTAATGAACCCTGCTAGATTAACACACCTGAAATACAGATAAAATTAATTTAAAAAAACATCACTTTCAAAAGTTTAGAAATGTAAGACTTGTAATCTTTGACTGTGGACAGTACTTCTTAAAAGAACAGAAGACTCAGCTTAATTGCTTAAAACATCATGGTACACAAGATGTCTAAACATAGTCACTAAACAGCATAAAAACATAAAGATCCTATTTATAATTTAACTCTGCCTGGAAGTGTATATTCAAGAACAGTTGCCACTGATCCGCGATGTTTACCAGTTGAAATGCCCCTCAGCTGTGAAGAAACAAGTAAAGTTTTTCCAGTTAAAATAAACAAAGCCTTCCGTGCACATAAGCTTCAGAGACGCCTACGCACACACAGTGCTGAAGAGCCTCCAATAGAATTCTAGAATGAAACTGGGTCATCAATCAAACACGCTGTAGGAGTTCAGAAGACTGATGACGCGAACTAATCACCGAATCCCCTCGCAGGATTCTAATGCGTCATCAGTCACTGCAGACAGCTCAAGGGAGAAGAGCTCCGGACTCCAATGAACATTCTCACCGATCGTTGACAGAAAAATGCTTTCCTTTAGCAAACAGCCACACGATGACGAATTTCCCACCAATAATGTGCTGAAAGCAACAGGCAGCCACCAGCCCCTCTCGCTAACCTCCTCACCCGATTACATATGAAGATATGTAATATGCAGACAGCTGCTGGAGAAGTGAACAAACCACCTTCTCGTCAGAAACATACAGCCGCTGGAGAAGGCGGAAGCATAGATGTAAGTAGTAAGCTTCTTTTATCGCTGCACACGCGTCGATTTTCCTCACAGTGCTCACGCGCTTTCAATCCTCGCGCCGCACAGGCAGACATTAAATACAAGAATTAAGCAGATGATGATTTCTATTTCACACAGCGTGGTGATACTGCGTAAGTAACTGCCGTCTCTCTCCAAAATGCCACACACGCCAATATAAAAGGAGTTTCACAGTACCTCATGGGTCCGAACCACCCGCATTCCTTTGTCTAATTAAACAAAGTTTCAAAGAACTTCTGCAGGCAGTTATTTTCTTAAACTACCATGCAACAGCGACAGGAACTCGTCGCAATATGGTCACAGCTTGATGTTGAGGTGTTGTCTCTGTTTCTCCATTTTTCGATCCCGCCTTCGTCGCCAGTGAAAAGTTCTTAATAAAAAATGTACTCAATTCGTAGATTAACATAGAGGTTTATTCTTAACACCTCATCCATCAGCCACACAGGAGCAACTGACTCTTGAGGCATGACATGCATTCCAAGTTCTATGTTCTATAGAACTTGGATCTCAGCAAAGTGGAGAAGGAGAACACCACAGCCTCCGTCCATCAGCCCGTCATCACTGTTGCTCACCATCTGTCTGTGCCTGAATCTTAGGTCTCTTTCTTCCACACGACCCTATAGAAAGAAAGTTGATTTGAGGAAACATGTTGGGTTTTCCACCAAGGCGTTTCAAGGAGGTGCAGCAGGTAAGTCTTTGTCCCCCATATTCTGACATCTGGCTTCCAGGCTTGCCACTTATGTGAGATGCTGGTCAGTTTCTGCAAAAACTCTTGACCTCTCTATCCATCGATCTAGTAGAAAAAACATTCTAACCAGTCCTGGTTCTTCTTAATGCCCATGTGCCCTAATAATAGTGCCTCATAGACTAGCACCAGCAGGAAGTTCCTGTGTGCTTGAGGGGCTACCAAAATATTGATGGATCCAGGTTCTGGTCCCATGAGTTCACTGTACAGCAGACCATCCTTCCAGACAATGTTATGTCTTCTAACCACTCCAGTGGCAATTGTTCCTGGGCCAACTTCAATAGGCTCATGAGATTAGGAAACTCTTTCTATGCCATGCAGAACTCCCACAGGTACGTCCCCCAGGTAAGTCTTGTAGCTGTGAAAGTGATCCAATCGCTAATTAAATAATCTACCTCCAGGGCCTTTGAACTGATGCTTCAGAAGGAATTTCAAGGAGGGGTGCAGACATAAAACTTCTAGAAAGATGCTCCCGACATCTGGCTTAAAGATAACCCCAACTGGAGAGTGAGGAACACAGATAAAGAGCTGATCCCAAGCAGAGGGACATATGGTCACGGATTTTGGGGTGCTCCCATAGGACAAAAGATTGACTGTGTAGGTGATGGGAATAATAACTGGACAGCAGAGATTTGACAGCCACAATCCTGGGTGCCATGGCTCCTTTCACGCTACCTCAGGCATTATCCTGACTGGTAATGCCCTGAGCTATGGGTGGAAGTGGCAGCCAGTAATGCCCAGGACCAGAGGTGGATAAGAGTGAGCACCTGTGAGAAGGTATTATAGGTAATTGCCCAGCTTACACCCAGCACCCTGCTTTTCCCACGCCTCTGCAACAACCAAGGTTGTCTTGCAGTTGTCCTCAGTCTCAACTCCAGCAAACAGGCACACAGGGCCCGATTCACAGAACTAACTTAAGACAAAATCCTAAACTTACTACCATTTTGGTATTCACAGAAGGCACTTACTCATTTTGGTATTCACAGAAGGCACTTACTCATTTCGGTATTCACAGAAGTTAGTAGTCCTAACTTTAGGACTCCTAAATGCCTTCTGTGAATACCGAAAGTCTTAAAGTTAGGATTTTTCTCAGTTTAGGAGTAGTAAAGTTAGGACTCCTAACTTTAGGACTCCTAAATGCCTTCTGTGAATACCGCAAGTCTTAAAGTTAGGATTTTTCTGAAATTTACTACTCCTAAACTGAGAAAAATCCTAACTTTAAGACTTTCGGTATTCACAGAAGGCATTTAGGAGTCCTAAAGTTAGGAGTCCTAACTTTACTACTCCTAAACTGAGAAAATCCTAACTTTAAGATTTTCAGTATTCACAGAAGGCATTTAGGAGTCCTAAAGTTAGGACTCCTAACTTCTGTGAATACCGAAATGAGTAAGTGCCTTCTGTGAATACCAAAATGAGTAAGTGCCTTCTGTGAATACCAAAATGGTAGTAAGTTTAGGATTTTGTCTTAAGTTAGTTCTGTGAATCGGGCCCTCCATGTTCTTGTGTGGAATGTATTTTTTTATTTATAATGCACAACTTATACCAGACAAATATAGTTTTTAGGCAAGACTAAGAAGGACATGATAAGAGACAGTGTAACCACAGATTAAGAGGGTTTTTTTCTAAGTGATACAGGAGGAAGTAACCAAGAAAATACAGATCTTGGAAGGCAGGTGTAGGAAAATGCCCTATTGTGCCACCCACTACAGAGACAGTCCCAGAATGGCTTCAGGCTGCCATTGTAGCCCGGCTGTGGCAGTTTTAAACTGCAATTCGTCCTGTCAAAATAAAGCCTTTTGACAGGTGAAAACCTTCCCATTAAATATTAATAAGTCGCCCCATGTAGGCCTTTTAAGTCCTACGGCAGGGCGCATGGTAACTAAAAGTAGGACATGTAGAAAGGTAATGTTACATATATCCTTACAGAGAAAAAAAGGCCCCAAAGCTATAGGAAACCACTGCTAATTTCAGTTAGGAAACGCTGGATATAGAATTCAAAGGCTCTTTTATTAGATATTTCAAATCCAATTTCATTGTGAAATTGAACTTGTGATGACTATTAAGGAAAAGGTATTTTTTTAAAGTTACCTTTTCCCTGCCTAAAGCCTCTAGAGGACCATTTTCATGAGTTCCAACTGTCACCGGACAGCTAAATGGCGCCCTATGATGAAATGTGAAAACTGCTCCCAGAGCAGGACAAAGTCCTTGGATATGGGGAAGTGTTTCGGTTCCTATGGCAGGATGACTATCTAGGCAGTGCCAAAGAAATTGTTGAACTTCAAAGAGGTCTACCCTGTCACAGGCCAATGTTAGCTGACACTTGGGAAGGACCATTCTGTTTTCCCTCAGTCAGGCAAGCACCAATCCCAATAAAAGAGGAGCTGCCCCCAGAAGTGGTTTGAGGTGACCACAGAGGAGGGGTTGCTCATTTTCCTGACCACACCTCTGAGGTGGGCACAGAGGCTCTGCACAGTGGGAGAAGGGTTTTGCCATCCTGATATGGGGAGAGAGATGCACTGTGGGAGTTGTAAGCAGCAGGACACAATGAACTGCTGCAAAAGTGGGTGTAGTAACCCCGGGGGACTTTTTCCCAAATTTTCAGGGAGGGCCCGTGAGTCTCCCCACACACTAATACTTGGTACTTGCACTCGCACTTTAGCGGCCATCTTGGGTCAGCGCTCTAGTTGCTGGACCCTGCTCAGGCTTCATAAGAGCCCAATGACGTGACCGCGCAGCGGTTACTGAAGCTGCTACAAATTCACGCTAGGCGCAAGGGTGCACAGATCACTTTTTAAAACTGAAGCGGCTTTTAAAATATTTGTTTTACTTGTTGCTGCATATGAGCTGTGTTATAGCTTGGAGGGACAAGTTTACCTTGTTTTAAACTTTTGTACTCGCACTCGCGTTCTACGCTAGGCGCGAAGGTGGCACAGATCCCCTTTTTTTTAAAAAAAAGATTGAAGTTTGCTTTTAAATACCTGTTCACTTGTGCTGCAAAGAGCTGTGTTATAGCTCAGGGGGGCAAGTTGACATTGTTTTTAATACTTGGTACTCGTACTCGCACTTTAGCGGCCATTTTGGGTCAGTGCTCTAGTTGATGGACCCTGCTCGGGCTTCATAAGAACCCGATGACGCGACCGCACAGCGGTTACTGAAGCTGCTACGAATTCACGCTAGGCGCAAGGGTGCACAGATCACTTTTTAAAACTGAAGCGGCTTTTAAAATATTTGTTTTACTTGTTGCTGCATATGAGCTGTGTTATAGCTTGGGGGGACAAGTTTACCTTGTTTTAAACGTTTGTACTCGCACTCGCGTTCTACGCTAGGCGCGAAGGGGGCACAGATCCCTTTTTAAAAAAAAAAAGATTGAAGTTTGCTTTTAAATACCTGTTCATTTGTGCTGCAAAGAGCTGTGTTATAGCTCAGGGGGGCAAGTTGACATTGTTTTTAATACTTGGTACTCACACTCGCACTTTAGCGGCCATCTTGGGTCAGCGCTCTAGTTGCTGGACCCTCCTCAGGCTTCATAAGCCAGAGGCAAGCCCGTCTGCGCCCGTCCGCGTCCGGACGGGGCCAGGGGCCACGACCCCTGCCCTATTCCCCTCAGATAAACTGTGTTACAGCGTGGAGCAGTTAAAACAGTTGAACTCAACCTTAGGATTGAAATGTACCCATTCCATTACCCCTAGCAGCCTCTTGTTGTAGGCACTGCCCATTTAGGCGTTGGTCGCCCCCCCCCGCATCTCCCCCATCACACAGCTTGATCACAAACACTTCAAATTATTCCTATTAAACTGTAGATCCTTGCCTAACCATGCAGCAGAGCTGCGCATCTTGCTAATGGATGAAAGTCCTGATGTTTTGTTTCTCACAGAAACCTGGATGAATGCGGGCTCAGAGCCCAACATTGTCCAAGCCCTCCCCCCTGATTACATAGTACAGAAGTTGAATAGGGCAACAGGTAAAGGGGGTGGCATTGCCATCATTTATAAAAGCCACTTTAATTGCCGGACTTTTGGGAGCCCCTTAGCTGACTGTGAGAACCTCCACTTCTCAATTAGATTCACGCCTACGCTATCCTTTTCAGGCATTTTACTTTATCGACCCCCTGGAGCAATGTCCCAATTCTGCAAAGCACTACCAAAATAGTTGCTAAACTCGCAAGCACTGCCTCGAATTTTACTCTTCTGGGCGACTTTAATGTTCATTTTGAGGATCTAACTTCGACAGCCGCAACCGACCTATCCCTTGATCTTGCAGCCTATCAGCTCACACAGAAGGTGTTAAATGCTACTCATTCGAAAGGACACCTCCTAGATCCTATATTCTCTAATCTGGAGGAGTTATTCGGTCAGGAACCAATTCCTATTCCCCGGTCAGATCATTTTCTGATTCCTTTCCTTTGGTCCCCCACCTTTGTCACCCCCCCCACCAAGACAACACGAACAATGTCCCGCTGCTGGCCGAAACTTCCTTTAGAAAAGTGGGTGTCGGTACTGGAAAAATCTAGGCCACCTCCTGAATCCGGCCCAATTGTAGCTAACGAAAGATTCAACAACTGGATTGAGGGGACATTAGACCAGGTCCTTTCAAAGAAATCACTCAGATACACAAAAGGTCGAACAGAACGGCTTGGTATACCCCTAAACTCTAAGAGTTAAAGCAGAACTGCAAAAAAACTGAAAGAATCTGGAAAAAGGACTTCTCCCTTAGCAAGAAAAGGGAATACAGGGACGCCATCAAAACATACAAGATGGAAATTAAAAAGGCCCAGACCTCTTACTTTGAGGAAAAAGTCTCCCTGGCAGCTAATTCCCCCGCGAAACATTTCTCATCGCAAAAAAACTATTGAAAGCTCCCTCTCCCCCTGATACACCCGAAGCAATGGTTCAACTCTGCAATGAACTTGCAGATTACTTTTATAATAAAATCCAAGCGATCTATGGGTCCTTTGCCTCAACCGATGGTTACACCACCCTTCAGCCAGAGGATTCTAGCCCTAGGAGCAAGGAACATTTTTTAGAAGCTTTTCCCTTAATGGACTGTGAAATGCTCCAGGCTACCTCTGCACTTGTCAAGAGCGGGTCACCCAAAGACTCCGCCCCGCCCAAGATTCTGACACAGGTGGTTAAATCAGTCGGCCCAATAATTTTGGACGTAATCAACTCCTCGATTTCTGCTTGTGTGGTCCCTCCCTCATGGAAAAAAGCCATGGTGAAATCTCTTTTGAAAAAACCTGGCTTGGACCCAGACTGCCTTGGCAACTATCAACCCATTTCGCTTCTCCCAGGGATCAGCAAAATGGCAGAGAAGCATGTCAATTCGGTGCTTTCCACATACCTGGAATCCTACAACCTCCTTCATTCCTCTCAAACGGGCTTTCGCCTGTGCCAAGGAACGGAAACGGCGCTCCTGGCTGTCATTGAAGATGCCAAAAAGATCCTCGATGCAGGAGGCTCCTCGGCTTTGATTCTTCTGGACCTCAGCGTGGCCTTTGACATGGTCAACCACCATATTCTGGTCCAACGACTCAGAAGTTTGGGGGTGGCCGGAGTCACCCTTACTTGGCTGCAATCTTTCCTGGAAGAAAGATATTTCCAGGTATTCGAGGATGAGGCTATTTCAAAATCCTTGCCTCTCCACTGTGGGGTTCCTCAGGGGTTGTCCCTGAGCCCCACTCTTTTTAATGCGTACATGGCCCCTCTTGCCGACATCGTTCTTCCCTTTGGGGTGCATATTGTGACCTATGCTGATGATACCCAACTGGTTGTTGCGCTGAACCACCCTGACAGGATCTCTAGCCGCCTTTGTCTCTGCCTTGAAGAAGTAGCCAAATGGATGAAATTCTCACATCTAAAATTGAATGGCGATAAGACCGAGCTTATGCTCCCTGGTAATCCCCTTCTTTTTAAGGCGGACACTATGTGGCCAGCCTGCATGGGCCCCACACCTGTCCCTAAGCCAGAGATAAAGAGCCTGGGCGTTGGCTTGATACAGATCTCAGCTTCAAAGCCCAGGCCAGGAAGGTCGTGGCCTCCTGCTTTGGCATTTTAAGGATGCTCCGTAAAGTGCTTCCTCTGCTGCCCTTCCAGGCGAGAAAACTCATGGTCCAGGTGCTTATTTGTTCTCGCCTGGACTACGGGAATGCCCTTTACCTTGGTGCCCCGAGCTCGGTCCTTGCCAAACTGCAAACAGTGCAGAGCTGCGCTGCAAGGATTCTTGTGGGGATTCCGAGCCGGCAGTCTGAAAAACCTGCCTTGACAGCTCTCCACTGGCTCCTGGTCCGGGAGAGAGTTCAATTCAAGGCCTTGTGTATCACCCACAAGATGATAGGAGGGAAAGGACCATCAATTATTTCCTCTATGGTCCAGCCCTACATAGCAAACAGGCGGCTGCGTTCAGACGAGCAATTTTTGGCCGCTGTCCCCAGAATTAAGAGGGCCAGAACCGGTGGCCGGCTTTTCTCATACAATGCGGCCAAACTTTGGAATTCCCTTCCTCTTCAGCTACGTAAGGAACCTAATCATATGGCCTTCGTTAGGCTGTTGAAAACATGGCTTTTTCCCAAGTAATTCTTGACGCTTCAGCTTCACCGCTTAGCGCTGGGATGCCTCAGGGTAGCTATGCGCTCTATAAGTGCTATTTCATTCATTCATTCATTCATTCATTCATTCATTCAATCATTCACACAATATAGTGCCAGGCATAAATCTGGCACCCTGGGCACCATCTTCAGAACACTACTGGACCTGTGGAAGACAGAAGAAGGACTACATCTGCTGTGCTTGATCTGCCCACATTAGTACCCAGGACAAAGGGATGAACTCCAAGGATCAGCTTGCTGATCTTCTATTAACCTACAGGGCTTCAAAAAGCTGCAAGAAATGTCCCTTGTCCGGAAGAATCCAGCTGACTATTTCCAACTCGATCTTCCCTGGGCCCTTCTGGTAGCTTCTGCTGAAGTGAGTCTTGAATCTCCAAGTGCTTTTCCTGAAGTCCTGGGAACCTTGACTGTGCCATAGTGTATTCCTCCTAACAATCTAAACACCTGGAACTTAGAAACTATTTGGCTCTAAAGACCTCCAGGGACCAGGACAAACCTATCAAGTCAATCCGACGAAGGTGCTTTGCCAATGAGCCAAAGATTCAGGTTGCTGCCACTCTGCGCTTTCCTGCAGCAGCACATCCATTTCAGAGGGACGTTGCAGAGAAACTCGCCAAGTGGGGCCCTGTTAAGATACTGCTAACAGCCTTGCCATGCTGGCAGGAATCAGGGCTACAAATATAGTGACTTAGGGGCCTATTGTTTGGAAACTCTTCTGTTTTGGAATCGTTTGTGACCGAAACGGGTTCTGCGAGTCCGACCAACTGATTATGATGCTTCCCAACATCGTTCGGTTGGAATCGCATTGAGTTCAATGGGAGCCTGTGTTCCGAACAAGAAAACAGGCTCCCATTGAAAAAAGGGGTGGTTGGGGAAAGCCTTGCACCCTGTGGCGGGCACCCAATGGTGCCTGCCACACTGGGCATTGTTTAACAGGGGGGTCCCTTGGATACCCCCACGGGCTGCAACCGGAAACCTCAGGATGAAGGGGGGCCTGCTATAGGCCCCCAAAGTCAGATTCCGTCAGCCGTTTCATGTTGGGCAGAACGAATCGGAACAGCTGTCCGAATCGGCCATCGTAATCGCTCGCTCGGAAACCATGTCCATAGAGCTGTACAAATCGGCTCCAAAAGACTCGGGCTGTCCGAATGCCTTTCAGAACCGATTCGGACAGCCTGAACGTTTTCCGTGCATTGTAATCGGTCAGTTGGAAATGTGTACGATTCGGTCGGAAACATAGGTTCCGAATCGGATTCTGAGATTCCGAATCCCCTTTGGAGCCCTTCCGAACGACATCGTAATCAGCCCCTAAGTCTGAATGTAAAACTCTTCACTGGAAGAAAGTGCCAATGTATCGGGCAGGTGAGGGACCTTTCTTGGGTGCTAATTTTGATTTTCTCCTGCTAGTAACTTTCCCACCAGAATTAATTGGCTTCACTGGAACTTCATCCAAAGGCTATGCAGCCTCATGGAGCCCTTATTGGACTTTTTTTTGGTTTTGTGCCATTTTGCTCATTAAGTTATTCTCTATTTTTATAAACTAGAGTGATATTTTTGTTGTGTTGTGTTTTTGAATTTTAAACTGTTTTAGTACTTCTAAATGCTTTACACATTTTCGTAAGTTGAACCTGTCTGCTCTGTACCAAAGCTACCAGCTACATTGCTGAGCCCTTTACTTGGCCTAAAAAGATTAATGACCCTATTATTTGAGGCAGATTAACATCCACCCCAACTAATAATCCATTTTTGCACAGCAAGGTAGCTGCAGATTAAGAAATATACAATTATCAAGGAACAAGGCAATGTAAACAGAGTAAGAGTTAATGGGGTGCTGGAGTGGTATTACTCATTAAGGGCCTTATGTACAAAGGAATTGTAAAGTTACAATGATTGACTCAGACTCTTTGTGACTTTAAAATTGCATTTTAAATGTAAACAAACCAAAGTGTGATTCAGTAACACATTAATGAATCGCAATTCTTTCTCTGGTAAAGTTAGAAGGGCAAGTGAAGCACTATAGCTAGTCGGACCTGGGCTCAAAGGTACTGAGGGGGTATAGTGACTCAGTCCCTACAAGCCGATGTTCTATGATCCCAAGCATAGTTCTGTTCCTGAGTAGAATCCCTGCAACAGAGCTTGTACTGTGTTAAAATTGTATTGTAGGAGTCCATTAAGTACACCTCTATCCAAAATCTTTTCCACTCAATGTAACATTAATTGAAAACTGTGCAAAAAAAGCATTAAAGTGCATAGATAATCAAAGTGCCTGATTGTTTTGACAGTTCTTTCACTCTGTATCGGTTTGTAACCTGCTTTCAAATATGGACAGGAACTTTACTACCAGTGCATTTGCGTGGATGGTTTCTGGGTTAAGTGCAGTGATGGAGCTTGTCTGCAGGTTCATATTGCTGCATGATTGAAGACCTCACGCAGCAACTTTCTTCTTTTGAGTAACATAGCTGGGCAGAAGCAGAGTATGTGTATCATGGTCTCCTTTCCCTCGCCTCATAATCTGCATCCTAAAGCATCTGCTATTTTTAGCAATATCAGCTTCTGCTTTAGTGTTGGAAGAACACCTAGTTGGAGGCACATAACATTAGGCTTTATGAGATGAGAGTACCCATAATCAAAATAATGCTGAGGTTTTAGGAATGTGTGGGTGTAAATGACTTGACAGGGATAGGCCCTCCTTGCCACAGTTGCTTTATCTCCTTGCAAAGAAAGAAATGTAGGGGCATATTATCAAGGGCTTTATTGCCGCTTTAGCGGCACTTTTTGCCGCTAAAGCGGCGATAATTTTATCGCCCTATTAGCAAGCTGTCGCTAACAGGTGTTAGCGACAGCTTTCAGGCGTTAGAGGCCGCGTTTTCCATCGCCTTGCATGTCAGCGATAATTATCGCTAATGACATGCAAGGAAGGCGTTCCCTACTTAAAGCGACTGCAAACAGTCGCTAACAGCACTACCCCCTAAGAGCAAGGCAGGCGAAGCAATAAAATAATTCGCGCTAAGCACGTTTATCGCTAGATTTTATCACCTACTAGTGAGGATGACTTACCTGTTTAAAGTATAGGAGGTGGATTCTAATGCTGAATCCACCTTAGAGATAATGCGAGAATATCGCTGCTTTTCCAGCGATATTCTCACATTCTGCCACTATCGCTGGAAATTTTATCGCTATGGAGATAAACCTTGTTAATAGGGTGTTATCTCAGCGATATTTTCCAGCGATAGGCGGCGTTAAACAAATTCGCTATTCCTTGATAATATGCCCCGTAGTCATTTTGTTGAGTTGTCTTTTAAATTCGCTGGATGTTCCATAAGTTGGCAGATTTTAGCCACTGCAATGCATCTTTCAGGAAGCGTCTGAATGAAGAAGTTGAGTTCAGCTGTTCATCCACCTGCCTGAATTAGTAGCACATCTTAAGGAAAGAACATTTTGTGACCCATGTGTGTTTTGTTAGCACGAGCTCCAAGCACAATTGTGCCTGAGAAGTGTAAGTTGGAAGCTTGTATACAGTTCGGTAGGCTTTTACAGTTAGCAAGTCCAGCTGTCTGGCTGTCTTACCCACAGTAATTTCAAGGCTAAACGAGATTGTCAGGAGGAGTTTTCCTGCCCTAGCCTTCTGTAATGGGTCTAAAGATGGACCGTACACAGTACTTCATAGAATGTGAAAATCTGATGTCAAAGATGCAGCTTTAGATTTCATGGCCACACCATGCGTGAAGCAAAGGTGCCTCTTGAGTTGAATACCATCCCAAGATATTTGTATTGTGAGACGCAAGTAACTTGAAGACCATTGAGGTTCCAGAGGTGGGTATCTTCTTGCTGAACTTAACTACTTTTGTTTTCTTGAGGTTAATTTCGAGTTCATTCCAGTGCATGAAGCTGTAGAGTGCATCTAGAAGTCACTGCAACCCCACAGGGGTTTTGCTAATTCTCAGCAGATTGTAGGTGCAGAGAATGTTAGTAAGGGAGCAACATTTGAGTTTTGTAGGGTGGGCATTTAATGTGTCTAATTCTCTGGACAGATGTAAGAAGTGAACAGTAGGGGGGCAAGAACACACCCCTGCTTCAGTCCAAATGTTGTGTTCATTTTCTGATCATCTTTACATTAATCCACGTTTTGGAGTATAGAAGATGGATAACTTTCCCATGGAATTCCTGTAAATGAGTGATTGCTAATTTCTTCCAGAGTAGGTCTTGATGGACCCTGGCAAGCGCAGCTGTGAAGTTGATGAAACAGGCATAGAGGGGCAGATTTACGTTCCCTGGCGCATCCCTGCAAATCAGCAGGGATGCGCCAGGGAAGATGCGTGACGCAAGTTTACCCTTGCGCCACCACAGATGCGCCGCATTTACAATGCGGCGCATCATGGCGCAAGGATAAACAGATGCGTGACGCATCTGTCGGCGGAAGGAGTGGCGCAGTACTGGAGTCGTGTTGCAAGTGCGAAGTAACTCCAGTACTGCTCAGGGGTGCCCTATACCTAACATGCTGCGTCACTCCTTACGCCTGCTTGAAGCAGGCGTAAGGATTTGACGCAGCAGGGACGTAAAAGTGACTCCGTGAAATCTTGTAGATTTCACTGCGTCACTTTTACGGGGCTTCCTTGCGCAGGAACGCCCCCCCCTGCGCCGGCACGCCCACATGAAACCTGATGCAGGTTTCATGTGGCGCAGGGCTTTACAACGTGACGCATCTCCCTAGATGCGTCACGTTGTAAATCCCCCGCAGCATGGCGCATGATTTGCGCCACCGCTGCGTCACAAAAGTGACGCAACGGTGGCGCAAAAGTGGCGTAAGGGGCTTGTAAATCTGCCCCAGAGTGTTGATTTTAGACTGAAGGCATTTTGCATGCCTAGGACAACCAGGTTGGGAAGTGTGCCCTGCCTGGCGAAATCCTGTCTGGTTCCAAGGGATAAGATCCTAGAATACTAGAAAGCTATTCTAGAATGAATGATTTAATCTGAAATCCGAAGGACATCCTTTTCAATCCAATAACCAATCCCCTGTTTTAAATATTGTCACTACAGCTATTTTCACTGTTTAGTTATGGTCACTCCACTGGGGTCACATAAGTCACGTTTTAAATTTTGTAAATAGTGTTAATACACAACAGAAGTAGAATTTTCCTTTTTCTCTCATTGTAACTGCAAATAAAATACGCTCACTTCGGCTGAAGTAAGTGTAGTTTAAAAAACTGGTTGTGTGGTGCTGTATTCTCTTGAGTCATATGTGTGGTGGTATCAAATGTAATACATATTGACTCTATCATATGTTTGTTTCGCTTAAATCGTGCAGGAGATTAATTTCTTGCCAAATACTGAAGGCTTTTTGGTCTAAATGAGTTCCTTGTGAACAACTGTATTTTGGCAGATGGGCTATAAAGCAACAAGAGAGTGGATGATCTAGAAGAAAACTATCTCAAAAACAGGACCAGAAAAAGTACACCTGATAATTATTTACTGCTGTATAATTTTACGTAGGAGCGTGAATGTAGAGCAAGGTTTGTTAAATGGAGGAAAGGGCTAAATAAAGAAGTTCACTAATTACTTAATGAGGGATGACATTGAGCGCATTATAATATGGGTGATTAATTAGAGCATGGGTACTGACAAACATTTTCCCCGGGGCTAAAAAGATTGTTTGGCCTGTGGTGTGACCAAGGACCGCAGAATGGCGGGGGTGTAAGGTGGGCCTAAGGTAAATTAAGCACATACTTCTAGTCACCGAATTGCACAATGTCAAACCAGAAAATCTGGGATCAATCCCAGCTTCCAACATGACCAAATTGTGTGATCCTAGGCAATTGTTTTATTTCACTTTGCTCCTTTTTTCTTCATTATCACATATAAGAGGACTTCGAAATACATGACTTAAGGATGTGCACTGTACAAAACCTTCTCTTGTTTTCGATTTAGTAAACTATGTTTTTGTCCATGTATAATAGCATCACAGGCCGCCCAGAGGGTGCACATAACAGCTGACATTCATCTTAGTTCACTATTGGCATTGTTGTCAGAGTGGGGGGAACCATGACTGTTTCTAAATTTCTATTTGAAACTTATCACTTTTAAAAAAAAAACTTTTTAATCTGATTTACTAAGGTTAAACGTGCCTGTATGAAAACGAAATACACTTTTTGAATTTTCAAGAGACTTAATCATATTTTTACACATTTGTTGCAAGTTGTCTTTAAAAGTTTATGTGCTCCTGCATTTAAGTGGTGCATGACACCTTAGTTACTTCCTTTCATAATCTTCAGTTGACCCCTACATAAATGCTTCCCCATTTATTTAACATATTTCTGAATGTTATAACTGAGAAACAGCAGTCCCATGCTACTGTTGACCATGGGCCACATGTAAAGGTCAGGAGGGCTGCACGCAGCTGTCAGGTCGTACTTTGAGTATCTTTGATGTAGAGAAACCACAGAAATTATTGTGATGTATTTCTAGTGGGTTCATGCTGTTTAAGCCTGTATATTTGCGCACAGAAACCAATTTACTCTGTGCCTCGTAGATGCTGAGGTCATCCACAAATCTGGAGCACCCAGTATTGATGAAGACATAGTGAACATTAGTGACAATTTTTTCATGAAAGGCATGGCCAGTGAGGCACTGGCAAGCAGAAAAGCACATTCAGGATTGTACCTGCTAAACGTTGCTGAAACCATAGTGACTGCAGATTCCAGCTGTTTGAGGGAGTACCATAAACCATCAAGAACAGTATGAGATTCCAGGAAATTGATGAAGTCTAGGTGGACAAAGAAATTGAAGAACATTTTGAGGAAAATGTAAAGAAACCCGTATTCAAGGAAGCAAATATAACACTGAGGGGTATATTCACAAGAACGCGTGATAACTACCGCAAGAGTAGCGTAACGCAACTTTCAATAACGTAGCCTATCACGGGAAAATAACCCCGTGTCAACGTGGAATTCAGAACAAGGCGGTAGCATGTGATAGTCACCAGATAACGC